>CAWUFW010004210.1:1200000-1600001 GCA_963921515.1 Calotriton arnoldi
ATCTTTTCCTGTAAAATCCCACACTTCTGGATTCACTATGGTTCTCAACTCTTCCGGCAATTCACTTTCAGTTATCAATGAAAACATCTCATCTACTTCTGTACCTTGCTTAGATAGCATCATTTTGTATATAACATCTTCATCAGGGGTTTGGAAAGCGACGCCATCTGGTGTACAGTAGATCGTGCAGTTCATTTTGCACAATAGATCTCTTCCCAACAGATTTACTGGACTGGAATCGCAAACTACAAACCAATGCATATCTTTAAAATTTCCGATATGTACCTCCATTGGTTTTGTGATTGGGTTCTAATCTGTTGATTTGACACTCCTACAACTTGGATAGATTCTCCCAAGAGCAGTAGGTTTGGGATGTCTGCTGTTCTTACAGTAGACCGGGTAGCACCAGTATCCAATAGAAAAGTGATGTCATTACCTTCAAATTTCCCATCAACAAATGGACCTGACTGATCTACCGGCAAGGATGCGCCAAGCACGCACTCCTCTTCCTCCCCTCTCAGGCACCGTCATTGCACGTAGTCCGAATTTTCTTCATCATTCTGCAAAAAATACTGTGTAACCACTCTGTTATTCTTACCACTTTCTCCGTGAAATCCGGTGTTCGCACTGTACTTTTGAGTATTCACAAAGTTTGGCATAGGAGCTGGTGGCACCCGATACTGTGGAGTAACTACCTGCTGCGGCTGATTCATAAGTACTTCATTATGCATCTGTGGAATTAAATTTTGGTTTGGCCCATTATTATTATGAATATTCTTACACTCGTTCTTCCAATGTCCAAGCTTTACGCACGCAGGACAAGGAAACTTCTTCTTCGCTTCCTCTCTATTTATTTGTCCTCTTACTTTACCACCATTCGCCGCTTGATCATTCTGACTCTGCTCTTTCACCTGATTATCAGTCTGGGTATTTAATTTATTCTCCCGCTGTTCCGCCAATTTTACTTGTACCCACATCATTTTCTCTTTTAGCTTTCTACGCCTTGCCTCAATGTCATCTCCACAATACTTGGCATATTTCAAAATTTCGTCAATCGTCTTACTTTGCCAGCACAACATGTGCTGCTGAATCATCTGACTAATCTCCGGTTTCAGACCATACACAAACCGATACACAAAATGTCCCATATCCTTATCACCAATGTTCTCAAAACCACTATACTGCTTAAACACTTGCAGTAATCGCTCATAATATGCATGTACGGACTCATTTGGCTCTTGAGTTGTTCTATCTATCTTTACCCAATCTGTTTCTTTAGGAGGGATTTTCCCTTTCAGGAAAGTAATTACTTGGTGATATTTCTTAATCCCCTCCTCTGAGGGTGCTCCTGTCTTCGAGTCTCTAGCATACTCCTCACTTGGCCAATCAACTGTGATCTTACACTTTGTCCATAAGTCAGCAGGTACCACGATATCAAACAAACCATCCAGATCCTTCAACAAAACCTTTGAAACCTTCACAAATCTTTCACCTGTTTATACCATTCAACTGGTTTTTCTCTCAATCTGGGGAAATCATTCGTAAATGACAAAATATCCGGTCTACTCCAAGGGACATGAACATATCCACCACCAGGAACTTCTCTCATTGGACACATTTTCTCAACCTTATCCGATTCTCTCACTGGAAATGCAGATGATGCTTCTCTCGCTTGTACTTCCTCTTTCTTTTTTATCCACCTAATTCTCCATTTGTCAATGTATCCCCATTTTCGCAAAATATTCATCAACTCTTTTATTTGTAGTCTCTTACCAGAAGCATTTACACTTTCTAAATCTTTATCAGTAAAATCCACTCGTTATGGTTTCTGCAATAATTTCGATTTCCCTATCTCTATTCCAATCTCTGAGGCAACTTCTGTTAATTGCTCATGAAATACTCTTGCTCTTCTGGTTATACTCTTACATAAGAATAACAACTCCTCATCATTATAAACGCTCAATCTTTCTATGCTCACATTGCCAGTTATCATTTCTTCCAAATCTACTTTCAATCTACTGATATCTAGAATCTTTGGTTGTGGATTTCGATTTTCTAGTGCCCATCTCTCTAAATCTTCAGGGGTAACTGCTGTTGAACCTCCAGTTCCTATAGGAACTAAAGATCTCTTTTCTCTCAAATTTGCAGGTATAATTCTCTTCGGAGTTTCTGTTAAGTGTTCTACATTCGGGAGATCCATTAGTGAAATAACTGATTCACTTTCACTGGCCTGATCATCCGTAATTATTACTTCTTTTCTGGGACTAGTTAACGGAATTGTCACAGTTGGAGGTTTCTGGCAAGTCTTTTTATCTCCATATAATGGGATTACAGGACCAATGGTCACTGGTACTGTCAAAGCTTCGGCATTTAAATTCAATTGGTTTACTTTCTGAACTAATTCTTCTCTAGTTATATTTAAAACTTCTCTCTCATTATCCTGCAACACCCTATTAAGTGACACATCATGTAAAATTTGTGGGGTTAAAGGCATTCCTATCACTGGTGCACTTGGGGTGACCTTACTAGGTGTTTCTTGGTACGGTGGAGGATTTTTAATTAAAATTTCTTGGTACGGTGGAGGATTTTTAATTAAAATATCCTCTAATAGTTCATCATCTGATTCGCCATATCCTGTCATATTCAAGTGTTTCGTTTTTTCTTTACACTTTCCTCCTAACTGTTCTTCAGCCATTAATACTGGATATAAACCCTCGGTTACCACAGCTCTTCTCCAACGCTTCATTTGATCTCCACTTGACTCATATGGATATCTAGGCAAAAATCCTCTAAATCTCCGACCACTTCTGAATTTTTCACGATCAAATGCCTCAATTTCCCATTCTTCCAAAGCTTCATACTGTGTCATTCTAGGATTTGGTTCCAACATATTCATTCTATCTCTCAAATTCTGAAGTATCTTTATATTAAAAGTATCATGCTCTGGAAAAGCCAAAACACCATCACCTTTAGTATACTCTACCCAATTTTCTAACCATACACACGTGTGATATCCTTTCTCCATCATCATAAATGAAGCAGGTGTTTTGGGTGGCGGAATAGGAATTCCCTCTCTAGTCATTACAGGCTTGTCTTTCTTAATTTTTTTTTACATTTTCTTCATTAATTTCATTTTCTTTGGTCTTCCGAACATTTCAGACGGTCGATATAGGAAAGAGTCTTCCATATATCTTCTAGCTCTATTACCTATGTCTCGTCCTATGTCAGCACGACTTACACTCGCAGTTAAATCAAGACTCAACATACAATTCCTTTTTGACCAATCCTAGCGCGGCTTCTATCTATCTATCAACCAATCAGACTCAGGCTCACGCTCGTGGTCTGACCAATGCCAGCGAGGCCTTTTGTGACATCAGTATTGCTCCTTACTATTGACCCCTCCTTTACAATCTGCTTCTGTCACACGCCTGCTGTTTCAACCAATTCCAGGGTGGCTCTCTGTGACGTCAGTATAACTCCGGCGACTCACCCTCCCTTCACAAGGTAATACGAAAACTTATTTCTTTATACTTTCTAAAATAAAATCCGTTAGTAACAACATAAAAACATTCGCTACTCTGTCTGTTCCACTAAACCAAAGGATAGATTTTCAACTTATTCTTGAGTTTCAGAAATTACTCTTCTTTTACTGCTAGTAAAACCCCTGTTTACTCTTCATTCAAGTTCAGGAGAACCTGTTACTTCTCCAGTGTCACCCGTATTGGGAAATGAGACCAAAGTTTCACCAGCGAACCCCTTTTGCTATCATTCGCACTCTACTTTTATACGAAATAGTCCCTAGTTTAACACTGCCAGCCCCACGTAGCTTCTCAGTATTATTCCAACAGACGAGTAACCTCACTGCAGTATGGCTTCTGTCACCACCCGCTATTCATTTTCCCGGGATTTCCAGACAACATAAAACAAGACGCTAACTCTTTTGTTAAACATTAATCAATAATCAATAGTTATCACCAAACTAATCAATAATAACCATAACTCTGCTAGCAGAAAACTGATCCAGCGGTATACCAACAACAGATACTCCACTACCAGATACTCACCGGGGCCCATAAAAAAACACACAATTGAGTAAACCGCTGGAGTGGTTAAAGTTTTATACTCTTGACAATATTCAGGATTAGTTATTTAATTTTTCTAAATAACCTTTCACTTATCAAAAAGTTCTTTCCTCTGGTCGATGGACCGTTAGTTGAACTAGTTGATTGTGATAATTAACATAACCCTTAACTATTCTTTTATTTGAAGTAAATGATCACAGACTCAGGAAGTTTTAAAATCTTTATCTAAATTAAATGCATGTGAACCATTCCAAAATACAGTGCAGTCACCATCCTTCTTAGGAGAGAAAATTCAATTGATTAAACATCAAGCATATACTTTGGACTCATACAATAATTAATGCTCAGAAAGGGAGAGGACAGAGAGAAAAGAACATTTACAAATAACATGAAATTATAGTTACCAAGAATGGTGTGAAAGACCAACCCCCTGGACAAAGGGCTGGTAAGGGTCCCCAGGATAGGTCAGGAGACAAAGACTTCAGGACAGGATACAGGACAGGATAGTTGACCTCTCTAGAATACTGACGATTGCGCCGCACCCCTCTCTGACACTCTCTTCATCCTCGAGATTCTTCCGTGATCTTCTGATCTAACCCAATTAAGTTAGGATAGAAAGTTCAGCTTCAGGTTCTGCATTCGGTTCTTCATCAGCATCTCTCAGTGTAGTGAGGATATGGATTCACAGCGTACATTATTAAGTTAGCATAAGTTAGTATAAACTTGACTGCCATGTTGCCGCTTTTGCACACATTTCTACATGATTTTGTTTTCGCAACTCCTCCGCTTGTGCTCGCTCACATGGGAACCGTCTACCTTCCACGTCTCTTGCTGAACTCTGGGGTCTTTTGTCTGCACAGCATGTTCAAGGTCGAAAAACAATGTACTCTGTTAATCTGCTTTGGTCTGTCCCACGCATGTTAGACATGATACGAGCACAGCTGCACTACTGAAAATCGGGTGCCTTTAATATTGCATTGCATGCATGTTAAGGCACTTGGAGAAAACATTCCGAAGAGAAGAGCTGTGTTTGTCCAGAGATGTAAACTTTTGCATCTAAACCTGGAGGTATGGGGTCCCCCTGATAAAGCCCAGAGGTCTTCTATAATTATAATCAACTAGTTTCTAGCACGGGGAGGGTGGTAAGGCACATTAGGCCTTTTTTCCACTAGGTTTATAAAATGATATCCCCGTTCATATTTTATGGAATTGTAACAATTCTCAATATATTGAGTTTATGCATTTTGCTGTTAGTATTGGCTTGTGTACTGCATTATAGAGCACGTTAGTTAAAATAAACATTTTAAACTATACGGTGTCTCTGATTACTCATGTTGTGGACAAGTACAAGAGAATTTATGAAAGAGTGTTCTTGCTCCCGCGAATACTGAGAGAGTCTGAGTTACATGTTCTAGGATGTCTAATCATTGGTAGCTTTCCTGTAGTACGGAGAATGAATGAGACACTATAGCTAGTCGGATAGGGGTTCCGGGCACTAAGGTGGGTTGTTGGTACGCCACTAAACACCGAGGTCCTGGTTTCTTGCACGTAGTTCTGTATATGTGCAGAATCCATGCAACATGGCGCAACCAATGTTTGGTCTGGCTCTTATCTGCGAGACGCTTGAGTAGTGCTCGTGCTTGTCCACAATTCCCTCGCTTCTGTTTCTGGAGACAGATGTGACGGTGTTACCTCCTATATTGATGTTTTTATAGGTTTTTTCAAGCTTGATGTTCTTAAAAGGTATTTTCTTATTGTAGTAACCCATTATTGCGCTGCCACGCTTTTGGTTGTTATACGTTTTTTGTCTTCATGGCTCACATCGATATACCGGAGCATAGTCGCGCTGCACTCCGTCGACATTTGACGGCATATGTAGTGCCTGACGCAGGTGTCGATCTTATCTTTGTGGTGGAAGCTGATCCGACACAACACTATGAAGTGTTTTACTCATGAGTCACTTTTCCAGCAGTGGATGGGGACGATGATTTGTTCCATACTTACACTGCTTCGGATCTTCCTCACAATTATCGGCCCTATACGAATCTTGAGGTTTTGCTCATGGCATGGCAAAACCACATTTGGTTTAATGGCACCCTCCCACACCCAGTGACCCCGATCCGTTTAGGCCCTTGATCTATCGAAGGGGCCACTTGGCCGGTTTTGGCTGGGTACACCCCACACCCTCGCTATCTGACAGTTCGAGTGGATGAACTCCGCGTAATGCACACCTCTTTGGTAAGGGTGCATAGAGCTGTTGTACGATACATTATGCGCAACGTCCAGGTGGGACCACCTGGGGTTGCTCCGCAACCAGCTGGACCTGGCGGAGTGACTATCAGTCCCATTATGGTTAATTCGGTAATGGGCAAGCGTCCTCAAAATAAGGATGATTTACCTTATTAGCTTGCTGAAATATTTGACCAGCTGGAGGCGGTATTTCCGAATACCTCTCCTGTGGATAAACACAGGATTTTGACTATTAGATTGCAGAAAGACTTGATTCCCGAAGTAGCTGATTGTAACAATTGGGGAAGGGTATTCGCAGCAGTATATGCGAAATGTTTCGGCACTCCCTTGATGACCGTGCTCCCCTCCGTGATTAAACGTGTTCAAGATGAGCACGGCCCTGAAGCGGCTGTTGAATTGGGGATGCGTTTAGTCGGGGTATTTGACGTAGTTGCTGATCTCATCCTTGCTAATGTTAAGGGAGATGCAGTCAACTTTTAGGTGGCTAATGCTTTGGCTCTAGTCCTAGAGCCTGACAGGCCACGCGAATTGCCGAAGATTATTGCCCAGGGTTATAAAACCATTGGTCGCAATAGTTTGGGTGTTAAGCCTTTTGCTAAAACACCAGCTCAATCGCAAACACAACAGAAGTCTCAGTCTGAGAAAGACGAGCGTCCAATCTTTAATAAAAAGAGTTGGAGGACTAAGACAGGGCAAGCAACAACAGCAACAGGGGTCGCGTGCCATGTCACCGACACCCGGGTCTGCTGAGCGCACTTATGATTTGCGCGACCGCGCGTAAATTAGGTCTCCCGACAGGTTTCAGGTTCCTGATCAGCGTTCTCCTCATTCATTGCAAGAAACATCAGGCTCACAAGCCGGTGGAGGGGAATGCCAGGACCGCGGCAGTGGACGAGGTGGCCCACAGGGACGTGATCAACCTCGTCAGGCTGACGTTAAGGAGAAACAAGAAGATTTTCCTCGTCAGCGCCCACAGTTTCAGAAAAAGAAAGTTGCTGCTTTAACAGCTAGATATGCCACAGACGGTGAGGAACCGGCTCCAGAATTTAACATGGGCAGTAACGCTGCTCGACAGCGCAGCAGAAGTTACCATAGTGCGGCAGGCACTGCGTCCATCTCTGGAGGCGACAGCAACTGACACTTTCGTTACAGTCAAAACAGCTGACACTAGAGTGGCTCCCCCTGACAGACTATATGACATAGTTCTTTTGATTGAAGGTGACATACAGCAGGTTGTTAAAGGTTTTTTTTGGGAAAATCTGTCATCTTCTTACGACATATTGTTGGCGGAGGCAGATTGCCCCCCACCTTTTGTTCTTGCGACTCCGAAAGGGGAAGAAGTGATTCTTTCGAGTTTTTCACTCAATGTCCCCAAGGAGCATGCAGAAGGTTTTGCAGAAGAGTGGGCTTTGGTGCTTGCACCAGCTTTGTACCGTACTCATGTGGGCTGGGATAAGGACTCACCACCCAATGAAATACCTTTACGGTCTATGCCTCAGCCGCAACCCCAATATCCTCTCCGGCGGGAAGCAAAAGGTCCCGTGTCTGAGATTCTGACGCAGTTAGAGTATCAAGGAGTGATTGAGACATGTGTGTCACCGATGAATAACCCTCTTTTTACCATTACCAAACCCGATGGGTCGTACCGCATTGTTTTGGATTACCGGCATTTGAACTCTCATTGTCGCACTTTTGCGGTACAGAATACCCATAGTTCTGCTCTTGTAGACAGTCTTGTTCGTAAAAAATATAAAACTACACTGGACATTTCCAATGGCTTTTTCAGTCACAATATATCCCCAGCATGCAGTCAATGGACCGCTTTTACCACCGGCGGTAAACAAAAACAATTTAGGCGTTTAGCTATGGGCTACAAAAACAGCCCCGGAGTTTTCGCCGCCCGTGTTGTCTCTTTGTTAGACAGCATTGACCCAGATGCGTACTCGTACGTTGATGATATTTATCTCACGGATGACGAATTATGGCCGCATCTCTGCCGAGTCGACCGCATCAATATTTTGTTTGCGGACTACGATTACAAATTTAACTTTGCCAAATCACACATTGCAGAGTACACAGTGTTGTTTTTGAGCTATGAGCTCAATAATGAAGGTAGAGGCTTGGCGCCTCACTTCCTGGAGAAATGCGCACGTTTGCGACCTCTGACAACCCTGAAAAAACTACAATCTTTGCTGGGATTTTTGAACTTCGGACGTACTTACATTCCCGAATATGCCCAGCGTATCAAGCCTCTTTATGCCTTGATACAACCAAGATTTTCAAAAGCCTGCTGGCTTCCGGAACATTCAGCTATCCTGCAATCTTTGCAGTCTGATCTTCTTGAATCTAAATACTTGTTAACACGTGATAACCACACAAACCTGGAATTAAGAGTCGTGCCAGGCGCAGTGGGTTTCACTTACTTGACCTTCATCGAAGGTGACACAGTACCTATTGCTTACAAATCACATTTATACACTTCAGCCGAGATGCGGTTTTCCAGTGTTGAAAAAGTCTTGACAGCTGTGCAGATGGCGATCCTGAAGGAACGCGCACTGACACAGGGGAAACGCATTTTGGTGGTGACACCTTATCCTGCTCTTGAAGCAGTGACAAAGGCAAGTGTACCAAACTCAAAGGCCTTGCATCCTCGTTGGATACAGTGGGCAACTTCTTTGACATCTCCAGATGTCACCTTTATCTTTGACTCCTCGCTCCAGACACAGGAGTTCTTGCAGTATGAATTTGTTCATCCTCCTCCTCTGTCTATGCGCCCACTTGAGGAGTACGATTGTATCATTTACAAAGATGGTTCAGCGCAACCGGCAACAGGTTCTAAGCATGCGTATTCAGCGGCGTGTGCAATTGTGGCTGGTACCATATTGAACGGTGAGTTCAAGTCCAGTGTTGTTCATACACAGACATTAGAAGACTGTACAGCCCAATTGGCCGAGTTGCGCGCATTGGTGCTTGCACTAGAGTTTGCGGATCCTAATGTGACTACTCTAATTGTAAGTGATTCTTATTACTGTGTTCAGTCTTTCAATGACAACTTATTCTTTTGGTCTCAGAATGACTATCGTGATTCCAAGGGCAGCGCAATTAAGCATAAGATGCTTTGGGTTCGAGTGGCAGATCTTAAACAACGTCTGCCGCTCACACAGGTTATACATTCTCTTGGCCCCCAACGTGTGGGAGCACACGCGGTCGGCAATACTTTAGCTGATGAAGCAGCCAAATCAGCAGTAGCCACGTGTTCAGTTGCAGCCGTTACAAGATCCATGACACAGATTGATAATGAAATTTTGGCAGCAATTGCTGCGACTGAGAAGGGTGGAAAGTACCCTCAAGGGTTCCCTTCAAAGTACTCTTATCATTTAAGTCCCGACAAAGTTCCTTAAGTGAGAATAAATAACGTTGGTGACAGATTTATTCCCAACGCGGACCGCAGACTTTCTTTGACAACAGCCGCACACGAAGGCATGGCTTCGGCGCATGCTGGAGTGTCAGCGACGGTTTCTATTCTGCAGCAACGTTACTGGTGGCGTGGTTTATATAAACAGACCCGAAATTATGTGCTTTCTTGTGATGTTTGTCAACAGATTAAACCCTCTACGGTCACACGTCCATCTCCGACACAGCTTTGCATTTCTAATAGGCCTTTTGGCTGTGTATATCTTGATCACTGCGGTCCATTTTCTTCAGATACTGCTTATAAGTATATCTTAGTTGCAGTTGATTCGTGCACACGTTTTGTGTGGGTTTGGCCACAACGCAGTGCTGACGCTCGAAATGTCATCAGGGATTTGCGTGTCTTTTTGGGAATTTTTGCATGTGGCACCTTCCATTCTGACCAGGGTCCAGCGTTCGCCTCCAAGGCGTACAAGGATGCTATGAGGTCTTTGGGGGTGCAGGTGAAATTTTCGTCTCCATACAGGCCTGAGGGCAATTCAGTTGTGGAGCGAATGAACCGTGACTTAAAGCAATCCTCGACAGCTAGAGTCTTAGGTACTGGCAGGAACTGGCTCGCCCACTTGAATAGCGTACAACGTGCACTTAATAATCTCCCTAGAAGATCTCTGGGTGGGCGGACCCCATACGAAATGCTCTTTGGCATACAAATGTTTGTTCCGGACCTTGATGGTCTAGACATGGCGGCGGCAGCTGTAACCTTTGACATAGATAATCACTCTACTATGTTACAGGACTTACAAGAAACCCGTGACAGTCTTGCAAAAGGACATTTACCCTCTGCCACTGATGCTGCACTACAGATTCCGGTAGTTGGCTGGCTACCTCAGGTTGGAGATCTGGTCCGAGAGAAGGTGGAGAACAAAAAAGAATTTGGCCCTTCGTATCGTGCACCGGTTCCAGTGCTTGGCGTGAAGGGTACTTGTACAGTCATTTTACCCCCACTTCCTGGTCGCAAAGACAACAGATACATCTCAGTGGACAATGTCAAGCTACAACATCTGGCCGATTCTGAATAGTATAACGCCTGCTGCATCATGTGCAGCAATTTCAAGGAATCCTGTGGTTGGCGCCAATGACACCACACAGAACGACACTGCCATTGAGATGGACTCTGTTACTAATCCCTTGCAGATCCCGCCAGCTTCCCCCTGTACTGATGAGACTGAATATGCATACCCCACAAGCGAGTCTTTGCCTGGTTTACAAACAACTGCGCTTGACCAGTCTCGTTTTTCTTTTGACTCGACATCCATCTCATCTTTTGGCCCAACGAAATTTGGTTTTTTTGTCTCCTGGTTTAAACAGACTTATTTGGTCCCTCCTTGGACATACATCTGGTTGGTACTCTTCCTGATTTTTTTCATCATGTCCATTGGCTTTGCGACAGTTTTTTTCTTACTCATCAATGGACATTACTTGCCAGAACGCTCTGCTGTTCAGTTGGTAACTGGAACTTTGTCTCCACACTCGTCTTCTCACATCATGAAACATGACCAGACTTTTGTTAACATCTCTGCCTTTCCAGTCGCTAATGGCATAGTTTGGGATGCTGTGGATTTCCAGATTCATGGGCCTACAGAAGTTATTAATGTACCAAATGTACTTCGTGTTTCAATGGGTGATGTAGTTAAACAGAACATTCATTCAGATGATTGGGAGGTGAAAGCTATCCAGTCTTTGTTTTCAGGCTTGAAGTATTATGCTGCCTTTGATGCTGAAGATTTGTATTTAAATACAGCAAATTATGCCAATTTGTATTGTTACCAGCATTTTGGACACCATTACCTGCATAAGGCAAATACATTTAGAAATGTTTTTAATTACACACAATGGGAACATTGCCCCGCTCCTTTGGAAGGCAGCTCCAGAACACTATTAAATAAGTTTACTTAATTTACAGATTTTGACAGATCCAACCCTGAGTCCTTTTATTTTAAGTTGAACATTTCAGCACCTACCAAGGTGATGTTAACCCACACCAAATTATTATACTCTACTTTGTTTATTGATAAATTGTCGGTTGGCGGTTATGAACATTGGAAGGCCACCGTTGATTTAAAATCTATGTGGGGTTCCAGATCCTGGCAAGTTTGTTGTGCTGAAGCTTTGCACCGCGCGTGCCTAGTCCCATCGCAAATTTTGTTTTTAAATGATTCTATTTATCAAACTACCTGTTTTGGTTTAGCAACTACAAAACAGATGAATGTCCCTACCATTCCTAAATTGTCTCTCTATCAGAACTGGAGCATGCATACTAATTATTCCATTGAGGAACCGCAAGCTTTATTTCAGAATATAACATTTAATGTCTCAGGATTAGACCCACTAGGATGGTTAGTTTGGCAGAATACTGCTGATGCTTGCCAATTGCGTTTTCATAATGCAGTCCCTGGTTACAAACAAGATAAGCTAGATCCACGTTTCGCAGATGCACATTTGGTTACCACCTATTCTGTGGGTAAATTATGTCAAAATTGGTTACAGCACTCGTCCCAATCGTCAGTAAAACATTTATCGCTGTTATCCAGCACCATTGATTTGACCAACTTTGTCAAGGGCCCTTCTGGTCCAAAAACGAAGAGATTTGTTTACGCTGCTTACAATGAAATCTGGAAGCTTTCTCAAATTGAAGCTGCATCACGTTTGAGGGAGATACATCAGGCAAATCTGGAGAAAGTACTTGCTGTTGTTGACAAGAGTATTAACACACTGTCTTCCCGCATTTACACATTGGATAATATTGTTTCATCTTTGGTGGTTATTGTACAAGATGATGTATCTGTGTTGTATCATGGTCAAAATCAATTACGTTCTGTAATGCAGTTTGCATGGACTTTGTAAACACAAAAAATGGGAAAAGTGCCATGGTATTACTTGAAGGCAACTGCTTTGTTTTTACCTTTTAATTTGACTGATAAACAGCAGTTTATGTCCATGAAGGATGCAACGTACAACCTCTTACATATTGAGAAGATTGACCCTTTACCCTTCTCCGTGGCCGAAACTGACTCTGCTGTCTGGCTCATCCACGGGGTTATCTCCTTACCGTTTTCTTTGTTTAAATTTAGCTCCTGCATGAAGCATTACCCAATAGGTCATTATGAACCCTTGGGCAGCGCTTTCCTACATGAAGTGTGGTCCTTACCTTTCACGTACAGATGTCTGCGGGATGACAAGGAAGTATACCTTACAGGGGAATCTTGTGATTCTACATTAGGTCGCTCCCTTGTCTGTAAAAACATACAGTTACAGGGGGCTTGTATTGTGACCGCCCCAAATCTTGCATGTGTTTTGAAGGGTATTCCAGTCCCGGCTATAAAACTAACTTTCACCCTGCTTGCTAACAGTAGCTATCTTCTTTTGAATAACGAGGAATGTTGCGGCTTGCTAGCTGGCATCCTGTACATTGTAACAGTTTCACAGCGAGTAGTTTGCTGTAAAAATGTGCTTTTCCCGCCCCCGCATGGCAGTCTCGAGACCTCAATTTGGCCTTGCATCCCAACTTTGAAGGCAGACTTCAATAAGTTGAGCAGAATAAAAGCACTATTATTGCAACAGGAAGTCCCGCTCACTTCGGGCGCGAGACATTCATCCTGCAGATAGCAAGTACACATTCTTGAAATTCAAGCCCTTTTAAATACCAATCTCCCACTACATTTCGGAGAATTAATTCATCGTATCTTCAATGCGTCTGATACACATGGCCTGGTGCATTTTTTTAAAGTTGTGGGTTCTGGCCTTGTAACTTCTTTTCAGACTATATTTGGTGTAATACCTGCCTTTATTCATTCTATTTTTTCCAGCGTCTTTGGAGGATTACCTGTGTTGGTTACCATAGCCGCTGGTGGCCTTCTATTGATTTGCCTGCTACGCAATGGCTGCACCTCTTGTGGTCCTGCACTACCCAGATCGGCTGCAAATGCTCCGTGACTGTATGCTTCAATGCTATGGCACGCTGCCACTGGCGACGCTCAGCGTGGCGTATAGACTGTCTTTCCGCTTTGCGTATTACACTTGCGTGCAACCCGTCTTTTCATGCTTGGAATGCTCCTTTGAATGGGCACTGGATCTCTGCCTCTCCAATACGTCATCACCTGACCCGGATTACGACCTGTTGATGAGTCCCTTAGTGGCCCATGAGCAAGAATGCTCCGGGGTTGGATTTATGGCATGTACGGCTGCACTTGGCGTATTGGCACAATGGGATATCTGTGAGGCGGCGCAGGATTTCCTACAACGTGGCAACATTGAATATCACGCAAGTTGTCCTACGATGGTGCTAGATGCACCCACCTATGAAGATCATGAATGCTCATTCTGCTTGCTAAATTGGATGGCATCTCTTTTTTTCTAACGATGAGAATGATTTCCTATTGGAAGCCGTTGCAGTTTACTGCTCATACACTCTGATGGATTAAAACGGCTGGCGCTCATCTTTCCATTTTTTATTTTTTTTGATTATACGTTATATATTTTTTTTTGTTTGGCACCTATTTACAGGCCCAATATATTTTTTTAACTCATTTTTTTTCAAATTCGCAAAAACTATAGACACTAATTGACTTCTGCTCATTCTTCTTGAAATCTGTGTTCGTCCCATGACTACATGCAATGGACTTACCAGGGGAGGGTGTAGTGAGGATATGGATTCACAGCGTACATTATTAAGTTAGCATAAGTTAGTATAAACTTGACTGCCATGTTGCCGCTTTTGCACACGTTTCTACATGATTTTGTTTTCGCAACTCCTCCGCTTGTGCTCGCTCACATGGGAACCGTCTACCTTCCACGTCTCTTGCTGAACTCTGGGGTCTTTTGTCTGCACAGCATGTTCACGGTCGAAAAACAATGTACTCTGTTAATCTGCTTTGGTCAGTCCCACGCATGTTAGACATAATACGAGCACAGCTGCACTACTGAAAATCAGGTGCCTTTAATATTGCATTGCATGCATGTTAAGGCACTTGGAGAAAACCTTCCGAAGAGAAGAGCTGTGTTTGTACGGAGATGTAAACTTTTGCATCTAAACCTGGAGGTATGGGGTCCCCCTGATAAAGCCCAGAGGTCTTCTATAATTATAATCAACTAGTTTCTAGCACGGGGAGGGTGGTAAGGCACATTAGGCCTTTTTTCCACTAGGTTTATAAAATGATATCCCGTTCATATTTTATGGAATTGTAACAATGCTCACTATATTGAGTTTATGCATTTTGCTGTTAGTATTGGCTCGTGTACTGCATTATAGAGCACGTTAGATAAAATAAACATTTTAAACTATACGGTGTCTCTGATTACTCATGTTGTGGACAAGTACAAGAGAATTGATGAAAGAGTGTTCTTGCTCCCGCGAATACTGAGAGAGTCTGAGTTACATGTTCTAGGATGTCTAATCATTGGTAGCTTCGCTGTAGTACGGAGAACGAATGAGACACTATAGCTAGTCAGATAGGGGTTCCGGGCACTAAGGTGGGTTGTTGGTACACCACTATACACCGAGGTCCTGGTTTCTTGCGCGTAGTTCTGTATATGTGCAGAATCCATGCAACAACAGCATCTCTCCCAGCAACAGCATCTCCGACTCACAGCATCTGGACAGACAGCATCTCGATCTCCCACTTGTCTCAGCAACTCAAACTCTCTAACTAACTAAAGCTACCTTAGTTATACCTTCGTTTTCTTCATGTTCCACCCACTAAAGTTTCAATATCGTAAAAATACGAAATATGATTGGTCAGGCAAGGGGAAAGCTCCATCACACCATGCTTACATGTCATCAAAATCAGTTCAACTATTGTACGTAAACCGATCCCCTTAATTTTTATTCATGTATTGAGTTCCCATACATATCCACATTTTATTTTGAAACATTATTATAAGTTTATGAATAAGAGTCCTCTTCACTGAACTTCACCCGGCGTTCCCAGGGCACATCGTTTGCGACCTTGGCTCCCGTTCAACATCCAAGTCATCCTTCCGGGTTAACTTTCAGTGGACATGCGCAGTCGCTTCATCACTCAGCTTAATTCAGTTATGCGTGAGAGGTCCAAATGCACCCTAATAATAAAGTCAAAAAGACAAATATTAATTTCACAAATAAATGGTCACACTGTATACCTCCCACCTCTACTCTGTTCCCCTTTTCTTATTAATACTTTCCCCGCATTAGCATTAGTTAAATAGCTTGTTTTCATTTCAGCTAAGCAGATGCCATGCACGCGAGTCTTCAAGACACCATTTTAGTGTCTTCTGCTCATGCGCTAGAATTTCCCTCCAAGCATTACCTCGTCATACTACGTAGATGCAGTTGACGCATGCGCACAACAGTTTTCCCCGTTTAAAGCGGTATCAGTCCGTTTTCATTGTTATCCGCATTAGTACACACTTAAGCAAGCTTCACTAACCCGCGTGTTCATGTGGTGCGTATTAGTTATTCACCAAACATAATTAAAACTTGTTAATAAGTTAAACGAATGGATTGCTTCCGAGCAAGTCTCTTCTTACGAGACCTTGCTCCATCAGAAGTATGATTGGTGAGGGCTTAAGGGCGGACCATGCTTGGTATAGAGAGCCTCTGTGGCAGGAGGAACACCCTGGGATAACAACCATCTGGGGAAAAGTGGGCAGCATGCTGGGCCCGGAGCTGACGCGGACAGGTCCAGACGAGCTTGCCTTTGATGTGCCAGCAGCATGCAGACGCGGCACTTCTGTGTACTTATAGCCCAGCCTACAAATGGCATCAGGGCTGGATGAAAGACTAGAGGGTGCCTACCTCAAATTGGCCCCTCTAAAGTGGGACACCAAGCAGAGGTAAAAATGGCGAATCCACACTGTGTCTTCACAGAAAACTTCCAACCCAAGAACAGATAGTGGCTTAGCCTCCCCTGCTTTGAGATTAAACAGCACCCAATGTCAAGGCCTAATCAGGTGTCAGCACGGAAAAAAGTGCAACTGTGCCCAAAAATCTTTTAAAAAGTGCACTGGTCAGAAAACCAGTAATGAAAGTGCACAATAGAACATAGACCCGAATTCATCAAATTCAATGTTGTCTACAAATAAACAGGTACATCCAAACCCAGAAGAAAAAAACACGCTATCGTTTTAGTAATTTAAAAGATACACATTTCTCTGCTGCACTGACACAACACCTCAATTTTTAGGTCGAGCCTGAGTCAGCGCGCAAGAGCTGTTCTGCGAGACTTACTTGTGGTGGAGTATGTAAGGCGTATGTAAGAGAAGCCCCGCCCACATTTTTCATTGGCTTGTGTCATTGCCCTTCCTAAAAGCTGGCTTGCGAGTTGTTGTTAGGGTTGTTAATCCCTCCTTGGTAATGCCTTGTCTGCATTAGTAAACACCCATGGCCACTGGCCCCTTTACTTCGGATGCGCCGCCGGCATGTCTTATTTAGTTTGTAAGCACTCTTTTCGTTAATGTCTTTCTCCTAGGTGCTTTCCTCGCCATGCCCACTTTCTCTTTAAAGCAAACACAAGGAGATGATTGACGGAGTGCTGAAACTTTTCAAACACTCACCCCCAGTCACAGATCTGGGTTGAATCGATCATCAATTCTTTAGCTCACTCTGCCACCCCAGTCAGACACAGCTATATGCAAATCAGTCTTGACCCTGTGCCTCATGGGAACAGTCCAGCACGAACTGCCAAGCCATGTCTTCCCTGGACCGGAAACAAGCCTCATCAGCCAAGCTAGCTTGAATCCAGTGGCAAAGTGAGCAAGGGACTCATGTCTGGGCATACCTTGCCAACTTAGGGCGAACAAAGCAAACACAAGGAGATGATGGACGGAGTGCTGAAACTTTTCAAACACTCACCCCCAGTCACAGATCTAGGTTGAATCCATCATTCTTCAGCTCACTCTGCCACCCCAGTGTCCACTTTCACTTTAAAGCAGCCCCGGACTATGACCGCCGCTTCTTTGAAGTGAAATAGGTCTTGCCTTTATAAGAGTTTGAGCTATTGCCTTTGTAAATGACAATAGCTTAAACTCTCGTAAATGTGAGATCTATTGTATTTCAAATGCTTGTTCTGTTTGAGGAAACGGGGCTGAGGCCGATGTTGTAGGACAGTCCACTCTGCTGCATTTCCTATCCAGCACCATGCAAAGGTTTTTAGGAGGGGAGACGGGATTCCACTAAATTAATACAGCGAGCACACATTTTTACGTGATCTAGTATTCTTTGCTTTCATGCATGTTGCGCCAATCTGTGCTTTGGGGACATTGACGAGAACCAACCACGCCCACATAATGAACATATTTAACCTTGTATTGTGACGGGGACTCCTGGGGTGTGTTCAACAGGCACTGTTCGCACCCTGCAGCGCCTTCAGCACCTCACACCCGGTGTTATATAGCATGAACTGTATACAACGGAAATACCCGAGGCACGCGCTCGCTCACGGTTCTGTCTCTCTCCTGTGGTTTTCCTCTGCTCCTTCCTGTCACAATTGGGCTGGCGTGAACCAGCTGCTAACCCCGAGCTGTTCCTGCTGGTTAACCGCGCCTGCTGCAGAGGCAAAGATAACAGTAAAACAAAATAGGGGCGGCTGGGCCTCCTCCATACCAAGGCTCTGGAACTGGGCGCCCTGGAGAGCAGCAGCAACACACACTGTGCTGAGGCCGGTTATTTTCATTCATTCGATGTCAGGTCGCCTCTGCCAGGATCCTCGCAGCGCTGTAGGGCCGAGGGCCTTGCTGTGCAGCCCAGTTTCAGCAGACTGTTATAGGGGAGGCTTTTGGTGGTTATCAGTGAGGCAGTACTGAGACTTTTCTAACACTGCCGATGTATCCGTGGTTTCTTTTCTGAATGATTTTGGGTGTTTTGTTTACGTTTTGGAAGCATGAAGTGTTTTTTTGCCTGTGGTGAAGTTTTTGGGTTTAGGCATATTACGGTGTACGTCATTTGCGCTAGTTGGATAAGTTATTTAAAGGTATTTAAAGGAACGGTCTGTCTCTTTTGCTGGTGCACTCACTATTTTTGTTATTATTTACTTAAACTACCTTTAGTGGACCCCTTTTCTCGCCCTTTAATTTCCAGAGCAGTTCGGGAGTCCGCTTTTGACATCACTGCCCCTGCTTGAGGAAAGAGACGGGATCCGAGCCACACGTGGCCAAACTGGCAGGTGAAGCCTTGCATGCTAGGAGCTGCTGTACGGCGCTCTTAAAAACATATCAGCTGCTCGGCGTGTACACAGAAGCCAGACTTTCTTATCTTGAAAATACCAAACAGGGGCGATGGACTGATGGAAGTTGTCTGAACGAGGTGTGAGCATTCCTTTCTTCCCTCCAGAAGTGCTGCTATTAGATCTGTCAGTTGACATTGTGTCGCACCAGGTTTCCACATATCTGACCTATGCCTAATAAATGTACAGCCTCGCATTTGCTGCCCATTCACCTTGATCCTTTTCGTTCTGGTATTCGGTTGTAGATTTACATAGCTCTACCCTGGACAAGGCATTGAAGTGCTGTGCTAACGGACTACCCAGAGTTACTTTGTACTGTAGAGCTAGTTGTAACTGGTGCAGTTGGTCGGAGATAATGGAATTATATGGTAGAGGAAGGCAGAATTACGCGGCAACAAGAGCGAAATGTATGCTGCACATTTTGTGGTAGTATTACTTCACTATTTTGTGATTTTTCACAATGTTAACACTTCTGGGCAAATGTTTCACCTCATTAGCATTAGGTTAACAGGGTTATAGTCTAAATACAGCAACGAGCAACTGAAATGTGACACTGAGCAGCCACACCGGTAGTAGCATTTAAAGACAATATTAATTAGTTTGAGTTAGAATAAAACCTAGAAGATGATGGATTATGTGGCAAAACCATAATTATTTGGAAAGCAGCCTTCAACTCTCATTATTCCATTAGCCTTGGTTATTCAACATGAGTCGGCGTACCACTCAGTTTACAGTGCTTCTAATTTAGAGGAAAACTGGTTAATTGTTTTTGATGCGAATGGTTTAGCTATGTATCCATTTGCATTCCTAATTGTCTCTCTGTGATTAAAGGGAATGGGGGGGCTTGCCTTATTATCTGTTTTGTCATCTTGTACACTGTGTCTATTGGATGGCAGTCATGTTATCGGTTTTTATGTTCTTTGGTGCTGTCCTCACTCCACTGGCCTGGAATGTTGTATTTTGAGGAGAATTCTATGTGACGGTGTGTTCATTGGCTGAGCTGCGCTCGTCATGAATGTCTGAATAAATCTTACACTTGCCTCTTTGTTCTCCACCATTTCCTGTCCCTTCTGTAAACTGTGACTTTGGCACAGGCAATAAAGGCTTGGCACTCAGGACCACCCCACCCTACATTTCGTGAAGCTCTTTTGCTGATAACACAGGCAGCTTGCCTGCTATTCCAGGTAGTAAGGTGTTGACATGCTGTGTGTCAACAGCCAGCTCTTCTGGGATGGTGTGCATGAAGGCATCCGAAGTACGGCCGCAGCAGGAAACATTCTAAACCTCTTCCTTGGACATGCACCCGACCTCCCCTTAAAGCGCATGCGTGGTATGCAAGAAATTACATACAACTTTCCACTGAGGACCACTGAAATTATGTGGCAATGAAAGCCCAAGTTATGTTGCCGGGTTGACTGAATTACACTGCAAGAAAAGACTACTTATGAGACGCTCTGTGACAGTATTAGTTCACTATTTGGTCAATTTAAGAAGATACCTTCATTCTATTTGGGCCTCAATTTCATCGTATAAATACCAATTTAACACCGCAGCAATCAAGTGATAGGGGACCAGGTACCCCTGGCAAAGTGTTTGCCATGGTGCATCACCACGTGTTTTTTTCTTTTCTTTTTAAGTAACTTTGATCTGCTTGAGCTGCAACTAGGTTTTCTTTGTTGAAACTGACTAATTATGCAGGAGATGGATTATGTGGCAGAAACATAATTATGAGGAAAAAAGCATGGCCATAGAATCCCATTATTCTATGATTTACGTATCGCGTAGCCACCCTGCAGTATTTGGAGAGGGATTTCAACATAGTGTCTCGAGACACACTAGACAAAAACTGGGTACGCACACTTTTATTGGTGATCCTCGTTTACCATAAGTGTTTGTAAGTTAATGTTTGGGTGATGTGGTTTAGTGGAGAAATTGCCACCTTTCAAACCAATAGATTAGAGCTTATCTTGGCTTTTAGCCTTGATCCAAAATGCGCAATCCCAGGTATATCTGTTTCACTAGTTTTCCTGTACTCTCTGCAGCACTTAAAAATGGCTGTAGAAAGTGCAGTGTTGCACTATAGTTGTACAGAAGAGGTCCATTATAAGTTTGTGGTGTTATGCTCTACAGATCTTTTTCCACATTTAGTCTGAAGGTGGTGTTTATTCGTACATGACTTTAACTGAAGACTGACCTCTTTCAGAAAAGGTGACGAATCTTAAATAATTACTTTTAGCTGCACCATTGCTATGCAGCTGACGAGCTTTGAGGTTAAATAAACTTTAAGGCCAATGAAATACCCCAAACCTTTAATTTTCGTATAATTGCTGTAAGATTGTCTGGTTTAGTGTTAATCTAAATGACTGACATGTTTTTGACTGCTGTTTCCCACCCTGCCATCTAGAAAGGTTTAGAGTGATTTTGCCCCCTCTCGGTAGGAGTCATGCTTGAGGGGAGAGGATGGGATCCAGATATTTAAGGTTGTTATTGATGGTACTTTTACTAACCACACGCCTGCTTCCCAGATATCCTACAAGTGTTTTACTTGGTGTGAAGTATTAAATCCTGAAATGTAATACTTGCAAAAAGTTTGATCGCATGTGAGTGTGAGAAAAACTGCACTGATGAGTGTTGCAATTTACTTTATATACCCTTGACCATATATTTTTGGGAGTCTTTAGCGTTAATGGTGTATGCATAGTTATTAATCCTTTTTAGGTCGAGCCTCAGCAGCTCATGCTCTGCGAGGCATGCTTTATTCGAGTATAGACTTGAACCTCCTCCAATATTTTTCATTGGCTTGTGTCATTGTCCTTTGTAAAAGCTGGCTTCTGATTCGTTAATAGGCTTGTTAGTCCCTCCTTAGTACCGCTTTGTCTTCATTTGTAACCTCCCATGAGGACTGGACCTTTTACTTCTGTTACACGGTATGTCTTTCATTAATGAGTTTCTCCTCCTGCAGGCACAACATGCTTTCCTGCAACATTCAGCGTGCCATGCGCGCTTTCACTTTCCAAGCAGCCCGGGACAATGGCGGCCGCTTCTTTCAATTGAAATAGGTCTCGCATTTACAAAAGTTTGAGCTATTGGCATTATAAATGACAATGCAATTTATTTATGGGTTAATTATCAAAACAGATAAATAAAAGGCATTGTCATTTACAATGCCAATAGCTTAAACTCTCGCAAATGCAAGACCTATTGCATTGCAAATGCTTGTTTTATAGCCTGACCTACACATGGCATCAGAGCTAGGTGAAAGACTAGATGTGCCTAAACCAAAATGGCCCCTATAAAGTGGGGTGCCACTGCTTCACCCTCCGCTATCACCCTGCCACTGTTTACTCTGTGCTCCCATTCATCAATTCATCATTCTGGTTTGTTTTCCCCAGCCCTTGCCTTCCACTGTTCTGTGCTCCTTTTGCACCATGTTTCATTCTCCCCTGCTTCTCCCCTCCGCGATGTCATGTATAGGATGTCATGTTAAGGATGCTATAAGAATGGTTGGAATTGTAGTATCTTGAGAATATGTGCACTAGGACCCTTGCGGTTCTGGGCAGAATTCACAGAGGAATTACATAAGTTGCTGGGAGGTATTAAGTTGTGGTTATTAACGGCTATGATGTAATGAGAGGGCAGTGTGTGACAGTATGCTGAGGAATAAAGATGTCTGTTAAAGAGGTCCGTGTGTGATGTATTCATTTGCATGCTTCCGTGCTGGGGAGGACACTACAACTGGCAAAGAGTAAGGGATACATGCCCTGAAGTAACAAGACTGCTCTCCCTGAGGGTTTGCAAAAATACTGCAAACTGCTCATGCATACCACGTGCGCCCGAATTGATGTGAAGCAGCTTGAAGTTGGCGTATGTGGAGTCAAAGCCCCGCTCCAGCCCATACAAGGCCCCCCATGCAATGCCCTCGAAGAAGTTGAAGGCCCTGCAGAGGAGCACAGTCGGAAAGCCAGCCAGAACCTGTTGGCAAGGCTGAATGGATAGATATTGAGCTGGGCCATAACACAGAGCCATTAACCATGCAAAGCAAATGCTAAAGGCTGTGATAACCAGGTATGAGAAACAGAAATTCACTCACTGGCAAGAACAGACAAAGCACTTTCTGGCCTTAAAATCAGGCAAGACGACTGAAGCGCAAGCACAGGGCTGTGTTTGCAGAAGTTGCAGGTTCCTGTGGATGCAAAGAAAGCCATCATAATAGTGCAGATTTTCAATGGCTGCAGAAGTGCGAAGTACGATGCAACTGTTTCTGAAACCACCACCGCCATTCGACACCGCCAAGAAGCTATACATTTGTGCCAGTTGGACTGCATGGATCGAGACGGTTGAGGACTTCATAGATGCCCTAGAAGAAGTAGATAAGAAAATCATTAAATACTTACAAACCGTTGCCAATGATAGCGTAAAAGAAGTGCTGAAGAAAATCTTGCAGACTGATGCAATATCGTCTGATCAAAGAAAAATTGGGAACCCAGTTCAATCCGAAGCCGAATGTGAAAGGTACATTTTCAATCAAGCGAGACAGCAAGCTGGTGAAACAATGAATGAATTTGTTGATAGACTTGACGTGCTTTTCAAACACTGTAAGTTTAGTATGTTTAATCACAAAGAAGCCATACACCTCAGAGTCATTGATGGCTGTCTTTCAGATTCTTTCAGAAGACGCATGTTGAGAGAGACGCTCAGCTTAGTACTAATGGCTGCAAGGGTCGATGAAAGAGCAGATCGACAAGTTACTGATATGAAAGCTGGAACAGCAAAAAATGCATCAGCGTTGCTCAGGAAAAGCAAGCACAAGGTAGATGCTCAAAAGTCGATGTCTCTAAAGAAGAAAAAGTTTTGTTTCCGATGTGGGTTTTCGTTGCCGCGTAGAGGTAAATGTTCGGCCATAGGACAGACGGGCAAAGGTTGTGAGAAAGAAAACCACTTTATAACAGATTGCAAGGCAAAAGAGAAACCAACTGCATCACAGTGAGAAGAGAAAATGGATGCCAGGAGGTTCCAGAAGCATTCTCGCCACACCCACAAGGCTAAAAAGCAACATCAAGTACAACAAGTAGAAACTAGACAAAGCTAATTGTCAACAAGTTCATCTTATAAAGGCTGTTTGACATCATTAACAAGCGCCAGTGAACAACATGGATGTGCGATAATGGTATCGACTAATGAACGGCATGCACAAGTAGGTTTAATAAATTGGGACAAAAGATGAAGACAAACCAGCAAACGAAACAGAACTCATTTGGATTTTGCCCCAAGATCACAATAAAGATCAAGGGTTACCCCATAGCCTTTATCATAGACAGTCGTGTGTCGATTAACAGCCACCTGTCTCCTGTGCCATGCCTCAACCCATTGAACACAAAGGTATACACGTGGGCTGCTTCCAAATGGTTGTAGAGTGAAGGGTCGTTCACAGCGACCATGTGGTTTAAAACAATGTTAGAGTAAGCACCAATTCATGTTCTCCAAGCAACTTCATCAAGTGCATGCCTACTCAGTTTTGCCACTGCTGCTGACATGGGACTGATATGTCTCAATTATAACCTTCGTACTGAATCTGAAATTGTGGGTTAGTTCCCGTTGTTGTTTCATGGCTTGGGAAGGCTTAAGAAAATTAAAGTGCAACTTCATATCAATGAGGATATTTGCTCTGTTGCCCAGCAGCATCGCAGAGTCGCTTTTCACTTGCAAGAAGCATTTGAGAAAGGGCTAGAAATGCTGTTGAAGAATGACATAATTGAGCACTTCACCGGTCCTACATCATGGGTCTCGCCTGTAGTGGTGGAGCCAAAAAGGACAGTGGAGGTGTGGTATGCATCTTTGTTGATATGCGCTAGGCCAACAAAGCAATTGAAAGAGAAAGACATCCTGGTCCACACATAGCAGACATAATCATGCAGTTGAAAGGAGCCAAAGTGTTCTCCCGTCTGGACCTGAACAAAGCATACCATCAACTTGAGCTGGAAGAGAACTGTAGGTACATACTACATTTTTGACTCGTATTGATTTGTTCAGATACAAAAGGTTGGGCTTTGGAGTGTGATTAGCTGCAGAAATATTTCAGGATGTTATACGTCGGGTAATTCAACCTGTTACACATGCTTTTAACTACAGTGATGACATACTGGTACTTGGGACAGACAAACGGAGCATGACAAGGCTCTTACACAAGTTTGCCAGCTACCTGAGGATGAAGGTCTCACTCTGAATGCACCAAAGTGTGAGTTTCACAAGACCAAACTTATGTTCTTTTGGCACATAATCTCTGATGGGGGAATGACTTCTGACCCAGATAAAGTGCAAGCACTGTCACCTACTTGCCCCACACAAGATGCCACCATGCTGCAATCCTTTTTAGGCACAGCCAGATATTGTTCAAGGTACATTTCTGACTTTGCCACAGTGAGTGTTCTGTTGAGAGACCTAACAAAACAAAATGTCCCCTTCTAGTGGTCTTCTGAATGTGACCAAAGTTTCAAAATAATAAAACATGCGATTGAGAATGTGACTTAAATGGTCTATTTTGACCCCAAGCTACATATTGAGATCACAGTAGTTGCGAGTCCGGTGGGGCTGTGGGCAATCCTTGCTCAACATAATAGTCATCAGAATGCTCAGACATTGTGGCCTGTGCCAGTCGAAGCATGTCTGACACAGAACGTGCCTATTCTCAGCCGGAGAGGGAGAGTATGGCTGTAGTGTGGCCCTGCAAACATTTTCATGTGTTTCTATACGAAAATGTTTTCACTATCATTAAAGGACCACCAAGCACTGCTCACTATTTTTGGGAACCCGAAAGCCAAGATGCCCCCTCGCATTGAGTGGTGGGGGTTGTGACTGCAAAAGTGTGACTATGCAATTGTACACAAGCCATGTAAAGATCAGAACCTTGCTGACTACTTTTCACGAGTACCGCTACATCATTACAGTTTGACTTCCAAAGCGGCTTAGGAGTACATCAACTTAATTGTGAGGTCTAGCATGCCAGCAGCCCTAACCATTGAGCAGATTATATCTGCGACTAACACCAATAAGAACATGCTTATCCTTAAGGACATCATTTGGACTCATTTGTGGAAGAAGAGTGCTACCCCTTTTGCTGACGATGCTGAATTCAAATTCCTGCAAAAATCAACGGCAGAGTAAATACATCGCGGTCTGATAGCTAATATGTCGACTAGACCATCTGGGTGTGAAATCAGATCCCTCTGGAGTGATCACAAGATGTATCTTAAAAGCCCTCGCTGCCTAGCAAGGCGTTAGTTTACTAGTGATCTAACAGATGCTTATGACCCAATACGGATCTAATATGTGTAGCAACAGACCTTTACAACTATTGTTGAGTGAACTTAGTATCTACATTCTTATATTCATTTGGTCCATGTCTTATAACTAGATGGAACTTTTTGTCTCTTGTTTGTCTGGTTACTTGCTTTCTTTATTTTTCCATGCCTTTTTTACATTGTTGTCACAACTGTTGGTACTATATAAATGTGAAGCGCTATAGAAAACACAAAATAAAATAAATAAATAAGCAAAGAATTCAAGGAGTTTCTAGTCAGACTCAATGTCAAGCATCAAAAGAGTACACCTCTGTGGCCCCAAGCCAATGGAGTTGTGGAACGATTAATGAATACCCTCAAAGGATCAACACGCATCGATGGAGGGAATAGAGTTAAATCAGGCCCTGTGTCAAGCCCTCTGTGCTTATCATTCAACTACTCACTCCACAACTGGGGTGAGTTTTGCCACTTTGCTATTTGGCAGAGCCATCAGAACCAAGCTACCACAGTGGGCAGCAGACCGATCTAGGAATGCTGATGTGGTTTGCGTCACAGACACTGCTCGAAACCACAGAATGTAGACCTTTGCCAATCGGCGTCAATGAGCTCAGGAAACAATCTTTGATGAAGGTGACTGGGTCCTGGTCAAGCAGAAACTGAAGCAGAAAACAGACGTTTGCTGTTGATCCTCTGAGGGTAGTGACGTGCAAAGGACACATGGTGGTGCTGCATCGTCCCAAAAAGTCCATCATACGAGACTCGTCATACTTTAAGCACTGACCTTGATGTTTGTCAGCTCCTGCAATCATGAATGAGGCAACACCGCCTAACAGTCCAGATGAAGCATCAGAACCTGTGCCATTGGTGCACAATCAGAGTGCATCTCAACTACCTCATACCACTCGATATGGCCAGCTAGTGCCAGCGCCTCGACGACATATTGAAGAAATATTATGTGACTGCTGTTTATACTTTTTATTTAACAAAGGGAGAGCTGTAGTGCCTTTGGACTATGTGCACTAGGACGCTTGCAGTTCTGGGCAGACTTCACAGAGGAATTACGTATCTTGCTGCGAGGTGTTAAGGTGTGGTTAACAGTTATGACGTAATAAGAGGGCAGTGTGTGATCTTATGCTGAGGAATAAAGACGTCTGTTACAGAGCTCCATGTGTTGCATATTCATTTGCATGCTCCCAGGCTGGGGAGCTAGCTGCAGGAATCCATTTTATTTTGCATATTAGTCTTTGCATACAGGCGCTGGGTCATTATATAAAAATTAGAAATGGTTTAGCAGTTTGAAAGCATAAATATTACACCAAGAAGTTGCATTAAGGAATGGGTTGCAGCTGGAAGATTGACAAATGTGCAACATGATTAATACAATAAAATGTGCCATCCACATGGGGTTTCTAGGGATAATCATTAAAGACTCTTTAATTTGTGCTCAACCCATAACAAAAAATGTGTGAAGCAACAATTAAGGATCATGTCAGTGCCATGTATAACAGTGGTTGAATTCCTTGCACTCGCTCCGTAAAACCAGTAAGGCAATAGATGTGTCACTTAGTCAGAACACAGCAAGGCTTCCCCTCAAGTACCCAACTGATATACTGAGATCCGGGGCTTACCACACAGGTTACTGCAGCCACATGAAGTGCAGGTGGGCCCCACACTTCAAGGGGGGGGTCCATTCTGTGAAAGGTCCATGAATATCTATGAGATATGGAGTTTCAAGGACCCCTGATTACATTTTGCGTGGGAGATAGGAGGAGGGACTTCATGGTACCTTACGACTTTCGTACTTAGGATTGGTATATGCTGTGCATTACACTATTGGTGCTAATTAAACAGGCTGCCGACATAACTGTGAGTCAATGGTCCTACTGCTGAAATTTATGTGTAGCATGCAACTTGCATGTTGAACCCCCCCCCCCGGCCCTCGCATTCAGCTTTTAAGTTTTCTGAGTACTGTGCTGCTGGTTGGTTATTAAATGCATAAGGAGATTATCTTTCATGCTTAGTGTAGCTTCCTCCCAAGCCAGGGCACTCCCCATGACTACGCTAGAGGAAAGTAGTTATACACGTCTTTATTCTTTAATGTGTAAAAGAAAACGTTCTAAACCTGCATTCACTTCATTACCCTCCAATGCCTACGTCACAGATCTACAGAGTCAATCGGGCACCAAAAGAGTTCTGTCATTCTTTATTTACACAACACTACATCTTCCCCTTTGTTAAATAAAAAGTTATAACTTTTTTTACAATAAATAAATAAGTTATTACAAATGCATATGCACTTATAACTCTTCAATGAGCCTTTGTGTCCCTTGGATCACACGTTCTGATCGGGTCATCGGACCCAAGAGCTAGCAGTCGAAGTGTCGGTGATCTGCATAGGTGAGATGGAAACAACAGCAGTCACAGGATCATCACATTTCTGCCCTGACCCTGTCATTACGGTGACATCGATTTTTGGTGAGTGATGAGCCACATGTCTGAAATGAGAAGAATCTCTCTTAAGAGACTTTCCAGGACGTTGGGCAGTCACAATATGTCCATTGGTGGTTGTGACAGAAAAGGGCTCAGCCTCGAAAGGAGCATCAGATTTTTGTTTTCTAGATTGTTGAACTAGTACTCGATCTCCTCTCTTGAAACTGATATCTTTCGTATGATTTAGCTTGTCAGCATAGATTTTAATTTTCCATTTTCAATCAGAATCCTCTATACAAATGTCTTTCTCGGGCTATTGGGGTAGCTTAGCCATCATGGCTCTCCCAAACATTACATTTTCAGGGCTTTCTCCTGTAGTCGAGTGTCGCGCAGCGGGATGTAACAGTGCACAAAACAGGGGAATAATGACAGGTCGACAGGGTTGATGCTTCGTTTCAGCTCTTTATTCGGTGTCTTTAAACAAAACTGCGGCTGTTGCATAGAAGTCCTCCGTTCCTGTAGGCCTCCCGGTTTCTTGTTCTTCTTCCCTTGGCCGTGTACCACTTCTGTCTTGGCTCGTCCCGAAAACAAACCAAAAAAAGGCCAATATCAATATTGGTGAAGACAACGCTTCCAGTTGCAGGGAAGGGAGTGGAAGGGAACTGTCACCCGAATACCTTCACCACATGTTACGGAGTGACCTCTCCACTAGAGCGTTCCCGTCCCCGGCCCGTGCCCAGCGAACCCGCGGAGCCTGGCACATACCTTGTATAGCCACCCCCCTCCTGGAGAGTGGCTGGATGGCGCGTGGTCCCGTTGGCCTCCGGGCGTCTCCTTCTCGTCGGTGTCGGTGTCTCCGCAGTCGTTCCTTTTCTCCTTCCCGGAATCCGCTTTCTGCAGCGGTCCTCCTGTCTCCAGCGTTTCTCCAGCTGACCTTGCGTCGGCTTCCGCACCTGTCACTGCTTCCGGGGTTCTTCTCCCTCTCTGGGTCGGTCGTAATAGGTCCTGTAAAGGCAACGTCACAGGGCACTCCTCTCGGGGCTCCTCCTCCTGGCAGTTGAGGTGTTCCTTAAAGGGTCCGTTCCATGCCTGTATGCGAAGGGACATTACGTCAGCTGGTGGCTCGTTAGGGGAGTACGGGACGGTAGTCAGTTCGTCATTGTCGGTCCCCTGACACATACCCCCCCTAGGATTTCCCTGATCGGGGGAAAGAGGGGAAGCGCGAGAGGAAGTCCGCATTACCCTGCTCTTTGCCCTTCCGGTGGCGGACTTCGAATTGGAATGGTTGCAGGGCCAAGAACCACTGGAGAATCAGATCATTACAGCCTTTGTTCCTTTGGAGCCAGGTAAGGGGTGCGTGATCAGTGTATAGCACAAACGGTCGCCCCTTCAGATAGTATCGCAGCTTTTCTATGCTCCACTTCAGGGCTAAGCACTCCTTTTCGATTGTAGGATAAGCTTGCTCTCTGGGAAAAAGCTTACGGCTTATGTACAGGATTGGCTTTTCCAGTCCGTCGTTATCCAACTGGGAGAGGACGGCACCTATGCCTACCCCAGAGGCGTCAGTCTGTACAATGAAGGGTTTTTGGAAGTTAGGGGGGAGTAAGATGGGGGAGGAGGTCAGACAGTCCTTCAGTCTTTAGAAAGCTAGGAGCTCTAGTTCTGAAGGAGACCGAAGGCGAGAAGGGGTAGAGGTCTTTTTAAGTAGGTCGGTGAGGGGTGCGGCCATGTCAGAGAACTGGGGTATAAAGCGTCGATAGTACCCTACTAACCCAAGAAAAGCTCTCAGTTCCCTTTTATTGGTGGGATAGGGGGTGTCTTGGATGGCCCTGACCTTTTCTGTTTGTGGTTCTATTAGCCCCTTTCCTAGTAAATAGCCTAGGTATTTGACCTTGTGGAACGCAAACTTGGATTTTTTTGCATTGATGTGCAAGTTGGCACCCTTCAACTTGGTCAGGATGGCAGCAAGGTGGTTTAGATGTTCATCCCATGTCTTGCTATATACGACAATATCGTCCAAGTAAGCTGACGCGTAACCTAGATGTTGTTTCAAGAGGGCGTCCATGAGTCTTTGAAAACTAGCAGGGGCACCATGCAGGCCAAACTGTAGTACGGTGCAGTGGGTCAACCCGTCTGGAGTGGTGAACAGCGTTTTTTCCAGATCTCGAGGGTCTAGTGGGATTTGCCAATAGCCCCTGGTGAGGTCAATAGCATTGATGTAACGAGCTTCCCCAAGTCTCTCGATGAGCTCGTCCACTCGGGGAAGGGGGTACCCGTCTTGTTTGGAAAAGCGGTTCACAGCTCTAAAGTCTATGCAAAAACGGGTACTCCCATCTGGTTTAGGGATGAGCACTATAGGGGAGCACCAATTGCTTTTGGAGGGAACCACCACCCCTAGGTTTAGCATGTCTGCCACTTCTTTTGTTAAGGCTACCCTACGGGCTTCTGGTACCCGATAGGGTTTCTTGTTTAATGGTGATCCCAGGGTTAGTGGGTATGGAATGGCTTGCTAAATGGGTCCTGCCAGGGACATCTGAAAACACCTCAGCGAAGGAGTGCATTAAGCTCTTTAGCTCCTGAAGTTTCCCCTCAGACAGATCAGGACTAAGGGCCATGGCAGTGACTGTGGTAGAAGAGGCGGTTACTACAGAAACCGCACGCGTCTTGTTAGGAATGGGACCCAACCACTTTTTCAGCAAATTGAAGTGGTACATTTGGGTTTTGGCGGGTGAAAGACGCAGTATGTAAGTGGTTTTCCTGATTTTTCTTACTATCTCATATGGTCCTTGCCACTCTTTTCTCAACTTATGGGTGGAGGAAGGAAGGAGTAGTAGGACCCAATCACCGATTTGGTATTCTCTCCACCGTTTGCCTTTGTCATAGAACCATTGCTGTTGGCTCTGTGCCTTGTCAAGGTTTTCGTGTGCCAAAGTCCTTAACTTGTGAAGACGCGCCTTCACTTGATTAGCATAATCTAGTAGGGCCTGGGCTTCTGTCACACCCTGTTCCTCCCAGCTTTCCCTGGTTATTTCCAGTAGGGTGCGAGGCCTCCTCCCAAACAGCAGTTCGAATGGTGAGACACCCAGGCTACTTTGGACTGTACTCCTGATAACAAACAGGGCTAGAGGGAGGAGCTGATCCCAGTTTTTCCCATCCCCGGTCAAGAGCTTCTTCAGTGTGAGCTTGAGGTTACCATTATACCTTTCCACAAGGCCGTCCGTTTGTGGATGGTATACGGAGGTTTAAATGTGTTTGATGTTCAGTTTTTTACACACCTCTTTCATCAGCCGTGAGACGAAAGGAGTCCCTTGATCAGTAAGGATTTCCCGGGGAAATCCCATTCGGGAAAACACTTCAATTAATCTCTGGGCTATTGCTGAGGTGGTGGCCGACCGCATGGGGAACGCCTCGGGATACCTGATGGCGTAATCTACGATCACTAGGGCGTATTGGTATCCCTTGGTGGACCTAGGAAGAGGACCGATAAGGTCCATTCCTATTCTTTCAAAGGGACGGCCAATGATAGGCAGGGGTTGTAGCTGAACTTTTGGGGGAACATAGGGATTGCGTTTTTGGCAGCTAGGGCACTCCTGACAATATTTCTTTACCTGCAGGTGGACCCCTGGCCAATAGAAACTATTCAGGATCGCCTGACTGGTTTTCTCAGCCCCACAATGACCCGCCAAGAGGTGGGAATGACCGAAGAACAGGATTTGGTCCCTGAAACTAGCTGGGACCAATAATTGAGGTTCTGTTCCTTCCTTGGCGACCCGGTAAAGGAGACCATTTTGCTCCTCAAAACAAGGATAGGTTTTGCTGAGAGCGTCTCGAGTACCACGGGTGCTTTGCCAGGCATTGGTAAGGGAGGCTTCGTTTATCTGGGCTATTCTGAAGTGGTTGTCTATAGCCGAGGGTTCAGAAGTCAGGAGGGTGTTGAGAGGTCTGGGTGGTTGCATATCCCTTCAAGTTATTGGCCAAAAGAGCTGGAAAACAAGGGTTGTCTATACCCAGGATGAGCTGTTCTGGGAGCAAGTGGTTTCAAGGCCCGTTTCAGTACGGAGTTTTAACCTGGCCACCGGATATTCCTTAACGTCTCCATGAACACAACGTATATTAACAGTCCTCTTTGGAATGCTCTCTGCCCTGGCTACTGAGTGTCTACGCCCCGAGTCAAGGAGGGCGGTCACTGTTTGGTGGTTTACTGTTAGACTTACGTAGTATACTGGCCCCATTTCTTGAGCATAGAGTATGGATTGCGGAGCATAGCTAACATCCATAGGTTCGTCCTCAGGTATGTCCTTTCTTTTCCGACAACCTGGCGATATGGCCCCACTCGCCACATTCAAAGCACTGAGGACCTGTGGAGGGGAGTGCTTCGGGTCTTCCTGCTCGGGGTTTGAAAGAGTCACTGAAAGGTTTTGCTGGCTTCCTGTTGTTACAGGGTTGGGGAAGCCCCTTTTGCACTCTCTCGGGTTCTTTACCCACATTACGTGATTGTGCTCGAGTGAAAGAGGTGGCCATTTCTACAGCATGTTCGATCGTCAGACCGGCGTGTTGCCGGAGCCACCTCTGGGTTCCGTAGGGCACTGCCTCGAGGTACTGTTCTAAATAGATTTTGCTCATTACTTCATTACTTCGTCCATCACTTCAGCCAGCGGTCAGCGGCGTCCTTCATTTTGAAATAGACGGTTTTTGGAGTGTCCCCAGGGGCCCCTCTTTCTTGCCTGAATTTAAGGCGATGTGCCTCATCGTCAACCCCCAACCGGTCCAGTATATACTGTTTTATCAGGCCATATGCAGTAGTACCGTCTTTGTTGATAATCTGATAGGCAGCCTGTGCCTCTCTGGTGAGCAACGGAGTGAGATAAAAGGGCCATCGATCCGTTGGCCAACTGCTAGCTCGGGCTGCTCTCTCAAAATTCAAAAAGGAAAGGGGGTCTTCTCCCGACAGGTATTTTTGGAGAGGTACTACAGTTCCAGGAGGGGCGGGTGTCCTCCCTTGTCCTAAGTCCAGGAGTAACTGTGACTGACCTTCAGCCAGCTTGACCAGATTATCGGCCTGGTTCTGTATGGCCGAAGAAAACACGGCCCGGTCCATTTCCGCCTGGTTCGCATTTTTCTCAATGGCCCACTCCAATTTCGCCTGGCCTTCCTTCAACTGATGCACAAGAGACTCCATCCTGTTTCGGTTGGTTGGTTACGCCCGCATTCTCCTCCACTTTGTCGCGCAGCGGGATGTAACAGTGCACAAAACAGGGGAATAACGACAGGTCGACAGGGTTGATGCTTCATTTCAGCTCTTTATTCGGTGTCCTTAAACAAAACTGCGGCTGTTGCATAGAAGTCCTCCATTCCTTTTAGGCCTCCCGGTTTCTTGTTCTTCTTCCCTTGGCCGCGTACCGCCTCTGTCTTGGCTCGTCCCGAAAACAAACAAAATAAAGGCCAATATCAATATTGGTGAAGACAACGCTTCCAGTTGCAGGGAAGGGAGTGGAAGGGAACTGTCACCCGAATACCTCCACCACGTGTTACGGAGTGACCTCCCCACTAGAGCGTTCCCGTCCCCGGCCTGTGCCCAGCGAACCCGCGGAGCCTGGCACATACCTTGTATAGCCACCCCCCTCCTGGAGAGTGGCTGGGCGGCACGTGGTCCCGTTGGCCTCCTGGCGTCTCCTTCTCGTCGGTGTCGGCGTCTCTGCAGTCGTTCCTTTTCTCCTTCCCGGAATCAGCTTTCTGCAGCGGTCCTCCTGTCTCCAGCGTTTCTCCAGCTGACCTCGCGTCGGCTTCCGCGCCTGTCACTGCTTCCGGGGTTCTTCTCCCTCTCTGGGTCGGTCGTAATAGGTCCCGTAAAGGCAACATCACAGGCCACTCCTCTCGGGGCTCTCCTTCTGGCAGTCGAGGTGTTCCTTAAAGGGCCCGTTCCATGCCTGTATGCGAAGGGACATTACGTCAGCTGGTGGCTCGTTAGGGGAGTACGGGACGGTAGTCAGTTCGTCGTTGTCGGTCCCCTGACATCGAGTGAGGAGTCAATCCGTAAGTTCGAAGAGTGGTATTCAAAACAACCTTGAGGTCGAGCTTCTCTAATGTGGCACGCTGCTCAGCTTTATTTAGAGTACTCATGAATCGTTCTACAAGGTCATTGGCCTGGGGCCAAAAAGGAGTACTTTTCTGATGCCTTACATTGAGATCGCTGAGAAAGTCTCTGAACTCTTGGCTTTTGAAAGGCGGGCCGATGTCAGATTTCAAGATCACAGGGACACCCCATGTCACAAAGATGCCATCTCATTTTTCAATAACTTTTTCATGAGTAATGGATGAGAGGACTTCTACCGATGGAAAACGGGACTACTCTTCAACGATGACCATTAGATGATGTCCATTTCCAAGAGGACCAAAGAAATTAACAGCACTTCCCTCCCAAGCATGGTTAGGAAATTTTGACATGTTTAAAGGGTGTTGAGTAACTTGGAATGAGAGACAGTTGCATAAATGACAGGCCTTTCATTCGAGATGAGGAAACCAGACTATGTCTCAAAGAGCTCTCTGTGCGGCAGCTGTTACTTGGTGTCCCTCATGGGCCACTGCAATCCGTAGACTATCCAGAATGGCAATATGTGTACCTCTCAGGATGAGGATGTCCTGAGTTAGAGATAGTTTATCTCTGACATTTTTTAATTTTAAGTACTCACTGTCACTGGTTAGAGGTCGAGAGTGCTTGTTCCATGATTGGTCAGCAATAAAGTCTTTCAATTTCAGGCTATCACTGTCTTGGTTCGTGGAAGTGACAATTTGTTCAAATGACATGGCAGCTGGTGTGCTCGATTTCACAATGAAATGTATGTAGGCTTTAGCTCTCTCAGATGGGGTACAAGGGCATTGTATTGGCACTCTTGAAAAATAATAAGCAGGATTTTGATCTTTCCCTGGATGGTGAGCGATGGTGTAATTGTATTCCTGTAATCTCAGACCCCCAACGTTCAGTACGAGGAGACATCTTGGCTTTTTGATTGCCAAATATTGTCAATAGTGCTTGATGATCATTCACTAGTGTGAAAGGTTTCCCATAAAAGAACACATGAAAATATTGATAAGCTCACACAACTGCCAAACTTTCTTTTTCAGGTTGTGAAAAAGCACGTTCAGTGTTTGACAAGCCTTTACTTGCGTATGCCACAATATGGCATTTGGCTGTCCATTGTGCTGTGCATGGATTGCACCTAGCCCAACAGGGCTAGCATCAACTACAACTTCGGTATGAAGCTTGGACTATTTCAGTGGCATTTGTGATGGCTTCCTTGATTCTTTTGAAACTCTCCTCGCACTCACATGACCAGTGAAACACAACATTCATTTTCGTTAGTTCTCGTAACGGTGCACTGACCGTGGCAAAGTCTTGTATGTATCTAGAACAGTAACTGGCCACCTCAAGGAATGAACGCAACATGGAAATGTCCTGTGGGGGATAAGCAGTAGATAGCGCTTGCACTTTAGCTGGATCAGGTGTCATACCACCATCAGAAAAGTTGTGGTACAAACTGGTCTTATGGAATTCACATTTGTCAACATTCATAGTCAATCCGGCATCTTTTGCCAAACAACACACTTGAATGAGCGCTTTGTCATGCTCTTTTTGAGTAGCTCTGAAAACCAATATGTAAACACTACAGTTGAAGGCATTAACAACAGGCTGTATAATACGTCGAATGACGTCTTGGAAAAGTTCTGCTGCAAAGGATACACCAAAACTCAGTCGCTTATAGTGAAACAGACCAATGTGTGTAGAAAAGGTTGTAATGTACCTGCAATTCTCTTCAGGTTCCAACTGGTGATATCCTTTGTTTAAGTAGAGTTAAGAGAAAAACTTTGCACCATTCAATTCAGTTATCATATGAGCAATGTGCGGACCTGGATGTTCTTTCTCGATTGCCTTGTTGGCATGACGCATGTCAACGCAAAGCGTAAAACTCCTTCACTATCTCTTTTAGGCACTACTACCATGGGAGAAACCCATGGTGTTGGATCAGTGGAGCGTTAAATGATATCGTGTTTGAGCAATTAATTAAGTTCTCTTTCAACAGCTTCTTGCAAGTGAAAAGCAATTTATCTGTGTCTTTGGGAAACAGGATGAATAGCCTCATTCATATGTAACTGTACTTTCATAGTCTTGAGCTTTCCTAACCCGTGAAATAATTATGGGAATTGACTTACTATTTTATGATGAGCACTCATATTGTAGTTCACTGATATCAGTCCCATTTCAGCAGTAGTGGTAAAACTGAGCAAACAGGCACTTAAAGTTGTGCCGGGAAGCACATGAATAGGCACTCGTACCACGGTTTTCTTGTGTTTCATAGTGGCTACAAAGGAACCTTGACTTTTTAAAGGTGTTGACGCAGCCCATGTATATACTTTAGTTTTCAACTGTGTAAGTTGTGGTAATGGAGACAATTCACAATATGTCTCCTCAGACATGATGTTTATCGATGCACCGCTATCAATAATAAAGGTATTGAACACCCATTTATCTTCAGGGTAATCTTCGGAAAATGTTTGTAAGTCTTTGGTACTTTTTCATGTCGATTTTTCTTTAGTCTGTGGTGTTTCTCACATTGGACTAGTCCCACTTGCTCAAGCCTCTCTAAAGTAAACATCGACATGCCGCAAATATCATTGTGACTTTCACTGGAAACCGACACTGAGGAATACTTTGACGATGATTTAGATGATGATCGACTTCGTTTGGTGTCAATTTGCCTCTGTTGATGTGACCGCTAGGCCTCGTGGGAGCGCGCCAAACGTCATTTATACAGCACTCGGTCAGCCATTTGGTCTTCACGGTGTGATGCAAACACTTTTCCTTTCACCTTCCACACCGTAACAAAATGGTTCGCTTTGCCAAAGCCATTGCAAATCTGTCCAATGGCATGACATCCACCGTCATGTGGAAATGACAATCCACATCTAAAACACATATTCTTTTTCTGTAGAGACATTGCTTTGCATCCCTTGGCTTTAGGCTTTGACCTACTTTCATGTTTATGACTGACGCACTCTGGGATCATCCGGCCTCCATGTCAGTCGCTTGTCGATTAGCACGCTCTTCAGCTCAGGCAGCTGTGAGGACTTGCTTTAAGCTCAGAGTTTCCTTTCGTCAGCATTCCTCATTGAAAGGAATCTGACAGACTTCAATCTATAACTCTGAGGCGGATAGCTTCCTCATCCTTAAATTCATTGCAGTTACAGTGCTTTATGAGGAGATCCAGACTCTCAACAAATTCATCAATGGTTTCACCTACTCTCTGGCATTCTTGACTGAAGATGTATCGTACATAATCTACATTTGGCACTGGATTGAACTTGACATTCGAAGCTGCTTTGATTTGATTGTACGTCACTTCACCATCATGTGGTATTTTTTTATGGCTTCTTTTCTACCTTCCTCAGCCATGTTCTTCAGATAATTGATAATATTTTTGTCATCTGTTTCATCTATTGCATCTACAAAATCCTCAAAAGTCTCTACCCAAGCAGTTCATCTATTGACAATATTGTGTTTTTTGGCAGTATCAAATGATGGTGGTTTTAAGAAAGTAGCAGCAGTGTAACCACTGGTGGACAGCAGTGTTCTAACGCTTCTTGGTGAGCTTGCTCATGCAAACGTTCTTCAGAACTATGTGACGTGCTGGCTTCAGGGTCAACCTTGACAGCTGTAGGAACTTCAACCTTGCCCTTGCTCTACAGTGGGGCTCCTTATCTTGATGGAGACCTGTGGAGTTGATCTGAGCCCCCACATGGCAACTTTGATGTTGGGCCGCTTTGTTTATGGAGAGCCCTGCAACACAACTCCATTCTGTCCTCTGGGATCACTTCTCCGTATGCCGTGGTATGATAACTCTCTTGAGATGTCTTGGTAAGGAGACAAATCTTTTTTTGGAATTGAACGACTTGATAAGCAGATAATGTTATGATATTCAATTGGCTTTGCACATATAAATGACTCTTCGTAAACACCTGGGTGATCTCTGCTATGGAGCACATCAGATTACAGCTCAACTTGCACTGGATTATCACCAGACGCTGCCTTTCAAAACCTGGTTGCATCTACCTTTAGCATTATCACTCCATATGACTTATAGCACTAATTTGCATAGTAGTGCGTTACTTCTGTTTGCAGCCTTTTCATTTGATACTTGGCAACTGACTTGTAGATTTTCAATGATGCTTTCTTTATCCTTGAAAGCTTTGCACAGGCTCACATTGCACTGGGACATCACAGGTGCCAGAGTCAATTCTCCACTTCAACTGTAGCCCAGGTGGCATGCACGAGCAATTTGCTGGACTACCCCACTTTCTTGGTGAGCACTGTCGATCTACGGGTTACTTATCCCTCTTCATCACCAGTTGTAATGTCCTACCCAGCCCAGGCACTCGCCAATTAGGCCTGGAAGGTGCTTGCAGAGTTTCACTCCATGGAATTCCGCAGAGTCATCGAAAAACTCTGTGGAGTTCCCCACTAATTAATCACTCTACCTTCATCGTAAGCATAAAGAAATAAAAAAGTGTAACAGACCAATAAAATACACTCTACAAATGATCTGTGCTGTAGTACACCACTGTTTGCTTTATTCAGTAAGGTTTTCTCCCAGGATGCTAGATTATCTATGCTGTTGAGTGAGCCAAACATGTTACGCATTAAACAAACAGAAGTATTGCTGAATTTAGCTGAGACATTAATAAACAGAGATGTGTTGTGGTTCACTGGTACATACTTTGCTCAGAAAGGCCCTGTCCCTGAGGCATTTTCTGGACAGCTTGATGTCATCCTTCAGCGAGTGTCATGTGGTTAAACGTCAGGTGACCTGACTGATGATACAAGCGAAGGAAATCGCTGTTTCCGATCAAGGCTGATGAGAAATCCGAAGGAGGAACTTCCGGCAAACTGAAAGATCCAGGGCTCGGAATCAGAACATGGCACACAAACCAAGTCCATAGAAGTTCTACCTAGGGAAATCCCGACCCCCACCTCCCTCCCATCGCATATTGTGCAATGTGGCAGAGACCCAATGCAACTGCACAAGGCTGTATCGAGGGCAAGGTAGCTCTAAATCACCCTGGATTACAAGATGGGAAACACAATTTGTCCCTTAATAACATCACAGATTAAAGGCAGTACTGGCTTCCTTCGAATCCGGCTTTCTCAGTGCACAGGGCATGCTTTCCATGAAGCAATTTAGGTACTGTCGAGATTTATGGCTGAGCAAAAAAAGACAACCATGTTGGTTGGTTGGCTTCCAGCCCATGTAGCCGGCATAGGAGGCCTAAGCCCTGCAGACAGCACCGTAGATTCAAGAAAGATTGCGCAGGAACAATGGGGCAAAATTGTGGCTGTAGAGGGAGTGGCTGGGTAGCCCTGCACCAGGCTGCCCCCCACCCCCGGAAGTTGAGGCAAACAAAGAACAAAGAGCATGAGGCAGCGCAAAGTTGAATAAACATGCCAACCTCTAACTAATGGTTGGCGGGTGTGCAAATGAAATTGATCAACGAGCCTGGAGGGGTGAAAGACATGGGCAAAAGAACACTCAAGGCGGTGGCACGAGGGCATTTTTTTCATAGGACGGTGGTGTCACAAAATTTGGTTAAGTAGTAAGGTGGCTCAGAGGACAGTCAAAGGGAGGTTGTTGCTAGTGATGCAACTCTGGAGTAAAGGGGGCAGCAGCACGGCCGCTGTCTGGGGACAGCCAGGGTACCTCTGGGTAACATGACCCAGTTCAACTTCCCCTTAAAAAATAGCATGTAGCTGAGGCATGTTCCAGGTCTGTGGGAGGTGAAGCTGTGACCTTGTGTTGAAAAGGGCAGAGTCGTATACACTATTTGCTGGGTCCGAGGAATCTTGTCTTCCGTCCCGGCAGTCCAAGAGGAGAGAGTGCTGCTATCCATGGGCAGAGTCCGGGCCCTTGATAGATGAGGTGGACCCTAAGAGAATGGGTGCCCTGAGACTCCTGCTTCCACCCTAGACTGGTCTGGACTTGCAATGCATTCACGGCAGTGAAGTGTATAGAAAGAGGCCTGAATGTTCCCCCTCTTTCACAAAACGGCAGGGATGGTCCTCATGTGCCGATAAACTCCGCTCTGCCGGTGGTCTGCAGAGTTTTTTTCTGAACAGAGCGGAGTTCACCACCCACCACTATCGCTAATCACTATGCTACACATGGAGAGTAGTTATACATGCCTTTATTCTTCAGTGTGTAAGCAAGAACTCAATGTTCTAAACCTGCATTGGCTTCATTACCCTTCAACACCTACGTCAGAAAAGAGTTCTGGCATTCTTTATTTACATAACACTACACCTAGTAGTATAGATATAGTGTCTCTATAAAATGATGAATCTATTTCTACGTAGGCTGAATAGGATCTTTACTGATAAAAATAAAGTGCATTTAAAAGACTTGTCTTTAGCTTAATTTGTGTTTTCTAGCACTAATTTTCATTCTATCTTGTTTAATTTGTGTTATTGTATAGCACTCGAAGAGCCTTGTATCTGCTATGGAGCACTAGCGCAGGAGGTGGAGGTGATAATGTGGAGGGATACTATTGTTGCCATTAAATACCGGTCTATGTTTTTTACCAAGTTCAAGTTTATTTTATTTATGATTATGGAACTCCAAAAAGGTCCACATAAAATCACAATACATATAGATAAGATAAAATTCTAATTTACAATTGATTACACATAGTGAAATATTCCACCCCATCACGAGGTCAGACAATCATAAACAATATCCAAGGTTCAAAAGACTCCAACAAACAGCAGCATGTTATGCAGAGCAAAATATAAAGTGACTTTCGTGCCTTCAGTGCAGGGGTTTAAGAAATATATATATATATATATATATATATATATATATATATATATATATATATATATATATATATATATATATATATAGAGAAGAATAATTTATATACCACAAAATTGCAATAAAACAATACAAATAAATAGAAGATAAAAATCACCTGCATAAAAAACTATCAGCTTCTACAACCTAAATACTAACGCACCTTAATATAATTTTAAAAGACAGTTTAAATTAAAAATTCTATTACAAAATATTTCTTTAGGGGGATCATAAAGTGATTGTATTACTTCTGAAGCTGAGAGGATAGATAACTGAAAACATGATGGCCTCAGCTATTTCTACCGACATAATAACAAAGCAGGACAAATGAATAATATATGGTTAATACTTTGGGGACCATTTTTACACAGGTTATAGATTGCTGATCAACCGTATCATTGAGCCAGGAGGGGATTTAAAGGAATCATGACCTGTCTCAACAACAACCAAAAATGGTACACTCTATGTGGCAGATTCCATGAAATATAAGCCTGTACTCTATTTATCAAACAGGAATCAATAACTGGATGGTAACCCTTCTTTAAAGTACAGGCTTCCCTGTCCATACGAAAACTTAAGGACCAGGTGGCCTGCTTCAAAGTAGCTTTTAATTGGTGTGGCATCAAAGTAAAAATTGAAGACTGATCTAATTGCAAAAAATCAATCGCAATCATAACATTTTTATAAATTAATGAATTTTCTTTAGACCATCTAGAATTTCTTTTCGCAACCAAGACCTGTGTGTACCATGGTAACTCTTTGCTAAACCCACGGCCCAACGCACTACCCCTCCGAGGCCCTGTGCCCAGGTGTCTCAATCCAAATTCTAGCCTAAGGGCTGGCACAGAAAATGCCAGATTAACTGAGGCTAGGCGTCTAAGGATTCAACCTTCCACTGTGTTTAAAAAGCCCCATTTCATATGTCGACCAGTTCTGTACGGTGGCCTTATAAAGGGAGCCCAGACATTTAGCCTGAGAGGTAGCTTTAGATGTATTTTTTATATGGGCTTTATCGCATAAATTTCCACACGCTTCCCCTAAAAAGTGTACGGCTATTTACACCCTTAGGTCTTGTATCGTCTGCATAGAGTAGGCACACAATTGGCTTTCTACCGATTGTCGGGGTAATGCCCTCACTTCGGGCCAATTGATCAGGGAGATCGGAAATATATAGGGAGAAGACAGGGGGGCAAGTAAGCATCCTTGTTTTAATCCATTTGCAGTAGGGATAGCTTGCGATAAACCTCTGTCCCCAGCCAATAAAACTCTACATCAAGTATCAGTATGGAGTGTGTGAACTAACTCTAAAAGGGTGCCCGGCATACCCAAATTTATAAGCTTACTCCACAGCAAAGGACAATCTACTTTATCGAATGCTGTGGAGAAGTCAATAAAGCTGTGTATACCCTTTCCTCTCTAACTTTAACATATTTTTCATTTATTACATGAAGGGCGGTCATATTATTAATCATTCCATGCTTCCCCTGAACCCAGTTTGCTCCATAGGTAGATTTTATGAACTTCTGCCCATTCTCTAATCTTAGTCAGTAGGCATTTAGCAAAGACTTTACCCACCATGGCAAGAAGTGCAATCTGATGATAATTTTCTTGTAGGTCAAGGCCTCCTTTCTTAAATAATGGTACTTTGACAATACCCTTACAAGAAGGGGGAACCATTTTTCTTTCATAGCAACATTTAAAAACCGGGCAGAGAATTTTACTCCAAAGAGGAACATTTTGTTTTATAACATTAATTGGTATTTCATCAGGGCCCATCGCGGCTGAAGTATGCATTCCCTAATTACAAGTTTAATTTCTTTTTCAGGGTGCGGTCCATACAGAGCGGAATCTCCCTTTAATATAAAATACTTGATGGCACCCTCATTTGCTGGGTAGAGTCCCTGGATAAAACTGACCCCATTGAGTTCTTCAATAGTGACAGGGATGGATCTAACTCTAGCTCTACAACCCTTCACAACGAGAGCCCAAAAAATCTGTGTTTAGCCAGAATCTATTTTCCTCCTCCTATCTTAACCAAGCCTTCAACTGGTTCCTGCTCCTTTTAATAACAACACTCTGGAATGTCTTTCAGGGGTATAATTCAAATATTGTTCCCTGACTAGAGTGTTTATTTCACAATTTAACCAGCGAAGGGGATAGGGAACCCCTTTCAGACTTTCCTTTGGGTTCACTTGTTTTTCAGTTTCAGCTAGTTGATAAGGCCTAGAATTGTCCTATAATCCCAATGACTTTTCCCTGTTTTCTTATCAAAACTAGCAGACAGGCCATCCAACACCAAAACACTAAAGGGAGATGTATTAAAATTTACAAGAACAGTTAAAAGCTAATGATCACTAAGAAATGAATCAGAGACCTTTAAGTCACCCAGTAAATAGAAGCACATCCCACCACCACATAGTCCAAAATAGACCTCTCCCCACCCCCTAGAGTTTTTTTGAGTAAAAGCTGCAGGAGAGTCGGATGGTAACTTCCTATTCGCTATGACACCATCGACTTTTCTCAGCCTAACCGCTAACATTTTCTCTCTCCTATTAGTTCTTATTTGTGGGAGGAAAGAACTTGTGGCATCCACAGGGCTTCCTCTTTTTCTTTCTCCCGATACAGATCTAAAGTGAAATTACATTTCTTACAGTTCAGATCCCCTACCAAAATTATATGTGGAGGGCATTCTTTAACATATACTTTTTTAATATAGGAAAAGACCTCACTTAATAGAACATCATAAGAGGCTTCTGCTGAAATATAAGCATTTATCAACATTAGTGGGGGCGTTCTCAGATTTCCATCAGAATTAGATAGAGTTACTGCCAAAAATAAATTACTCTGATCCTTATAACATTCATATCTCCATTGGATCTTATTAGACAGTAGACAAGCTACCCCCCCTTTGCATGTCCCCTTCTTGAAGGTTTTGCTTTGCAATCTATAATGAAAAAATCATCACAAGTCAGTTCACCCACGCACCTGGTCTCCTGGAGACGCACCATGTCTGCCTCTAAAGAACTCAGGTGATGCTACTTCTCCCTACTATTCTTTATTCCTGCTACATTCCAGGATATGATCTTTACCTCATTGCTAATAGGAGAGACGTTGCATGTGGTTACTATGAGAAACACTAGATAATGCTCCAGGTAACCAATTCCAAATAAGGTTCTCATCTTTAGAGTTTCCCTGTAAGGAAAGGGCAGAGGATTCTCTGAATGACGCTCATCTACCATGTTTATCTAAATGGATTTTTATTCCTTTTGTATCAAATAGTGACCCCCTACTGATAGGCAGAAACAGGGATGGCAAAGACCTTTTATCCGGAGCACAGTATCCATCCTCTTCTAAAATTTGGATGACATCAATCCCCCTACTTTGTAAACCTTCAGATAATTTTAATATAACATTTACAGTCATTTTAGAATAACAAGTTACCCTTGATTTAAAACCAGCTTCAGTGGGTAAAAGGGAAACTAAGGGGCATATCAGCAAGGGCCGGCGATAATTATCGCTAAGCGCGGCTATCGCTGGATTTTATCGCTGAGATAGCGCGCTATCAGCGACGCTTATCTCCAAAGCAATAAAATTCCAAGCGCAAGCTGAACAATGTGCGATTATCGCTGAAATCCAGCGATAATCGCACAACGTTTTGGCGATAGCTTGATGATAGGGCAGGGCAGACTTAGCCATTATATCAACCTTCCATTGGATATAATGGCTAAGTCAGACTGAAAGCAGGCATAAGGAAAGTAGCGATAACCGCGGTTAGCGCTACTTTCCTTATCGCTACGCAGGTTAGCGATCAGCTTGCTGATAGGAGAAATGTCTGTTAGCGACATTTCTCACGTTATTTTGGGAGGAACGCTCACTTTGCATCTCATTAGAGATGCAAAGCTGGGCGTTAAGGAAAGGGCGCTAAGGCATGGATTCACGCGATAGCGTGACCTTGCTGATAGTGCGATGAAATTATCGCCGCTTTCGCCCGAAAACGGACGCTAAAGCGGCGATAATTTTATCGCGGGGCCTTGATGATATGCCCCTAAATTTATATCACTACCTTGGATAAGCTACAGATTCTCGATCTCTGAAAATCTGTTTAATATTAGATCTCCATCAAACAAAGGAATAAAATTCAACCTATAAGTGTCCACATTGCACCAGGAAGGATCTAGGGCCAGATGTAGACCCACAATTTGCGAGGCTCTATTTTGGATGTACAACAGTGATTATCACAGAGGATATTAATGAGCCTCTCGCAATTTGCGACCCCATTGGGAATGGCAGGCCCTCCCAGGTATGGTGGCCTGCTGGGCTCAGCAGACCACCATGTCTGGGACTGCTTTTAAATAAAGCAGTTTTTTTTTAATGCAGCCCGTTTTCCTTCAAGGAAAACGGGATGCATTTAAAAAAGAAAAATATTAAACGTTTTTGTTTCTTTTTTTAAGGGCAGGTAGTGGTCCCTGGGACCACTGCCTGCCCTTAAAAAATATTTCCCCCTGCTTTTGCAAAGGGGAAGGGGTTCCCTGGGGACCCCTCCCCTTTTGCGACCCCATTACCACCCTCTTGAAGAGGGTGGTAATTTGTGAGTGTTTTGCTACCGCAATTGCGGTTGCAAAACATTTGTACATGGGGTTGCGCTCGCTATTAGGAAGGGAACGCCCCTTCCTAATAGCGACTCGCAATTCCAAAATAGCGAGTCGCAAATAATTTGCGACTCGCTATCTTGGAATGGTACATACCCCTATTGGTTTTTGCATGCAGGTTCGCAAACACGTTTGCGCATGCAAAAACCGTCGTACATCTGGCCCCTAGTCCTTCTGTCTCTGAAGGGCCTCTCATTTTATCAGGATCAAGAAAAGAAGCGGCCATTGGTTTCCAATACGGATGAAATATGAGAGAGGGTCACCCTTTGATATACCTTTGGCGCCACTACAAGCCCATTAGCTGGAGCATTAGCATAACTGGTTTCAAGAGCCGTTGGGTTCAATGGAGGTAATATAGAGAGAGGAGACACCTAATACACCACCATTGACTCCACTGACAAATTCTTATCTGGTAAATTAAAATTACCACTTTCCAGATCAGTACCTTCAGGACGTATCGAGGATTGAATTAAAGCCTTTGTGCTAGATGTAGCCTCTATCTATGGTCTCTATATTTTCTCTAAAACATAGTCCCCTTTGTCTCTTTATGGCAAATCTACAAATACTTTTTTTCTTTTTTCCTCTTTGCTTTTCCTTCCTCTCTTTCTTCTTTGATCGTGGGGCACCTAAATCACCAACATTATTTCCACAACTAGACTGGGTTTTAAACATAGAAAACATTTCCTATTCCACCCTTCTAGATGTACCCTCCAGATTCTTCATATTAGGAGTGGTATTTGAAATAGATTGTACAGATTCAAATGTAGGTTTGGGAAAACTCTGAAATAGAAGCCTGTTTAACCAGCTTCTTATATTGTGGATCACCAGCCTAAGTATTATAATTGATATGACAACCAACATCTACATGAACAGACCCTTTACAGCCCTTCTTAGAAACCTCTTCCATTTCTACTTGTTCCATGGGATCTATTTCCTTTTCCTTTTTACTTCTTATCATCTCCTTTAATATTTGAGTCACCGTTTACAAAAAACAGTCAGAACCACCAACACATTTTTCGAACAGCTTTAAAATAGAAGATAATAATCTTATTAGGCACACAAAAGAATCAGATTATTTTACCTCCTTATTTGAAGGTTGACTGGGTTGGATGCCACTTATAACAAAATCAGGGGACACAGAAAGAGGAGATGTCAAAGAAGAATTATTTGAAGGAGTACTACTAAATAATTTCAATCCCACAGGGGCTATCACACCTGGTGTATCAACGGTCTCTACTGTCTTACTGATATCATGTGAGACATATCTCTTACAAAGGTCTATATCCAGATCTGGTAAAGTCGTCACCCTGGGCATCTTCTACTAACACAGGGCAGGGAGCCTCTTGAATAATTATATGTGGCTTATCAATTACCGTCATTGCCACTGGTAGAGGAGGACCTGAAGAAGTCAAATGTGAGGGAAAGCTATTTATACCCCAGAGCACCATATGGGATCCTTCTGAAATACAGGCAATTCCCCCACATGACATCTGGTTCCACAAATGCGAATTAACACCAACATCAGCATCAGTATCAGCATTATCATCAACATTAGTAATAACATTAAACCCTCCTTTCGATTCAGACAATACATTTGTTTCTGCTTGGGGATGTTTCTCCTTTTCCATTTCCCTTTACAATAAGCTGAATATATGTTTTTTCCCTTTCAACCACTTCCACCACAGCCACAAACTGATGCCTTCCAAACGTGGCCTGGTTGCTCAAAGTAAGGGGCTGGAGTGCTGGGGAACAGAAGCAGGGGTGGGACCTGGAGCTGCAGGCGGCTTCTGGAGCGGCAGGAGGCTTTGCTTACCAAATGTTCTTCAGTCTATCTCCCTTATACCCTTCCCCCACCTCTCGCTCCCATCCTGTAGCACTAAGGCACGTCTGATTCCAAATGAAAGCAGCTGGTGATACCGCAACCGTTCGCAGAAAAAGTTTCTTGTTGTGTAAATTCTGACCCAGAATCCTAACATTAACTTCTCTTTATATCGGTCTGCCTAATGTTTCACTAACTGTAGAGGTGATTGTTATTTATTCCAATAGTACAATTTTCTGGACATGGGAAGGATGACCTTGTTAGTTGTCTGTGCCAAGATTCCAACCCGTGATGAGCAGGCTGCACAGAGATATGTGCAACACACACATTAGTCAATGAAGTATATTATAGAGAAAGATCACCCTGCTGTCTCAGCCCATTCTCTGGAAAGTCAATGTTGGGCACAGTGGCATAACGAACTTGAGGGGGTCCTCATGAAGTACATAAAGGCCCCCCCTCCGTACCCAGTAAGGAGCTCTCAGGCCAGGGGCCCACCACATGTGCACAGTACCGAGGAGGGGGGGCCTGGAGCTCGTGAGGGCTAAAGTTACGCCACTGGTTAGGCAGCCAGAAATATTCATTCACTTATGGCAAATTGGAAAAAAAAATAGTTTCAATAGTATGAACTGAGTGTCCTAGGCTTTACGTTCAATGGATGCTACGGCACTTTTTCAGTAGTGTGTTTTATTACACCACTTTTTTTGTTACGTGTATGCAGCATTGTGTATCATAGTACAAAAAAGATTTAAAAAATATAACAGAATACACCGCCATTTCTCCTATACTTCTCCCTTCACTTGCCAGCTGCGCTACACGCATTATTCATCTATCCATCCATTCATGCACTCTCTCACCCATCCATCCAATCATACTACCATCCCTGCATTTAGTCACTCACCCATTCACTTCCCCTACCCCATCAACTGCATTTTCTCCCAAACTGTTCTCAGTACTGCTCTAGCCTCCCAAACCTACTCTTGCCCCAACACATTGCACTTACGAAATAAATCACCCTGGCGGCACAACAAAACCATTTCCCCTTCATCCTTTCTTGCACTCACCATTTCATCTCTTCATCAACACTCAACCACTCGCTCATTCTTCTGTCAATGCACTCACCTATCTATTTATCCAGCCATCGAATCATTCTCCTGTTTATCAACTCATAAGTCAACATAAATCACTCTCACACAATACATCAGTGAAGAAACATTTTCACACACAAGCTAGACCTACTTGCTTTGTCAATGCTTGTTTAATATTCTTTTCAGCCCTCCATCGGAATGCATGTGTGTCCTTGGTCTTACCCAGTTTTTCATCTCCCCCACCACACTCCCTTTGCTTCGTCTCCACTCCCCAATGGGCCTTGCCTGCTCCACCTCCCACTTAATGTGTTTAATGCAAGTTGTTAATATTTTATTTTCAGCAAGTCATTGTGCATGTGTTTCATTGCTGTTGAGCCCCTGTTTTTCCAAGCCTTCTACTTTTGTTGTTTACCCTCGGCCCACTCCTCAGTGCTCTTGCCCGCTTCAAACCTGCTCTGCATCCCCCTCCTGGTGTTCCAAGTAATTTGTTTAATACAATGGGCCTCATTTCAATTTCGGTCGGAAAGCCTCCGATCTGTGGTCAAAGGCTTTCCGACCAACATCTCCAGTTTCACTTTCGACCGCCATATTACTATGACGGCGGTCGGAAGTGAAACCGGCCAGTCATTCCAGCTGGCCTCCGACGGGCTCAAGGAGCCCATCGGCCAGTTGGAACTGGCACGTAATCCCTTAAGGACAGTGTTTCCGCCGTCGGGATTACGATGTCCGTTTCACACAGGCTTTCCATGTCGGGCTTTACGATATGGAAAGCCTGTCGGAAATCGACTTTGGGGGCCCCTAGCAGGCCCCCTTCTCCCTGCGGCTTCCGGTTGTGGGCCAAGGGGGTACTTATGGTGCCCCCCTGGAAATCTCTGCACCGTGTGGCAGGCGCTGTGAGGTACCTGCCACACGGTGCAGGGATTTACACAAACTCCCATTTCTCTATGCGAGCTTGTGCTGTGGGTGGAAACCATCTGCAGCACAAGTTCCCATAGAGAAATGGAAGCTTGCGACCGCATAATGTGTGGTCACATTCTAATTTGGTGGTCGGAACCAACACCGAAACGATGGACATCGTAATCAGGCCCTGCTTGTTTTATTGCAATGGCACATTGCTTCAAAGTGCTGCTGGGCCTCTTGCATCCTCTTTAATGTATTGCACATATTTATTTTTCTTTGTTTGCGAATGCGGACATCATGATGAGAAAAGGACATCATTCACATGGCAAAAGAGACAGTGACTGATGCAGACTGACCAATTACCCCATGCGGTTTGCTGTCATGGATTGAAGCATAGTGTAAATGACCCTCAACAGAGTGCACGCAAAGGCCGTCTATGTATCTATATGTTTATATTTATATATATGGATGTATGCATTTAATGATTTTGTTTTATTACAAAATTCTAGCAGACATCTAAGAGGAGATTCTAGCAAGAATTATTACAGTGCAAATCTTTATCCCTAGGGTTTGTTAGAGGCAGTAACTAATACCATAATCATTCCTTACCAAGGGAATATGACATTTTGTGCATCAAAATACCTATCTGTAGGCTTTAATACAGAGAAATAACAATCCTCTCTAAAATTACTGTTGATTTTAACATATGATTTTCACAATCAATATGTCAAGCCTAATGTGTTTATCAACTTTTCATAATAAACAGATCAAACCTATGGCAATAAAAATAGTTTTACTAGTGAACCAACCAACACAGTAGCTGTTATCAATGGCTTATCACCATAACCAACTCAGTTCTACTGTACTGAGCCCAAAGTTTCCCACAAGGCAACCATCAGACATAGTCATAAAATTTCAAATCTATGCAAACATTTCATTTGGCAAAGCAAAATATTATCTCTCCTAACAGAGCTAAACAAGGATTTGCACAGTGTAAATCTTCTATACTCATGGTTTGTCAGAGTGTGTGCTTAACGATTTAAAAATTTCATTCACCATGTTTCGTGGTATGGATCGTGATAACCACTTCAGAGCTGTAAAACAGTATACATGCAATAAAAAATGTACTATCCAAAATCCAAAATCATTTATACAGAAATACAGAAACAAAAACTTTACAATCGAATAAATATGCAACTTAATGTCAATACATCATTCCTAGTCGATTGTGTTTAAATTCAACCAATATTAATTCACTTAAAAATGGTATTCCTCATTGAAACACATACATTAGATTCCTGATGTATCAATATATCTGGTTACAGAAATATTAAATCTGTTTTTTTCAACCAAATTTAATTCTGGCTTTTGAACACTATGAAAATAATATCTGATTCTAAAGCTAATCAAATAGGTCTCTTAGTGCATTGATTTTAATATCACAATTTTTTGGAGACCATGATGTGGGAATAGAGCCATGATGCCTACAATACTTGCGGAGTAAAATTATAAAAATATATATTCTTAACACTGTGATTTATGAGATTGTGGACACACTAGACATTCTAATCATCATAAAACGTGCCATCTTTTACTTTCTTCTTTTTCCCACTTCTCTTAGATTTATATCTTCATATTGTGTTTTCATAGTCATTATAATGCGCAATATTATAGCAACAGTTTAGAGAAGAGACCCTGATATTTAAAAATTCTAATATTATGCAAATATATCTATACTAATAACTTATTTTATGTGTGAAAAACTCACCCTATAATCAGGAAACACATCTAATTTTAATGTTGTCTCAATTAATATAATATGAACTCTGTTTCTTTGTTCTCCATTCTTAGTAGAACCTATCACAGTTGTTGTTTGATTTGTTGCACAGAGGAAGGTGATCCAAGCCCTTGTTATTTTGAGACTGGATTATGGCAACGTCCTGTATTTGGGAGCCGACAAATCCACTATCCACAGACTCATGCAGAATGCAACCACAAGGCTTCTCTATTGCCTTTCCAAGTTCACTTCGGTCTTCATCATTCTTCGTGATCCACACTGGCTGACTGTGGTGAACAGTATCAAGTTCAAAGCACTTTGCCATATGTTTAGGGTCAAATCTGGTTCTGCTCTGAAATACCTCCTGGAATTAGTCCACCTTTACCATCCCTCCCGTCCCTTGAGATCCACTCGGCAGACTTAGGGGGATATTCTCCAGAACGTGCGATAATCATCGCCAAAATTGGTTAACGCAATTTCTCATATCCCCGTCCATCGCGGGAAAATAACTCCATGTTAACGTCTCATTCTCAACACGGCGGTAACATGCGATAGTGTCCCCATAACGCGTCAAATGTCCGCGATAAAATCACTGGGACAGCGATAAAAATCTAAAGGCTAATGTGAAAAAAGTTGCGATGGGCCCAATTGCGATAAAAAATACAGCGATAAGCAGCGCCAGGCCTGCAAGTCCCACAAGTCAGGCGGGAAAAACCACTTTAAAAGCGGCAACACAAAACACAAACAAAACACAAACAACTGCGAAGCACCATGGAGGAAGCCGGAGCGAGTACAGAGGACAACCAGAACCCCACAAGCCCAACGGAGGACCAGCCTAGGACCTCGGGGTCAGGGAAGGGCAAGGAGAAGAAGAAGAGGAACCCGCCTTACAGTACGCAGGAAAACCAGATCCTCATTACGGAGGTGATAGGACACCACCACCAACTGTTCATCACCTCCACTGTGTCATTGGCAACTAAAAATACAATATGGCAGTCCATCTTGGCCAAGGTGAATGCAGTCGGAGTGAAGAGAAGGGAAGTGGACGACTGCAAGAAGCGCTGGACTGATGTGAAGCGCAAAACCAAGCTGAAACTCGCAGCCAACCTGAAAGCAGCAATGCAGACTGGAGGTGGGAGTCCAGCGACACACCAGGAGCTGGATGAGATGGAGGAGATGGTGACCCGAGTCATCATTGGGGAGACTGTGGCAGGAGTTGGGGGACCGGACACTGCACAACATGACCTGACCCAACAGCAACAGGGTGAGTAACGACCAGGGACTGGGGGAGATGGGCACAATGGCACACATGCACAATTAAGTATAGCACATCTGCGGACAAACCATGCCCAAGAGTCACAACTCCGACCAAGAGCCCAATTTACCCAAGTCTGCAACATCTCAGCACTGTATAAGCACAGAAGTGAAAGGCACACCGCCTCAAAAGGGATAAGGGCCAGCCAAATCAGAGCTGAAGGGGCAACACACCCACAATGCTGCACACACACATAAGAATCAGAGCACCTCAACATTGACAACAATGTGGTACAAACTGCAACACTTTCACAACAGAACAGAGGAAACAACTGCCACCGCTTGTGTGTAGAAAATGGCCATCGTATTTGGCATAGCAGGAAACTGTGTGATGACAATGTACAAGTACAACCTCACATCCCTGATGGTGTAGAAATGTCAACTGTCCCGCATCACATAGGCATCTCCTCACAAACAGTCACAATGTACATTGTCATGCAGTCTGTAAGTAAACTTGTCCAATGCGTCAACATACATGTGAACACAATGTCAATCTGCATCTCCCCTTCACATTGCAGAGGGAGAATCAACACCTCCTGCAGAGCAGACCCAACAACTCAGCACTGATGATGAAGAGGACCTCCCCAACATCGACCCCGACGCCCTCCAATAGCCCATGGACAGCTTCAGCACCCCACCTCCAGGAGCAGGGCAGCCCAGCTGCATCGAGGAGACCCCACCCCCTGCACAATCCACACAGCAGGAAGCACCCACCACCATGCTGTCTCCCAGGACCCCCACGACCAACACATGGCATTCCAACGTCATGTGTTAGGGTGCCAGGAGAAGATGGCTGATCAGCTGCGGGTGGGGTTCGACCTCATGGCAGCCAAACTAGATGCCATACGTGGGTGTCTACATCCCATCAGGGACCACTTACAGTCCCTAACGGACACCCTCTGCCCGCTCCATGCTCTCCAACAATCTATGGCTGACATCGCTGGAGTCATGACTCTGAGCCAAGAACAACTGTCTAGTCAGAGTGGCTCGAGCGATGTCAGCTGGGAGTTGGGACACATGCGGAGGATCATGTTGAACATGGAGCGGATGCAGGCGTAAAGAATGTTTGCCACGGCTGCACACCAGCGAGATGTAGCTGTGATCTTCCATGCCCTGCAGATCCTCGTCATGGCATTGCCGCCACAAGGCCTGGCGCGGATGAATGCTGCTACTACTCCATCCACGTCTCAGCCCCCTGAAGTGTCAGTGCCACACAGTGATGCAGACTAAACACCACCACCCACATGTGAGGCACCTGACACATCAGAGGACGAAGATGATGATGAATCTGGCTTTGTGGTAAGAATGAAGTGGTAGCATTCATCTCCGCCATATGGCCTGTTTCAGCTTAGTTCTGCCCTCTGCATCATGCCCTGGAATAACACCTTCCACTGTCCCCCGATACACTCGGCGACACTCACCTTGGACCTCGACAGGGACTGCCAAATTTGGTTTGGTTACCAATGACACAGCAATCACACTGCAGACTGAAGTCTTCCTCTTCCAATGAACTTGTCAATCCCTAACGGACTCTGGCTGGCCCTCCACGGGGCAACAATGTAAAGTGGGGTTTGCATGGCCCTGTACTGCTCCAGCTTCAACACTCCACTGAATGCGAATAAAACATTCTAATTCACACAGATGTGTCATGGCTATGAGCAATCAAGTATGAAAGTATGGATGAATGTAGGGACAGTGAGTCCTCAAAAAGGTACTCCCTGGGTAATGCTATCAATGCGCATGTATGGCCGTGACCCAGATAGGCAGTGAGACACACATGGTCATTCAAATCAACACTCATCACAGTTGAATCCAAGTGAAGGTGCGTAGACTTTATTAGCATATGCATGTCAGTACGTGCAAGATAAGTGCCACAACATGCAGACCAATGCAGCAGTATGTCAGGATGAGGAACGTTGCCAAGCGCCGCTGTCCACTCCGGGGGAGTACCTCACCTTTCACAGGTGTGTGTTAACCCACGTTGTTGTCCACTCATGTATTAGGAGTCCAGGCGAATGCAGCCAGGTCCACTGTTGTCGTGGGACATGTGACCAGATCTCCAAGATGCAACAAGGTGTTGGGACATGTGCAATGGGTTCCAATCTGTTGTGGCTGCAGGTACATAGTTACTCGTCCATGAAAACGATTGCAACTCCGTAGGCTATCATTTCCAACATGAGCTCGTTGTCGACTTCATCAAACAGGACGGCGAGGCAATCCATTAGCAGGTCCGGACAGATGTGCTGCGTCCACCCCTTTCACCAATTAGCACTACAGCCCAATAGGGAGCGGTTCAATGTGGTCACTGCACACGAGGAGTTGTGCAATCTCCCAGGTCCAGCTGCCAGCATGTATGCCAAGTATCAAGGCATCCCATAAACGGGTATCACAGTGACACTCCTGGTCGTGGGCCAACAGGGGGCGCACACACATGTCAAAATCCAGTTCAGCTACCGTCCTGTTGGATAGGCAGACATCCATGGACCACTCGAATATGCACGATCGACAATGCAACACAGGCTGATCGCAGGTGACGTTGGCAAGGCGGAAGCTTAGCTGGTAACTGATCCGCAGCACTGACAATGGCAGTGCCCCCAGTAATCGCAGCATACGTGCATGGTACAGTTCCACCTGACAGGGGTTGTGCATGTGTCCGGGATGTTCTGCCATTGCGTTAGTGGCTCTGGTTGAAGCTGCACTGTTCTGACCTGCGCCAGTTCTGTTGATGAAATGCCACAGCTCGGATCAGTGAGTTGTTTTAGTGTGCAACGGTTGTATGCCTGGGATGGTGTGGGAGTAAGTGTGAAGGCCATTCCATGCAAGATAACTTCGAGCAAGGACTTCTGTGTGTGGGGTGTGTATACGTTGGTCTTTCGTCGGGCTGTGCGTAGTGTGGGAGTCATCATCAGCTGCTATAGTATCTGTCAGGGGGTGCCGGGCACATGCAATTCCGAGGTCGGAGGTGCAGATGTGCTTCCGCCTGATAGTTCAGACAAAGGAGCTTTCATCCCTAATGTTAGTTTCTCATCTGCTTGCATTCAGGAAATGTGAAGTGGCTTGTTGGGAGTGGGGTGGGATGTGTGCGACTTTGGGATTCATGTTTGACATGTCTTGCATGTGGCAAATGAGCGGCATCACTGTGTGTTACGTTGCCTCACAGCTGCTCCTCCCTCCTCCCGAGCCTATTTACTTGTGTGCGCTGCGCAGTTGCATCACTTGCACTCCTACGGCACACCATTGTCATGCCTGTCTGCGCATATCCACAAGCCTGACAACAACACTGTGATGTTGGCTGTTGAAGGTGGGCGGCCACATGAGTGTAGGCCTGTGGGAAGGATAGGGCAGACACAGATGTAGAGTTCATGCCTGGCTGAACTCGCGCTGCGATTAAGGCTAGGCATTTGGCTCATGCTGCGGCAATACAGATACACACAACACTTGGCATGTGTGAGCCAAGACCCCCAGCGGTCTTGCGCTCCTTCATTTCTCCGTTCGTGCGAGTCCGCCCTCCGGGTGCATGCTACATTGCAACATTGTCGATTGCGGGCTGGGTGGCGCCGACACTACAACAGTGACACACTCATTAGTTACTTCCTTGTCTAAGCCAGAACTGAACCACGCCCAGAGCCCCGGGCAAATCCTTCACAACCCTACGCTGACTTGGCATATGCCGGCCCAGCCCACTCTGCTTACGCTTACAGGGGTGACGACAAAGCTACCTGTCCAAGGTCTTACCCACTGTCTGAGGTGACATGGTTGCATTCGCTGTCCACAGCACAATGTAATGTGGTAGGGCCCGGGGCCATCATGCATACATAATGACCACACGGACACACTTAGATAGATAGTGGAACTGGCTATGGGCACGTGCGCCCGGCCCCTTTTTATTACCAGGGTCACATGTCCAGTGACGCCTTTGCTGGATGGGTGTGGGGTGAGTGTAAGCCAGCCCTCAGGGAGTGGTTGGTGCTGGCAACAACTAGAACAGTGATCATCAGATCACACACACAGATTCAATCATAAAGGGTCCATGACTTGTGGTGCACTGAGTTAGTGGCACCGGATGCATGGCGGCCGGCACAGGCCTACCGCCACGTGGCGATGACTTGAGCTGCACTGAGGTAGGGGCACCAGAGCTGAGCATGCTCATGTGAAGAAATTGTTAACGAGTTGGTCCCTTCGGGATATTCCTGCTGCAGCTGCAGTGGGGTGTGGTACACCTGCCTCATCATCATCATCGTCCCAGGTCTTCCCCACTGCCTGAGGTGACATTGTTGCGTCCGCTGTCCACAGCACAAAACTCAATCATGAAGGGTCCATGAGTTGTGGTGCACTGAGTTAGTGGCACCTGAAGAGCTGAGCAGGGTATCAAGCTGATAATGGCATCCAAGACAGGTGTGAGCAACTTTGATAGGCTGGCTGTGAGACTCCTCTGACTCTGGCAGTTGTTGGTTGGAGGTGGTCCTGGCAGTGGTGGCAGGTGTGCAACCAGCGATGATGGCGTGTCCTTGCAGGTCAGGATTGGATTTGATTTGCGAGCCCTGCTGACCGCAGTGTAGGCCGTAGGCAGTGGTCAGCAAGGGCACACAGCCACGTGGCATTGACTTGAGCTGCACAGAGTTAGTGGCACCTGGAGCGCTCAGCGGGTGTGCAGGCAGCGATGATGCGTCGTCCGGGTGGGCCGCACTGGAAGCAATGTCTGTTGCCTTCTGGACTTTGCCATAAATAAATCAAGAGTCGATTTGAAATGGGGGACCTGCTGACCGCAGTGTAGGCCGAAGGCAGTAGTCGACACACACATGACTCCGCGGTGCTGTGCCGCTGGGGGCCTGTGTCGCGGAAGCCAGCGATCGGCTGAGGAGGATGACGGTCACGGCGGCGGACTCGTGACAGGGTGAGTGGCGCTGCCCTGGCAGACGCGTTGGCCATCCGGGAAGTGAACCACGCCCAGAGCCCCAGCCTATTTATTCACACTCCTACGCTGGACTGGCATACGCCGGACAAGCCCACTCCGCTTACGCTTACAGGGGGGGACGACACAGCTACATGACCGAGGTCTTCCCCACTGCCTGAGGTGACATGGTTGCGTCCACTGTCCACAACACTACACACACCAGAAGTATATGTCCACATGGACATGTCTGTGCTCTGCATACTGAAGTCAGTCCAGCACATCACCGCCACACTTGGCATTGTGTACATTCTTATTGATGGGTCACTTGCCTCCTTCGCACATACTTGGTTCCCACCTCTCCCCACATTCTGCAATTGTGTGGCTGAGGGGCCATGCCGTTTTTGGAAGGTCAGCTGTCTTGTTCTGCGCTGCCTCGGTGGTAGTCCGGTGGGGGGGGCCTGGGGGTGGTGGCGGTGGGTGTTGTGGCCCTCTTGGGTCTCCGAGCTGCATGGTCAGTAGCTCCATGACATGTGTTGGTCTTCAGATGTGGCTCTGGGCTGGGCTCCCTTTCATGCTGCAGGTTGTCGTCCAGCTTTACACCAGTAAAAGGCAGGTGTTAAATCCCTGCTGCTAACGCGCCTTATCGCCTGTTTTTGGGTCGCAGCGCAGATCTGGCTGGTCGTTGAGAATATCGCGAAGTGGTGTTTTTGTGTGTTTTTGCACGGGAACGCCTCAGTAGCGGCCCGTGGTGGGAATGCTGCCGGGCGCTGATGTGGGGCGGGGAGGGAGAGGGCAGGGTAGGGGTAATAAACTACGGATTACGGCCCATTAGAGGTAAGTAAACATATAAATAAATAAAACACATTTCGTTGCGCGCGCTGCATCGCCAAATGCGATGCAGTGCGCGCAACGAAATTCGTTTTATTTATTTATATGTTTACTTACCTCTATTCGGCCGGAATCCGTAGTTTACTACCCCCCACCCCACGTCAGCGCCCGGCAGCACTCCCACCACGGGCCGCTACTGGAACGCCTACTCTGCATGTCATTAGTGTTAGTTGTCGTTCTCATCCGTGGCGATGTTTTTTGCGCCAGCTATCGCTGGAATACTGGCAATATCGGCAGTTTGCACCAGCTTGAGAATAGGGCGATGAATCTATCGCCACTTTTGCGGCGCTAAAGTGCCGATAAATTGGTGATAAGTCCTTGAGAATATGCCCCTTAGTTTGTTGTACCAAAAACCCAACTGATTCGCATGAAAGGCTGTTCTTTTTCCTACTTAGGGCCTTTACTATGGAACCCCCTGCCAGCTTCCTTGTGAGACTCGACATCCTTTCTTGCTTTCCGTAAGGGTCTAAAACCCTGGCTTTTTTAACTTGTGATACAGATCTCTCCCTCTCTGTCCCTACTCCCGCCCTGCCCCTGGAAACCCTTCAGGATAGCTGTGCGCATTGCAAGTCTCGTAATAATAATAATAATAATTTAATACCAAACACCTCCAATACTTGTCGCCTGATTCCATTTACTTGTATAAATAAACATTACAACAAGATCATGATGTTATGTTTGGTTTTCAGATAAACACTCTCAAAACCTAGTCCAACTATATGACAATTACTCATCAAAAGTCGAGCAATGGAATAAAATAAATGAATACAGACTACTGAAAACAAGCGATCGAACATTTACATGCATTCATAATGGTGTCGTCATCTTTCACTTCTATCTTCCAATTTTAATTTAAAAAAGTGCATTTTAGATAAATCATGCTTAAAGCCTCAAACCATGCATCTTTTATCCATTCTTGTTAAATCAGTATTTAAATGTGGCTGAAATGCACCACTTTTCATTCACACACATTTACGATACACATTTTTAGTTACTTCATCATTTGGCTCCTCCAGCCCCTTTCTAAACATACCTTATTTACTCAAAATAACAGAATGCATCAATATTAACGTAAAAACTAACTTAAACGATCAATTTTAAAACACATACATCTAACTAACCTCAAATTTCTTTGTGTACAAACTTTGCTTTAATCTGTAGCATGGCCACTTCATCACTATATTAAATCCACACGCTTCTAAACGCCACTTATTTACTCAAACTAACAGAACAATCATTGTTAAAGTTGAAATCTAAAATAAACCCCCTGAATTTAAAACAGCCTTCCAACCGCCTCAGAGTGATAACATTCTTGCATATAGTTCGAAAGCGAATTTTTAATGTATTTTCTAATTTATTGCCCTATAAATTATATAATTTTCTTAATTCAAAAATGGGTATGCTAAAATTATAGCTACTAAAAACTTCATTAATGTAAGCCTCATAGTGAATTGCACTCCCTTCATAGAGAACTTCAGTCTTCTCCATCCCTATATCCAGTGGTATTCAAGAATACCGTACCTCACCTTAAAAACATCTCCTCCAGAAGAAAAGGTTCTAAAATAATAGCTGGCAACATCCTATTTATATATTATATTATAAATCCCATAGCGAATCAAACTCACTTGCAATAAAATCTTATAATGTGACACCATCTTTAATCTCATGTATTATTCTAGAAGATCAAAACACTAATTGCATGTATCCTTAATGTCATGTCAATCAAACATTTTCCTTTAATAATCATGTAGGTTAGTTACTGTCTCCCATTTGTGTTGCTGCCAGAGCACAACACTGTAAATCTTCCAGTCACCTAAGACACTTTAATAGCATAATGTTATGTGAGTGTCCCTGAAAATTGAAGCTCAGGCTGCTAAATAAACAAAATAGTCTCCGCTGTGTGGAGGGCAAGCACTTTTTTTCTGGAAGCACACAACTTCTGCCCAACAGAAACATGTACTCCCTTTTAGGGATGCTCACATAATTGTCTGGCCACGTCTTACCTAGAGAAATTTCCAGAAAGTTAATTTGTGTGAAAAAACTCCATAAAAAAACCTTAGTGCAAATATTCGTTTTCACAGCACAGTTTGTGGAAATTGGGAAACTCCGCAACCTTCGCAAATTATGAAGTTTGCAAACTGCAACTTCATGGACGAACTCTAAACTTATTACACTCATAGTCTGCTGTTGCAGGCACTGTAGTCGTATAAGGGGTGCTATTTGCATTTTAAAAACACCAGTCTTATTCCTGCATCTTTTTGCTGATCAGTAAATCTTCGATCACAACAATGTCTTAGGGGAGTTTATGATTATGAGGAGGACTTGACAAAGTTTTGAATTTATGATCATTTATTTCTGTTCTACAGAGAGTTCCAGTACATCCTTCACTACAGGGGTGATAGTTGTTTTAATACTGTTGGTGCTTGTGGTCTTCGCTGTTGTTGGATGCATTCTATACTGCGTGTGCAAAAAAAGGTGAGTGTCTATCGTTAGCATTGGCATTCAAATAAAAACTGTTAAACTGTTGGTTTGGATCAGAATCTCACTGTTTAATGCTTACATTTATGGACGTAATTTGTAGGGCTTCTTCACCCTACCATAATTTGTACACTGTGGTGTTAGTCCAGAAAAACTAGGCCTGAATCACAAAGCCTTCTAAAGGTTCTAGTCTCATACATGCCTGGAAAAGACATAACTCGTTCCCGATTGCAAATGCATGCAACCTAAGTGCATCTGGTGCATGCAGTCACAAGTACAGGACTCCCCAGTAGTTTGCACTCGCTCTGTTTCTAGGCAATATCAGAGGGTGGGTAGCTTTGGGTTCTGGGGGTTAGCTTTCACACAAACAATGTGCCTGAAATGTTCTGTGCTACAATAATAAGTGCGAGACAATGCACCAATTTATCGAACATCCTAAGAAGGGTGTAGGATTGATAAAAAACCTATTATATAATGATAATATTTTTGAGGAAAATGTCAATCAAAAGAAAAAAATATTCTAGAAATGTTGTCACCCTTTGCTTGCTTACTGTAGGCAATGCCAAGAGTATGCACCCACAATTGTAGGGAAACAGTTAGAAATTCGCATTTTTGTAAATTCAATGCACTTACTATCATTTTCAACGTGTCATTTAAACCCTCATATGTCAGAAATGTTTGAGGAATACAAAGTGCTGAGAGGCTGCTCTGAGCAGTCACTGAGGATTAGTGAGTGATTGTGCATGTATCGCCGCATGAATTGATGAGCATTACTGAGCAATCTGCATGGTGCCCAAAGCTACATTTGTACCGGAAGTGTTCTCCTAGAACCAGACAGTACAATATGGAACGATAAAGGTCATTGACAGAATCTACTTGGGATCTTTTTTTAGGGAAAATCTGGTAAAATTATACTGAAGTAACCCATAAATAATTTAGAAACGTAATGGGTTAAATTACTGCAAAATGTGCTTATATATATAAATATGGGAACAACCATATCCAAAAGGAATTTGCAAAACTTGAGACCATGTATATACAGTGGGCCTCATTTATGAAGAGTTGAAGTAGGGCAGCGCCGCAAGTCTTCTTGCTGCGCTACACCAATGTGAAAGGGCAGGAATGCACCGTATTTATGAACTACTGTGCGTCCTATCCTTTCTGCCTGCACTGGCACACAATTTGATGCCTAGCGCCAAAGTAGGCACCCTTGCACCATAGTGCAAGGATGTCTCTCTTGCAGGCAGGATTGTTGTTGTGCAGGAATGGGTACCTTCCTGCACAAAAACAATTCCAAGACGCGTTTTCCTCTTTCCATGTGTGACATGGAAAGAGGAAAAAACGAGGAGAAATACAAATATTTCTCCTCGTTACGCCTGCTCTGGGGAGGCATAAGGTTTTGGCGCTGCCTCAGGTTTACAAAATTAGGTAAATCTGGGGCAGCATCAAAGTCCATGGGTGTTGCGTGGGAAAACTCACCACAACACCCATTGAATGCCTCTTTGATGCAAGTAAGACAAGGCAGTGACTTGCGCTTTGTCTTACTCTATATCTGTGGCCATGCAAAGTCAGGCAAAGTGGCTTTGCGTTGCCTCATAGATATGATTGAGAGGCTTGCGCTGCCAGACCTTCAAAAAAGTGACTCTACGTCAGCACAAGCCGCTCATAAATAAGCCCCTGTGTGCCATAAACAGGCATTAAGGTGCACGTGATTAGTGACCTTCAAACAAAAATATTTCAAAAAGGCCTAAATAAGGATGTGTGGCGAAAATAGAACACAAAGGTAAAACCCGAGACTGTGTATGGCTTATAGCATGTGACCAGGTAGAAAGTGGGCAAACTAAATGGGCAGGCTGCATATTGACCTACTGCCACCTTCTGTGTCTGAGTAATGCCTCCTACAGGCTCTTCCTTCTAAGAAAAATATATGTAACGAAAAATATTTTGACTTATTTTAGCTAAAAAATGATAACATCTAAATTATCCTCAGTAAACTTTACACAGCACAGAGAAACTTGTCATTGTCTAATGAGAGAAACAGCAAACTACTGACAATAGATCTTAAAATCAAGCATGGCAAGGCCAAATCGGTCTAGGGTTGTCTGTCATCCAATTGACTTAGCCAATGACTGTGCTTTTTAAATTAATATATGTGTGTGTGTGTGTGTGTGTGTGTGTACAGTATATATAGAATAATTATTTAACTTATGCAGTAGCTTAGTATATATCTTTAAGTCTCAGAAACGTTTTTGAAACACACTCAGTGAATGATGTCACCAGTAATGTCATCAGTGATGTAATTTGAGATGTCATCAGTGATGTCATCAATGATGTCACTGACAATGCCATGAGTGATGTAATATGTGAGGTCATAAGCATTGCATTGCGGAGGCGTAGGTTATAGCCAACTCGGGTAACTATAACTGCTGAATTTCACTGGTTATGTACGGACAAAATCTTAGCCTAAATATAACGTCCCTGGAACCTTTGGTTTTTCAGTGAATGTCTAAGTTTTTCTTAATTCTCTTCCCTAACTATATTGTCCTTGTAACCTTTGGGGGTTTTTAGGTGAATTTTTAAGGTTTTTCAAATTCTACTTCCTAATTATAACATCCCTGTAACCTTTGTTTTTTTAAGTGATAATATGTATATATGTAATACTGTGCCTTTTACCACTCCAGGCACAGTATTACAGCTTTGGATTGGTAAAATACCATCCAAGCCAACCTGAAATGAATAAAAGCAACCCCTGACACGTGTTTCGCTCTCGTTAGAGCTCTTCAGAGAGGTATAGCTTTGTCCAGACACAAGGGAGCACCCAGTATAAGTCAAAACAAAACCCTTTCAGGCATAGAGTGACGAATAAATTATGCAAAAACAGAAGCAGAGAACTCTGGGTAGTTCTCAAGTTTAGGTGGAAAGCAGCTCCAGTAAGAGCACTCTCAACGAGAGCGAAACACGTGTCAGGGGTTGCTTTTATTCATTTCAGGATGGCTTGGATGGTATTTTACCAATCCAAAGCTGTAATACTGTGCCTGGAGTGGTAAAAGGCTTTGGCCATTTTACAGCTCGGCAGGGATAGCACTGTGCTAATCCTATGCTTAAAGACTTTGCTGTATAAATGGCAAAAGACTTTGTCCCTTTCTATCTCGGCGAGGATAGCACTGCACTAATCCTATGCTTAAAAACTTTGATAGAAAAGCAGACATTTGAGGTGAGCAAATTTAGAGTGTCGCTGGTGTTGAGAGTGCTCTTACTGGAGCTGCTTTCCACCTAAACTTGAGAACTACCCAGAGTTCTCTGCTTCTGTTTTTGCATAATTTATTCATCACTCTATGCCTGAAAGGGTTTTGTTTTGATATATTAATATTAATATTAATATTAATATTAATATTAATATTAATATTATCTACTGCCGGTCGCCAGTAGATGGTTATAGTTAGGACCACGTTTCCATAGGAAAAGCATTTTTTGATGTGCTTATAACTTTGGCGTTGTTAGACGAATCTTTACAAAATTTTCCAAAAAGTTCCTCTTTTCAGGTGAGCTCCTATCCTGAAACTTTGGGGGTGATTCGTGAAGGCAGGGCTGAGAAAAAAGGGGGTCCCAAAACGTGTTTTCTCCATGCAATTTCCATAGGAAACTTTAGACAAGGCTACAGGTCAAACTGCTGAACGGAATTACGCCAAATTTGGCAGGGAGAAAGGTCTTGGTCCAGAAAGCACGCTTTTGTTTAAATGGGGTAAGTCCGTTCAGTAGTTTTAGAGAAATATCAAAATTTACAGATATCGATATTTGAAAATTCTGACATCTGATTGGCTGAGGCATTACGAGCACGAGTGTGCGGCTCAAGGGTTGCGAACTGTTCAAACTAGGAAGTGTTGGCAGCCATTTTGTGACTGAGTTGAAAGGCGTAGGGTGAAACAAAAGAGAAAAATTGTATAAGAGGGTATAGTAGGAACACTGTGGTCTTAGTTTAAGCAGTCTGTACGGTGCAGAGGCAGGGAGTTTGAATGTTGCGTAGGCCGTGAAATCACGTCCGCAGACGTGGAAATCATGTCCGCAGAACAACGGTGCATGGTATTGTGGCAAGGTTGCGTAGGCTCTGGAAATCCCGTCGGGAAAATAACAATGCGCCGTATTGCAGCCTTCCTTTAATATAATGCGCAGTAATGTTTACTTATAATGCAGTGTTCACTTTTATCACGGACAGTGTCACTTTCTTACACGAAAATTAATATTATGTGGGAGGGCGTGTTCTGTTCGTGTGTCTGGAAGAAAATTAACGTTTAATTGGCTGAGGTGTTCCAACAGCGAGCTCAATGTTCATTGGCTGCGAACCATTGAAAGTAGAAGTGTTGCCAGCCATTTCCTCCCCGTCCGCGGAGTAGCAGGGACATCTGATTGGGTGACGTGTTCCAAGCAGGACCTTCCCAAGCTTAATGTTCATTGGCTGCGAACCATTGAAAGTATAAGTGTTGCCAGCCATTTCCTCCCCGCCGGCGGAGTAGCAGGGACATCTGATTGGCTGACGTGTTCAAAGCAGGACCTTCCCAAGCTTAATGTTCATTGGTTGCGAACCATTGAAAGTAGAAGTGTTGCCAGCCATTTCCTCCCCGTCCGCGGAGTAGCAGGGACATCTGATTGGCTGACGTGTTCCAAGCAGGACCTTCCCAAGCTTAATGTTCATTGGCTGCGAACCATTGAAAGTACAAGTGTTGCCAGCCATTTCCTCCCCGTCCGCGGAGTAGCAGGCACATGTTATTGGTTGACGTGTTCCAAGCAGGACGTTCCCAAGCTTAATGTTCATTGGCTGTAAACCATTGAAAGTAGAAGTGTTGTCAGCCATTCCCTCCCCTCCGCGGAGCATCAGGGACATCTGATTGGGTAACGTGTTCCAAGCAGGACCTTCCTAAGCTTAATGTTCATTGGCTGTAAACCATTGAAAGTAGAAGTGTTGGCAGCTATTCCCTCCCCTCTGCGGAACACCATGGACATTTTATTGGCTAAACTGTTCCTAGTACAAGTTTGCTCATTATTGGCTGGGAACGGTTCACTGTTGTGAACCATTTTGTGACGCACTTCAATGGAGTACGGGAAAATAAAGTAGTAGCGGGGAGGGTAGGAACACTATTAACTCTGTACAGTGGTCACAAGGTGGTGGAGAGGGATTGTGAAGGTAAAAATAGTTTTTTATATATTTTAAGGGACATTTATATAATTGGCGTGGGGTGTACAAATCACGGCGGGAAAATAACAAAGTGTGTTGCGGTCTTCTTTTATTAAGTTTGCGGGTGGGATACTTCCCAGGAGCACTGTTTAGTTATAATGTGGTGTTTACTTTTCTAACGGGAGCTGTGGTTGCGCAGCAAAAATTTCAGTCTAGGTTTGAAATCGTTTTTATTAAGCAATTACAAATATACTTTGTTCGGAAACTGAAGCTGTATATATCAAAGGAGTGACAAATAAAAACGCAATTCATAAAATAACGCTTAAGCGTGGGCACACCCTCCCTTTTTTTTCTGCTATAGTTTGCAAAAGTGTTGCCCCATATTCTTGATAATATAAGAGGGCATGAGTTAATTTTAGATAAAGTAGAAAAGAAGTGCTACAAGAAACACTCCCGCACTACATCATCTCAGGTCACAAGAACAATAACAAGTAAAAAACAGTTAAACACAAATCACTTTATATTACATAGAAATGTACGCTTTATCATTTTTTATAATTTCTATTATTGTAGAATTCGGGAAAGTTCAGTCGTAGTGCTTAGATCACGTACTCTTTAAGAATATATAGGATAGTAGTATAATAATATACACTACTGGTCGTATATATTCTATAGGGAGAAGGTGAATAGGAACCGCAACAGACAAAAATAGAAATAGTAAAAAAACATTCAGAAATGTAGGGTTTATCAAAGGTATTCACTAAGAAAGTATCTATGGAAACGATTTTTTTTTAAACTGCAATTTCCAAAAATATTGTCACTGTAAAAATATCTGATCAAGTAAGTTATAAAGGTCAGTAAACTGTATTTCAGATGCTTTACTCCTGGCGGCGAGAAATCTCCAATTCCTGTTGTGTGGAAATATCACACTCTTACAATATACACAGTGTCACTGATGGCACACAAAAAGGAAAATGAAAATGAAGTCATCAATACAAAACAAGATCAATAACTAAATACTTTCCAGCGATGAGTATGTTGAGCGATACAAAAGGGGGATGATGGACGGAACGTTTGAGCCAATCAAACACTCACCCCCAGTCAACTGATCTGGGTTTAATCCATCATCATTCTTTAGCTCACTCCACCACCCCAGTTCAGACATGGCCATATGCAAATCAGTCTGACCCTGTGCCTCATGGGAACAGTCCAGCCCGAACTGCCAAGCCATGTCTTCCCTGGACCGGAAACAAGCATCCTAGGACCGGTTTCTGGCATTTCAGCCGCCATCAGCCAGGCTTGCTTGAATCCAGTGGCAAAGTGAGCAAGGGACCAACGCCTGGGCATACCCCCGCCAACTTAGGGCGACCAAAGCGATACAAAAGGGGATGATGGACGGAACGTTTGAGCCAATCAAACACTCACCCCCAGTCAACTGATCTGGGTTTAATCCATCATCATTCTTTAGCTCACTCCACCACCCCAGTTCAGACATGGCCATATGCAAATCAGTCTGACCCTGTGCCTCATGGGAACAGTCCAGCCCGAACTGCCAAGCCATGTCTTAACTGGTCGGAAACAAGCATCCTAGGACCGGATTCTGGCATTTCAGCCGTCATCAGCCAGGCTTGCTTGAATCCAGTGGCAAAGTGAGCAAGGGACCCACGTCTGGGCATACCCCCGCCAACTTAGGGCTACTCAAAGCGATACAAAAGGGGATGATGGACGGAACGCTTGAGCCAATCAAACACTCACCCACAGTCAACTGATCTGGGCTTAATCCATCATCATTCTTCAGCTCAATCCACCACCCCAGTTCAGACATGGCCATATGCAAATCAGTCTGACCCTGTGCCTCATGGGAACAGTCCAGCCCGAACTGCCAAGCCATATCTTCCCTGGACCGGAAACAAGCATCCTAGGACCGGTTTCTGGCATTTCAGCCGTCATCAGCCAGGCTTGCTTGAATCCAGTGGCAAAGTGAGCAAGGGACCCACGCCTGGGCATACCCCCGCCAACTTAGGGCGACCAAAGCGATACAAAAGGGGATGATGGTCGGAACGTTTGAGCCAATCAAACACTCACCCCCAGTCAACTGATCTGGGTTTAATCCATCATCATTCTTTAGCTCACTCCACCACCCCAGTTCAGACATGGCCATATGCAAATCAGTCTGACCCTGTGCCTCATGGGAACAGTCCAGCCCGAACTGTGTATGGGTGAATGAGTGGATGTGTGTGTAGACCTAGGAATCAAAGAGTGCATATGTAGTAACTGGTATTGGTGTCTCGATGGTTTCGAAAATGGTAGTCTGTATTTTACAGTGGGTGTATTAAAGGTTATATTAGACTGTGAGGAGGTGCATCAGATTTTCACGTGGATGATGTCAGCAGTGATGTCATTTCAGATGTCATCAGTGATGTCACTGACCATGCCATGAATGATGAAATATGTGATGTCATGAGCAGTGCATTGCGGGGGAGTGAGTTATAGTTAGCTGAACTAACTATAACAGTGGAATTTCTATGGTTTTGTACGAGTGAAATGTCCAGCTAACTATAACGCCCCTGAAACCTATGGTTTTTTCAGTGAATTGCAAAGGTTTTTTAAATGCTAATTTCTAACTATAACGTCTGTAAAACCTATGGTTTTTTCAGTGAATATATATCAACAGCAGAGGAAATTTAGAGAAATGCCTGGTGCTAGTTCCCAGATCCCTGTTTTCCTTTCAGGGAATAGTCACACATTAGGTTACATTAGGTTATGCACTGAGAAAAACACACTCTTTGCATCTTAAGTGTCCATGCAAAATTCTTTTATTATCGTCCATCCTTGTTCAGACACGAAACAAGTTGTCTTCAACTTTGGTAGAAATAACATTTGAAGTACATCATATGCTTGATCACAAAATTCTCTTCACATAGTAGTGGTACAGAACAGCCAAGCCAACACGTGTTTCGCGAAATTAATTCGCTTCTTGAGGGCTTCAGAATTTCAGTTCCTTCATACTAATATTTTTCTCAACTCTTGATAAAGGGATCCCAGATTATATATATATATATATATATATATACACAAAAACATTAAAAAGTTTGCATCTGTGCATTTACATACAAGCTAATGCAACATTAAAAGATGGCAAGATTGCAACCTGAATGCATGGGCATTCATCTTTGAGTGAGTTAAAAGCCCATTCTAAGATGACCATCTGTAGGTGTCCATGTGAACGCATGAGCAGCTGTTTTGAAATGGGGTTAAGGGCCCAATCAGAAATGTATAGCACCAGCAGAATTTGCTGACCCCTTGCAAAGTGGAAAAAGTGGGGAATTATTATTTTTTTTTCTTCAAAAAAGCATATTGGCCCATACATCCTGGCTTCTAAAGAGGATTACTTTTTTGGCAGCACTTCACTTTGTGCTGAAGCAGAATACTGTCACTTATCCGGAGGGGAGCCAATGGCTCAAATAAGCTGACCTAAGTTTTATGCAGAGGCGGGTGTAGGAAAGTGCCTCTTTTAACATGGTTAGCCCCCACTTTTGCCTGATGTCTCATGTGATTTCGAAATGAAAGTGCACTGGGGCCCTGCCAACCAGGTTCCCAGTGCCAAATCTCTTTCCCACCACTGTACCATGATTGGCACAACTTCAGCAACCTCGGTAATCCCATAGTAATTGATACCCCTGGTACCTAGGGCATTGGTACTGAAGAGGGTCCACTGGGGCTTCAGCACCAATTGTGCCACCCCAGAGACCCCTCATCAAAACCGTGCAAACTGCCATTGCAGGCTACGTGTGTTGGTGTAGAGAAAACACAGCCCTGTGTGGCATGCCCACATACACTGCATCAGGTATAGGTAAGTCACCCCTACTGCAGGCCTTATAGCCCTAAGGCATGGTGCACTATATCCCATGTGTGGACATATCTGCATGAGCAGATATGACCCTACAATATCAAGTCCATTCTTGGATATTGTAAGTGCACTGGAGTGGATACTGTCATTACGAGTTACCTAACTCCATGATAGCTTCACCGCACTCCTAAGATGTTTAGTATCAAACATCTGATCTTAATAAATCCTCACTGATTTATTAATAAATGCAAACAGGAGACCTTTTAGTGGGTCCCCTGAAAACCTCGCAAGCACTTGTGTGGTCTTTGACTAGTCTTAGCCTGCCTGCCATCACCAGACATGTTTCTGACCTCTTGGGGTGAGGGCCTGCACTCTCAGAGGCCAGGAATAAAGCCTGCTCTGGAATTAACAAGGCACCCCCCTAAACGAAATTATTAGACAGGTCAGGGAACAGGGGGAAACAAACAATACTACAAAGGTAATAATCCCTCTAGACCTAAATTTCTTTAATTAATGGCTTCTCAAAGCTCAGAAATAGGGCATAAAGAACATAATTCTCCACACAAGACAATTGGTCATTCTTACAAATTTTATTTCATTTTTTTCTTTTTTACTTATTTATCTGGTATTTCACATTCTAAAAAATATACATGACTCTTTACAGTTAATATCACCATTTTTTACAAAACATATGACTATCTTCATAATTCAAATAATGCAATACATATAACCCAATTGGTTTCAACACTTGTGAGTTCACAGCTGACTAATACATATAATTCAACACACCCCCACACACAATCACACCTCTCTCTAATCTACAACCACATCCCTTACACACAATACACTCACACTCTACACCCCAGAACAACACTGCATGCACAGATGGAAAAATCAGGGTGATGAAATCAACCCTCAATTGCTGTGCTGATAGCTGGGGTGTCTCACTGTAACTGGTCGACGTACGTTTCAATGGAATGATTTAATTACTAAACCATCTTCTTCAGGACCTGTTATTTTATAATTTATAACGGGTGGAAGGAGGGGGAAACAGATCTGTAATGATAACGTGGAGAAGTTAGACTTTATTATTTTCATTAATACAAAAGCCCAAGGAGATATCTTACATTTCTCCTAATGTATACATGTAAAACAAGCGAATGTGCCACTCATAAGCATTTTCAAAAAGGATATCCCCCATTATGTGAAGTTAGTGGTATTCATTCTCGAACCAACATATAGGTGAAGATTTAGACATTTTAGAAGAAAAAAGATAAAATCATGGGGATCATCACATGATAATAGTCTTATGCAAGATAGACATTAGCAAAAATTATTATTGGAGATGTAAGAAAAAGCAGTGTATATAAAAAGAGATTTTTTATCATCAAAGACAAGGTGAAACGAAAAGGAAGAGTTGTGTTTAGTTGTACATCCATTTAAATAGTGTCCCTTTCCTTAACTGGCAGCATGCTCATAATAATCTAAGATGAAACATATTGCCATTTACCTGTGACTACTAAAAATGAAGATTTCTAAAGGTACTCTGGTACACTGGGCAGGCAGTCGAATGTATCTATGCCTCTGCTGGCCCTGGTTCCACGAAGTAGAATCTTTCAATTATCTACAGGTTGATATGAAATGAAAAGACAGGTCTATCAGTTATCTCGTGATGGTAGTTTTCATAAATTTCAAACCCTTATATTATCGCCTGGTGGTATGAATCATTACCTTTTGTTCGCGGTCTCCTGTTATATGCCTGGGGTCCTAGTAGACATTGACGCCGCCATTTAGTATTTAATCAATAGATATCTCGGATGAATGCAATGGGCGTTTTCTCCTGAACAGTCTCTATGTTTAAGGAGAAGAACGCAATGATTAGGATAGCCTTCTCCGCATATTTTTGCCTTTTTGGATCATCTCTAAACACAATATCTGGCTGTATGGTATCCAGCATAGAATTACAGAGTGGCATACCTCCAAGTGTTGTAATCCTTGTCAGGAATTGTTATCTTAGTTGTCCTCCTATAACTTGCCCCTGCCGTTTACTTTTATCATTCTCTGTCCTCTCGCCAAAATACTGTGGGTGTTCACTCATTAGTAACCTCTATATTAAGGAAAAGAGCACAATAGTTAGGGTGGCCTTATCCGCATATTATTACTATTTGTTGACACTGGAAAAATACGCCCCTATACAGCGAGCAGCTGGGGTGCTGAAATGTGAGCCCGCATACCTCTGATTAGTCCTTTTCCGGAAAACATTGCCTCATTGTTAATACAATGACATCATATTTTTGTGGCTCCCGGAGTCTGGCCTCTTTGTGTATGTCTAATTCCTTAAGCAGGACACAATGCGTGCTAAGAAATTTAAAAAAAAAATAGATTAAAAAGTTATTTCAATTGCACCTGAGGCACTATTATGGGTACAATGGTCTCCTTTATATATGTCGGTATCCGTTTATCAATGTCGACCCAGTTGTCTCTATGTAGCTCATATACCGATGTCTATCTCCAATAATTATCATCCCCAAGTGCTTCACACCCCCTCCAGGTCAGGATGGCCTTCCATGGCAGGAAGCTTCAAAGGCGATGCCGCCTTTGAAATGCAACCCATGCAGCTCCAGATAGTGGAAGATGCCAACCCCCCTTTCCTGCTCCATATTTGGTGGGAGGACAGGCGAGAAAATTATTTAAATTAGGAGGTGGGTCCCGATTCAGCCAGCACCACCCCTACGGTGGGGCAGATGATGTGGAGCCCACTTTTCATTTCCCTCCATCTTGGTTTGTGAGGGAATTAGACAATTAGATCAGGGTAGTGCCCCTTCCCACAGGAAGTGGTTACTTAGAGGGTATAGACACCCTAAAGGTAGGTAGCCCATTGGCTACTACTTGTCACCCCTTTAATGCCCCTAAATTTAGTATTAAGGTGGCATTTGTGGACCCTGAACTCAGATTCAATGGCCACAAAGAAGAAAAGGACAAAGAAGAGCTGCGGACCTGAAGACTGAAGTCCTGCTGCAGAACATTGGCGCCAAACCCTGCCTGCTGCCTTAAGGACTCGACAGTCATTGTGTGCTGTTTCATCCTGCAACTGTGAGGCCTCCAAGAACCCAGGAGCTCCTCCAGCCTTCTGCAAATTGTCCAATAACTCCCTTGGAGTAGAGGTACTACTCCCCTGCAGTCCGCAGTCACCGAACCCACAAAGTCAGGTTTGTCGACTTGATGCTTCCCGGTGACTCCGAAGTAGCACCCAAACCAAAAGTTGTACATCAGCTCCGGAGGATCAGATCTGTCTCCCCAACAAGTTGGGAGACACCAGGATCTACCAGAGCCATGCTGCACCCATATCTGGGGTACCAGACCCCCAACAGCATACAGTCGCACGAAGAGTCCACTCCGGACTCCACCTGCCCAGGAATCAAGCACCAATCAAGGGATGCAGAGACCCATGATACCCACTTCGTGAGTGGCCCTGCTGTCCAGAAATTGCCTCTCAAAGCTGCCTGCACTTGACAGCGAGGACATCTTGACATGCATCGGCCGGCTGACCTATTTGCTCTGCACCCGACCCAATCGGCCTTCATATTGACGATCCAGCTGTGCTCCCTTGGTCCTGAGGCCCTTGCGACCTACTCATTGGAGTGGGACCCCTCAGACTTACCTTTAAGTCCCTTTGTGCAGCGTGTTTTCAAGTGGCCCCCTTCTTCGTAGCACACCATCTACCAACGCACTCAGCACCATGCCCCCGGTTGAATCCAGGACACTCCTGAGAAACCGCTGGTGAAACATTTGGCCTTGCCTTGTACCTACCTAAACCCCGATGGTGATCCTTAAAATCCAGCTTTATGATTTTATATGAATGTTTCTCTTTTCTCCCATTGACTTCAAAGGTGCGCTATTGCACACAAAAGTAATTCACTTTGCGAACTTGAAAAATTCATAACTAAAAAAAGTACTTACTGTAGAACAAAGTACTTGATCTGAAAAAATACATAAAATCGGTGTTATTTTTATAAATTGGTATCAGATTTTTTTTGGAGTCTCATTTATTGCCTCTGTGAGTGCAACAAATGCTTAGCACTACCTTCTGATAAGCTGAATGCTCGCTCTCAGTACCATAAATAGGGTGTTAGTATTATCTACTTTTGCCTCTCTATACCAACCAGTGTCTCACTGGACTTTCTACTCAGTGCACTTCGTTTTGATGCATTATATTCAGAGCTGGCATCCTACAGTGGGTGAAAATTAAACCACAATGACTCTGCAGTAAAGTAATAAATTAAAAGGATGAACTGAAAGCCCCTCTAAGTATATTGTACAAAAATTGCCTCCAACTCCGATGTCAGAAGCCAGAAATTTGAGGGTGATGACTGACAATAATCCGACTATGGATAAGCAAATAAAAAAGGTTTAAGCTTCTGTTTTCTTATATTTAAGGATGAGGTTTAAAGTATTCCCAATCCTCCTAAACAGACTCATAAAAAGGCAATCTAAGCCACTGTTCTAGCGCGTTTGGACTACTGTAATACTCTGTATTTGGGGCTACAACCTAAGGTGATATCCTGTAAAAAAGAATACCCCCTTACCTTCCAATACGATGTCTGCAACTTCTGCCTCTTCCCGGAGCATGGAGAGATATCCTGAAAAACCTAACTCGCCTTCCAATGTAAAGATGCTCGTGCACTGGAGGGGGAGAGGGTTGGCACAGAGCAAGATGCAGCACTGAGAGTTATCGGAAGCATCCAAAATTTTCGGGGCTGAACTGATCCCTGGTGCAAAGGAGGAAGAGGCTTGCCCTTCCCATACTTCCCAGGGCCAGATGCAAGAAGACCTGAAGGCCCTGTTCTCCAAGTGCGTTGACATCATGGAGGAAGTTAAGTTCCTTGAACCATCACTGCAGCATGCACCAGGTTTGGGGCCTTAGGCTCACTATTCAGAAGACCATTATCCCAGTAAATCAGATGATCACCAGAGATGTCGCCAGCTGCCTGGGCCTCAACCTGCTGCCATAGGCCCTCCAGAATAGTGCATTTCTCCTGCGCTCTGCAGAACTCCACTCTGGTGGACCCCTTCTTTCTGCCAATTGGTCAGTTCTGGTAGGTTTCCCAGGGTGGCATGTCCTCCCCTGCAGGTTATAGGGCATTGCTCTCAGGCTCAGCCTCCTCCTGGACCGTGGGAGTTTCAGGAGCAGGTTTCCCTTGCCCCTTGCCCTTTCTCTTTTTCGAAGGCATGTAGGCAGTTTTTCCAGGTTCCAAGTCCTTCTGACTAACCTCTCAAGTGGCCATGGACATTGTGGTCAGGCACACCACTCAGGCAACCCCAACATCCTCAGGTGATCGAGAACTCCACCTCTTCACAGATGGTGTTCTTTAAGTCTTTACCAAGCAGACCATCCACAAGCATGGATAGACTCACACCTACCGTCAAGAGACCTGAGACCCCTCCCCATTCAAAGAGAACAAGAGCCCCTGGTTGTCAGCTGCTAATACCTGGTGGACTAAATTCGGGACTACCTGCTCTAAGGACATCAGATAACAGCAAACGGTTGTCATGCTGGCTCCTGTGTCTCTCAGAGCCTTCCCAAGTTGCCCATTGATGGTGGTCTGTGTTCCATTGTAAAGTCTTATGCCCTGTAGGGAAATGGACCACCTCAATAGTTTAGGGTTCTCTCCTGTCATCTGCATCAGGTACCTAGGTGGTCTGTGGTCAGTTGGAACTTTGAAATGAGTCCCAAACATGTAGGGTCTCAGCTTCTTCAGAGACCAAACCACAACTAAGGCTTCCCTCTCAATGGCACTCCAACGCTTCTCTCTGGGAAGGAGTCACTTACTTATGAAGGCAACTGGTTGATCCTGCTCCAATTAATTCACTTGTGACAACACTGTCTGAATCCCATGTTCAGAAGCATCTGTCTGGACAATAAACCATTTGCTGAAATCAGGTGCTATTAGGACAGGTGCTGAGCAAAAAGCTTCCTTGGGTTGTCAATTCCTTTTGACACTGCTCAGTCCAGATAACATTCCTGGGTTGGTTTTTAGAAGTAATTCATATCAGTGGTGCCCCTATAGTACCATACCCTTTGACAAATCTTCTACAGTGCCCAGTCAGGCCAAGAAAGGCTCTGACTTGAGGTTGGGTCTTAGGAGCTTCAGGCCAGAATGGTCTGGATTTTGCATTGGAAAAGCTGTACATGGTCTCCATCTACTTGGTGGCCCAAGCCTTGCCCTATCCAGCACTTACTTGCCTCGATAGTCGGGTCCACTTGTTGCAGGGCTCGCAGACATTCCTTGAGGTGAACTAGGTTATCCTCCCAGGTGGATCTGAATACAGCAATATCATCCAGATATGCTTCACTTAAGCTTTCAAAGTCTGAAAGAACTCTATTCACCAACCTCTTGAAAGTGGCAGGAGCATTCATGAACCCAAAGTGCATCACTTTTATTTAAAGTTGCCTTCAGGTGTATTGACACTGATACACTGAAACACAACACATGATTCTAAAATTACTGTTTAAAAATGAATTGTTGCAAATGCTAGGCAAGATTTTCAAGTGAATCACTGAACACCAGGTAAACGGTCAACCAGGCTCTTCTCATAAGTAGACTTGACTACAGGAACTCCCTCCACTTCGGGATCCCAGCCCATGTCCTACGCAGACTCCAACCCACCCAGAACACCACCACCGCCAGACTCACCCTGAACTTTCCACAAAATAACCACATCTCTCCACACCTCAACAATCTCCACTGGCTCCCAGTCCAGGAAAAATGTATGTGCAAGTTACTCACCCATGCCTACAAATCTCTCCACAAAACCTGTCCAGCTTACCTCAACCACCACCTCAACTTCTACCAACCCACCAGACACCTTCGATCTGCATCCCAGGCAAGAGCACACCTCCCTTGCATAAAAAAGACCAGACTCAGAAGATGCTCCTTCTCATACCTCGCAGCTAAGACCTGTACCGACCACCCGAAACTCCTCAGAACATCCCCCTCCCTGTTGGACTTCCGAAGGAACATCAAGCCATGGCTCTTCCAGACGAAACAGGCATGATCTCCACCAGTAGGCCTGCCCTACTCAGTGCTTGGATACCCTCATGGGTGAGTAGCCGCTCTCTACAATTTCACATAACATAACCAATAAACAACCTCTCCTCAACCCAACCCCGATTCAATTTGTTATTTGAAAAGAGAGAATCATAAACATTTTGATTTACGGTTAAATCATCTGATAACCTAGTTAAAAACATTGCATACAATCAATCAACCTCTATTAAACCCCACCTCAAGTCTTTATTGGATAAACAAAATACTTTCAAATTTAAATTTACAGATAAAAGAAAAAATTCTTGTCATTTTGTTATTGTTTTGCTCATTAAGTTAAACTCAATTATTGTAACCTGGTGTGGATTCTTTTCGTGTGGTGTTCTCATTGTTTTACTCTTTTAAGTGTTGCACAAATATTTTACACATTGACTCTTAAGTTAAGCCTGACTGATCTGTGCCAAGTTACCAGAGGGTGAGCACAGGTTAATTTAGGATGTGTATCTGATTTACCCTACTCTAGGATTGTGGTCCATACTTGGACAGGGTGCATACCTCTGCCAACTAGAAACCCAATTACTAACAATTTTGAACTGCAATATGAGGTATTTTCATACCCGGAGCCGAGTAAGACTTTTAACCAGCTGTCAGAATATAAAGAAATAAGTGGACTTAGTAACAGAGCTGGAATGCCCCAATGTATTAATTTTTGCCAAAATAGGGGTCGGTCAACTTTATTAAATGTGTTGCTAAAATCAACAAAGGCAACATAACGTTTGGCCTTCCTCATCTTCACATAATATTCAGAAACCATTACTAAAGCTAAAATGTTATCTATTGTAGAAGGGTGCTCCCGTAAACCACACTGTTCCATCGGGAGAAGATTTTTCGCATTTTCCCATTCAGGAAAGTCTATATAAAAGACATTTATCAAAGCAATTTACATATTCTGTCTAATAGGGCAATAGGTCTATAGTGTTTAAGATCATTTCTATCACCCTTCTTATAAAGAGGTATAATTGTACTGCGCTTCTAAGATGATGGGATAGAGCTAGAATTTAAACAGTAATCAAAGAGTTGTTTCATGTATTGAGCCCAAGAACCGGGGTAAGATTTTAATATACCTACAATTATTTTATCCGGACCAGACGCCCAAGAGGTTTTCAACTATTTGATTACTTTAATGATTTCTTCAACAGTCAGGTCTTCACAAACTACAGGAGACAAAGACTCCAATTCTAGCAAAGAATGCTGTTTTCCTTTATCTGCATACAGGTGCTCTTTATATTGCCCCCAGTGAAATGTATCCCATAGAATTGTTTTGTTTTTTTGAGTGGTCTTTGACCAGGCACTTTGCTATGATGCATCAAAATTTACTAGCATTTCTTGACATAAAAGCACTTTGCAAAAACTACCATAATTTCACTTTTTGAGCCTCCCTTTGTTGCTTATTTTAAAGTTTAGATAGACCAGGTTTATTCCTAAGATAAATTCTAGCTTTTGAAGTTGGATGTACAGGTTTGGACACAAATGTCTGGTCAAATTTCTTGAACTAAATTCTCAACGGAAGGGATGGTAACATTTCTTAGAGAGGAGTTAACAAAAGATGAAATAGTCAATCTTATTTTCACATTCATAACTGGGTCCATCATAAAAGTCGCATTTAGACCATGAGAACCCACTTTTAAAAGGTCATTTGACAGCCTGAGAGCCATTAATAACTGGTGATGGTCACTCCAGAAATTGGAACATAATGTAAAACTAAATAGTGATTTAGAGTCTAAGTAACAAATGCAAGCATATTCTAATAGCTTGAGAGTTCCATGCTGCTATGAAAAATTATCAGTGGGGTGATTGTTAACCTACCATTAATTAATGGTATGATTAATTCCAGCACCCAAACAAGTAATAGAGGGACACGCTTGTCACTCCTTCTATGTGGGAGTACTGGGTCAACAAGATCCCAAGGCGAATCGAGGTCGGAAAAGTTATATTTCCAGAAAAGAGTATAGGAGATTCTGGTATTAAATTCCCCTAAAATTAGTAAAATGGTCTTGGGAAACAAATTCTATGCCGCTAGGATGGCTTTCTGAAGAACTAACAAATCATTCTTAAAATCACGAGATGGTGAAAAATAAACATTACAAATAAGATATTCCAATAGACAATCTTGAATGTCTAAAATAGAGCAATATACTATAATTGCAAACATCAGGGAGAAGATCATTCTGGTAAATTTCTATCCCATAGCTGTTTTTAATAAGGAACAAAGACCCCCTTTAGCATGCCCCTTTAATGAGGTAGTCACAGGGACTGAAAAAACCTTATAATCTTTCATTTCAAACTCGTTACAAGACCATGTTTCCTACAAACATACCACCATACATAAATCAAAAAGAGAAATAAAGTTAGGAATGCAAACATGTTCTTTAGCGCAGCAATATTCTAGCTACATAGTGAACAAGTGTTAATCTTAACATCAGGTTGAGTTCAGAACCTTGGGGGGCCAAGACCAAGGGGCCTCAGCTCCTATGTTACCATGAGATTATGCCATTATTTTCATAAACCTCTCTGTGGCCCTGTAGCTGAGAAACCATAAAATTTTCAGCCTCCAGTTTGTAGTGGTAATACATAATGAGCTGTAGGTATTTTGTCTGTATCTTTTGCTGTATGTGATGGGTTATAATAATCTACCGCTAAGTCAATGCCCATTTTATAAATAACTTCCCTAAATTTTAGAGTTTGATCTACAACTATAGTTGAGAAATAGAATACAGTAGATTCACAATGAACCTGACCATTTATGCGCCTTAAAGAAATTTTAACCCAATCTATATCACTAGAGGAAATAGGTCTAAGATTATCAACGTTATAGAACAATTTAAAAATAACATTTCTATTCAAGACAAAGTCTCCCTCAAATGGAGAGAAAAGATCTGAAATATATCAAAAGGCTTAGACTGATTATCAACAGAGAAATTCAAACTCATAGCTCGGTCAGTCAATGAATACAAATTCCTTTGTACCCGAACAGATGATGGTAAAAAAAGGCATTGTTTACAGATTCAAAACATGATTTTTGTTAAAAACAATGCAATTTGAAGCAGGGATCTGATCACCCTGTGATTATGAGATCTCCTTCTCACAGCGGGAAGAGACAGCCAATGGATAGTCTTTATTTTTACAAGTCAGATTCACCGGATTGTCGAAAGTTATTAATGTAGGATCCATCTGCATATTTGCACTAACTTCAACTTCTTATGAGAATTTCTGAAATCTATCTTTCTGTGGTAGTTTCTTTTATTTTATAAAGTTTAGTATGCTTTTTCCTGATACGAGTAGTATGTTTTGTTTTCTCCTTGGGCTGACATGAGGTCCTAGACATTGATCCCACAGTGTCCAACAAAATGTAAACATATCAGAGATTTCGATCATACCAGGGCAATCTTTAGATTTAAAGGCAGACACCAAATCTTTACAGGAGTTTACAGAGTTCTTCTTCTGTGGCAAACTACAAGGCAGGAGATTCTTTACCTTTTCAGATACTTTAAGGGAAACTTGGCTGCTGTGAAGATCATGGCTAGTTTTAGCTTTAAGCATTTCTCCTGAAGTGCTGATAGCCTCAGTCGGGATCTCATTACACACCTTATGTCCTAGCTCTGAGGTTAATGCCTTTAACACAACAAAAAGAGTTGACAATGTTTGACCTAATACTATAAGTTGTTTATTATTTAATTTTAGGATTGACGATAGCACAGAATGCATTGCTGTGATAGTGGAAGAGATTGGCCCTTTTGACATGAGGGGTTAAGGAGTACCTTTCAGTACCCCTGTTGTATGAATAAAAGAGGCCCTACATTCCATTATAGAAGCATATTTTAATAAAGGTTGATCCATAAATGTTAAGATGTCATGATCGATAGAATCAGGCTCCTCAATTAAGCAACTAGCCCAAGAGGCTTCTGGAGAGTGAGAACCAATTTATGGTGTGGTATGCCTAAGGGTATTTTCCGAAGGGAGCTTCACATTTACAATCTCGCTCTCTCTGGAGATAAAGACTTAAGACAATGAACAAAACCATAATCAGGGGCCAGGTCTTGAGTTAGTGATTGGACAGAGGGACATGTGCAACTTTTTAATGATCTACTCAGACCTGATGCTTTTTTCTGTTCATAATCCTGAAAAAAGTGCTTATTTTTCCCAGGTGAGAGAGACTCCTTGTTTTGCTGCTCAAAGGAAAGGATTAGTGCACCAGGGTCATCTATAGTCAAAGGAGTCTTATATGTAACCTTTCTGCTCTGGAGTACCTTCATTAATACATTCATTCTGGATTTGCAAAATCTCAAAGAAGAGGCTCCTTTCCCCAGCCAGAAGTCAGAAAGTCTCATGACACACATCTCACATCAGACAAAACCAGACAAAGTCCGACAAAGTGAAGTGGCCAACTAATTCTGGGGCCATCTTCTCAAGGAGGGAGATCTTCCCAACGTTTCAGTAAAAACAATGCAGCAACACAACTTAGCAGAATCCAACATCATACAGGCAAAGTCACCAGGGCAAAAATTACTCCACCTTCAAATAATTAACCAGCACTGCTGCTGCCTCCACCCTGAATGCCTCAAAAGGAAAAAGGATATTAAAAGAAGCCAGCTACAAAAGAAACAGTGCTCTCTTTCTATCCAACTTAAAAGATCCGCAAATGGTGCAAATAGTAGTACCAACTGCTGCCAACATGTCCTTGGGACTTCAATCCCAGCTTAACCCTTTTTTCCTCCAGGGTCAGGCTCCTCTCTTCCAGGTCTAGGAGACTTAACCAGGCCTAAAAAAGTTTAGGCCCCCTCACTAAAGTAGAGCTCTTTTCACTCCCAGAGAAGGGTGGTGGTGCCTTGAATGGATGGTAGGAGCTAAACTGTCATTGTCCCTTCATCCTCGTCCTCAGTGACTTCTCTGCCACCCTCTTTAACCCCACTCTCAGGGATGATTTTATCCTTTAGTTCTGCTTGGGATCTTCTGGCTTCCTCCCAAGCCTTGAGAACTTTTTCCAGATCTTTCTCTTTGTCAGTGATGCGCAGGCCCAGGATCTTTCTGTCCCTGCACAACACCCTCAGGTTGTTGATCCTGAGTGTGGGCAGGGTGCTCAAGTTCATTTCCATGTTTTTTACCCTTTGGAGACTTAGCAAAACTTTCTACCAAACTTTCCAAAACTTTCTGCAAACTTTTTGTCAGCTTTTCGGAAAATCGGTAAACCCTGGGAAAACAGTGCCTTATAGTTTTACAACTCTTTTCTAAGGTGTCAACTTGGCAGATATTTGGTGGTTACTAACTTATTAATTGTTTGGTACAGCTAAACACAAGCTCTGGATCTCACCTCTATGCACCAATGTGGGAATTTCTAGTGTATTGTATGGTGTGGCTGTGTGATCTCAGTGTGGAATACACTCACAAAACCAACTTGGGTCCAGTCAGGCTTGTACGCTAAGCCTTAGTTCAACCCAGAGTAATTGTGGCTTTGAGCAGTCAAGCTTAAATAAAGGAACAAGTGTAAAGCATATAGAAGTACCAAAAATACCAAACTAACAGAATAAGAATGTCACACAACAAGAAAGAAATGAAACACCAATTTATAAAATTAGACTCTATTTTTTGGTAATTTTTAGAATCCGAAATGAACAAACTCCACCGGAGGGTTCTGGGGGTATAGTTCTTTAAATAAAACATAAATCTCAGCTTTCTACTCCAAAACATGAACAATCATTGGTAACCTCAAAGTTTGTAAACTTTTTACAACTTTTAAAGAGTTGGGTTTGACTACTCTGGCCTGTAATGGGTAGCCAAATCTGCCAAGAGATAGGTGAGGGGGGCTAATAAGGAGTAGTAGGACAGTTACCTTGCACCAAAGCAGCCTCCAAGCCAGTTCCAGGCTATTGGGGTGAACTGCATTTTACCTCAATGGAGTGGTCCTGAGGCAAGGTATACAGGCTGCTGAAGATGCTGTAAGATGCTTATGATGCGACACGGTTGATAGGGTCTTCCTGGGTCTACTCCTCTGGCCACAGTCCAGGTGAGGCAACTTTGGCCACGGGGGTCGATGTCCCTCGAAACTGTTTGGTCTAGCAAAAAGGCAAGTTGCTGCTGGACTACTGGTATCCGGTCAGAGAGAAACCAGCAGTTCCCTTTCATGAACTCTAGTACCTGTCTTGGGCACCAAACTGCACTCTGATGATTCTCCCAGGTCCAGCAGACACAGGTGCAACTTTTGAGCATTAGGACTTGGTTGTCCAGGCTGCACATTGGCGCTCTGTGGCGATCAGGTGATTGTGGCTACTGACTGACCAGAGCAGGCTTCTTTAGCTTTTGTGGCCCTGGTGCTGTAACAGGAAGCCAGCCAACTGACTCTTGGAGTTCACCGCTGCCGCCTGTGGCCCAGGAGTGACTTTTCAACCACAAGCACAGTCCTCTCTTTGCTAGCCCAAGGATCAGCAGGTGCAGTCCAGCTGTTGCTGTAGCCTCTTTTGCCATGCCCACGGCACAGCAGGGCTGTCCTTCAGTCCTCTCTACAGTCTAGATGTGATCTGAGGTCTGGGTACCAGGGCTGCCATATGTATGCCTAGAAAGGATGCAACGGTTACTAGCTAATGGGCGACCAGATCCCCTCCTACCTGATGACAGCTTCCTGCTAAGTGTGAGATCTACCTATCCCAGAATGCACTACTCTGCCCACTCCCAAAATGTCTGAACCCCTCTCTTGGTTTGAGGGGCTTGGTACCCTACATCAGAGGTGTGGTTACCTAGGAGTCTGGACGCCGACTTAAAAAATTATTTGGTCTCTCCACTTTGTCTCCGACACCAACCTGTCTACCTTAACAAAAGCAAAAACAACAATTGACAGACAGAATACAGAACAATGTCATACATTCACCCCAGTACAGAGATCTGGGCCTAAATCCATCGATTTTTTGCTCACCATGCCATTCCAGTTTGAACCTAGCCATATGCAAATCAGTCTTGACCCTGTGCCCAATGGGAACAGTCCAGCCCGAACTGCCAGGCCACGTCCTCCCTAGACTGGAAACAAGCATCTTAGGACCGGTTTCGGGGTTTAACCCCCTCATCAGCCAGGATAGCTTGACTTCAGTGTTATGGAGAGCACGGGACCCACATCTGGGCATACCCGTCCCACTCGGGGTGACAAATGCAAAAACGACAATTGATGGACAGAATGCAGAACAATGTCATATATTCACCCCAGGACAGAGATCTGGGCCTAAATCCATTGTTTTTTTGCTCACCATGCCATTCCAGTTTGAACCCAGCCATATGCAAATCAGTCTTGACCCTGTGCCCAATGGGAACAGTCCAGCCCGAACTGCCAGGCCAGCTCCTCCCTGGTCTGGAAACAAGCATCTTAGGTCCGGTTTTGGGGTTAAACCCCTCATCAGCCAGGACAGCTTGACTCCCGTGGCATGGAGAGCACGGGACCCACATCTGGGCATACCCGTCCCACTGGGGGTGACAAATGCAAAAACAACAATTGATGGACAGAATGCAGAACAATGTCATACATTCACCCCAGGACAGAGCTCTGGGGCTAAATCCATTGTTTTTTTGCTCACCATGCAATTCCAGTTTGAACCTAGCCATATGCAAATCTGTCTTGACCCTGTGCCCAATGGGAACGGTCCAGCCCGAACTGCCAGGCCAGGTCCTCCCTGGACTGGAAACAAGCATCCTGGGACCGCAACCAGGATAGCTTGACTCCAGTGCATGGAGAGCACGGGACCCACGTCTGGGCATACCCGTCCCACTCGGGGTGACAAATGCAAAAACGACAATTGATGGACAGAATGCAGAACAATGTCATACATTCACCCCAGGACAGAGATCTGGGCCTAAATCCATCGTTTTTTTGCTCACCATGCCATTCCAGTTTGAACCCAGCCATATGCAAATCAGTCTTGACCCTGTGCCCAATGGGAACAGTCCAGCCCGAACTGCCAGGCCAGGTCCTCCCTGGACTGGAAACAAGCACCTAGGGCCGGTTTCGGGGATTCACCCCTCATCAGCCAGGATTGCTTGACTCCAGTGTCCTGGAGAGCACGGGACCCACGTCTGGGTATACCCGTCCCACTCGGGGTGACAAATGCAAAAACAACAATTGATGGACAGAATGCAGAACAATGTCATACATTCACCTCAGTACAGAGATCTGGGCCTAAATCCTTCGTTTTTTTTGCTCACCATGCCATTCCAGTTTGAACCCAGCCATATGCAAATCAGTCTTGATCCTGTGCCCAATGGGAACAGTCCAGCCCGAACTGCAAGGCCAGGTACTCCCTGGACTGGAAACAAGCATCTTCGGACCAGTTTCGGGGTTTCCCCCCTCATCAGCCAGGATAGCTTGACTCCAGTGGCATGGAGAGCACGGGACCCACGTCTGAGCATACCCGTCCCACTCGGGGTGACAAATGCAAAAACAACAATTGATGGACAGAATGCAGAGCAATGTCATACATTCACCCCAGTACAGAGATCTGCGCCTAAATTCTTCGTTTTTTTGCTCAACATGCCATTCCAGTTTGAACCCAGCCATATGCAAATCAGTCTTGATCCTGTGCCCAATGGGAACAGTCCAGCCCGAACTGCCAGGCCAGGTCCTCCCTGGACTGGAAACAAGCATCCTAGGACCGGTTTTGGGGTTTCACCCCTCATCAGCCAGGATAGCTTGACTCCAGTGGCATGGAGAGCACGGGACCCATGTCTGGGCATACCCGTCCCACTCGGGGTGACAACTGCAAAAACGACAATTGATGGACAGAAAGCAGAACAGTGTCATACATTCACCCCAGTACAGAGATCTGGGCCTAAATCCTTCGTTTTTTTTGCTCACCATGCAATTCCAGTTTGAACCTAGCCATATGCAAATCTGTCTTGACCCTGTGCCCAATGGGAACAGTCCAGCCCGAACTGCCAGGCCAGGTACTCCCTGGACTGGAAACAAGCATCCTAGGACCGCAACCAGGATAGCTTGACTCCAGTGCATGGAGAGCACGGGACCCACGTCTGGGCATACCCGCCCCACTCGGGGTGACAAATGCAAAAAAGACAATTGATGGACAGAATGCAGAACAATGTCATACATTCACCCTAGTACAGAGAGCTGGGCCTAAATTCTTCGTTTTTGTTGCTCACCATGCCATTCCAGTTTGAACCCAGCCATATGAAAATCAGTCTTGACCATGTGCTCGATGGGAACAGTCCACCCCGAACTGCCAGGCCAGGTCCTCCCTGGACTGGAAACAAGCATCGTAGGACCGGTTTCGGGGTTTCACCCCCTCATTAGCTAGGATAGCTTGACGTCAGTGTTATGGAGAGCATGGGACCCATGTCTGGGCATACCCGTCCCACTCGGGGTGACAAATGCAAAAACGACAATTGATGGACAGAATGCAGAACAATGTCATACATTCACCCCAGGACAGAGATCTGGGCCTAAATCCATCGTTTTTTTGCTCACCATGCCATTCCAGTTTGAACCCAGCCATATGCAAATCAGTCTTGACCCTTTGCCCAATGGGAACAGTCCAGCCCGAACTGCCAGGCCAGGTCCTCCCTGGACTGGAAACAAGCACCTAGGGCCGGTTTCGGGGATTCACCCCTCATCAGCCAGGATAGCTTGACTCCAGTGTCCTGGAGAGCACGGGACCCACGTCTGGGCATACCCGTCCCACTCGGGGTGACAAATGCAAAAACGACAATTGATGGACAGAATGCAGAACAATGTCATACATTCACCCCAGGACAGAGATCTGGGCCTAAATCCATCGTTTTTTTGCTCACCATGCCATTCCAGTTTGAACCCAGCCATATGCAAATCAGTCTTGACCCTGTGCCCAATGGGAACAGTCCAGCCCGAACTGCCAGGCCAGGTCCTCCCTGGACTGGAAACAAGCACCTAGGGCCGGTTTCGGGGATTCACCCCTCATCAGCCAGGATAGCTTGACTCCAGTGTCCTGGAGAGCACGGGACCCACGTCTGGGCATACCCGTCCCACTCGGGGTGACAAATGCAAAAACAACAATTGATGGACAGAATGCAGAACAATGTCATACATTCACCTCAGTACAGAGATCTGGGCCTAAATCCTTCGTTTTTTTTGCTCACCATGCCATTCCAGTTTGAACCCAGCCATATGCAAATCAGTCTTGATCCTGTGCCCAATGGGAACAGTCCAGCCCGAACTGCAAGGCCAGGTACTCCCTGGACTGGAAACAAGCATCTTCGGACCGGTTTTGGGGTTTCCCCCCTCATCAGCCAGGATAGCTTGACTCCAGTGGCATGGAGAGCACGGGACCCACGTCTGAGCATACCCGTCCCACTCGGGGTGACAAATGCAAAAACAACAATTGATGGACAGAATGCAGAGCAATGTCATACATTCACCCCAGTAAAGAGATCTGCGCCTAAATTCTTCGTTTTTTTGCTCAACATGCCATTCCAGTTTGAACCCAGCCATATGCAAATCAGTCTTGATCCTGTGCCCAATGGGAACAGTCCAGCCCGAACTGCCAGGCCAGGTCCTCCCTGGACTGGAAACAAGCATCCTAGGACCGCAACCAGGATAGCTTGACTCCAGTGCATGGAGAGCACGGGACCCACGTCTGGGCATACCCGTCCCACTCGGGGTGACAAATGCAAAAAAGACAATTGATGGACAGAATGCAGAACAATGGCATACATTCACCCTAGTACAGAGAGCTGGGCCTAAATTCTTCATTTTTGTTGCTCACCATGCCATTCCAGTTTGAACCCAGCCATATGAAAATCAGTCTTGACCCTGTGCTCGATGGGAATAGTCCACCCCGAACTGCCAGGCCAGGTCCTCCCTGGACTGGAAACAAGCATCGTAGGACCGGTTTCGGGGTTTCACCCCCTCATTAGCTAGGATAGCTTGACGTCAGTGTTATGGAGAGCACGGGACCCATGTCTGGGCATAACCGTCCCACTCGGGGTGACAAATGCAAAAACGACAATTGATGGACAGAATGCAGAACAATGTCAGACATTCACCCCAGGACAGAGATCTGGTCCTAAATCCATCGTTTTTTTGCTCACCATGCCATTCCAGTTTGAACCCAGCCATATGCAAATCAGTCTTGACCCTGTGCCCAATGGGAACAGTCCAGCCCGAACTGCCAGGCCTGGTCCTCCCTGGACTGGAAACAAGCTTCGTCGGGCCGGTTTCGGGGTTAAACCCCTCATCAGCCAGGATAGCTTGACTCCAGTGGCATGGAGAGCACGGGACCCACGTCTGGGCATACCTGTCCCACTAGGGGTGACAAATGCAAAAACAACAATTGATGGACAGAATGCAGAACAGTGTCATACATTCACCCCAGTACAGAGATCTGGGCCTAAATCCATCGTTTTTTGCTCACCATGCCATTCCAGTTTGAACCCAGCCATATGCAAATCAGTCTTGACCCTGTGCCCAATGGGCACAGTCCAGCCCGAACTGCCAGGCCAGGTCCTCCCTTGACTGGAAACAAGCATCTTTGGACCGGTTTCGGGGTTTCACCCCTTATCAGCCAGGGTAGCTTGACTCCAGTGGCATGGAGATCACGGGACCCATGTCTGGGCATACCCGTCCCACTCGGGGTGACAAATTAAAAAACGACAGTTAATGGACAGAATGCAGAACAATGTCATACATTCACCCCAGTACAGAGATCTGGGCCTAAACCCTTAGTTTTTTTGCTCACCATTCCAGTTTGAACCCAGCCATATGCTAATCAGTCTTGACCCTGTGCCCAATGGGAACAGTCCTGCCCGAACTGCCAGGCCAGGTCCTCCCGGGACTGGAAACACGCATCCTAGGACCGGTTGCGGGGTTTCACCCCTCATCAGCCAGGATAGCTTGACTCCAGTGGCATGGAGAGCAGGGGACCCAAGTCTGGGCATACCCGTCCCACTCGATGTAGCAAATGCAAAAACGACAATTGATGGACAGAATGCAGAACAATGTCATACATTCACCCCAGTACAGAGATCTGGGCCTAAATCCTTTGTTTTTGCTCACCATGCCATTCCAGTTTGAACCCAGCCATATGCAAATCAGTCTTGACCCTGTGCCCAATGGGAGCAGTCCAGCCCGAACTGCCAGGCCAGGTCCTCCCTGGACTGGAAACAAGTATCCTAGGACCGGTTGCGGGGTTTCACCCCTCATCAGCCAGGATAGCTTGACTCCAGTGGCATGGAGAGCAGGGGACCCAAGTCTGGGCATACCCGTCCCACTCGATGTAGCAAATGCAAAAACGACAATTGATGGACAGAATGCAGAACAATGTCATACATTCACCCCAGTACAGAGATCTGGGCCTAAATCCTTTGTTTTTTGCTCACCATGCCATTCCAGTTTGAACCCAGCCATATGCAAATCAGTCTTGACCCTGTGCCCAATGGGAGCAGTCCAGCCCGAACTGCCAGGCCAGGTCCTCCCTGGACTGGAAACAAGTATCCTAGGACCGGTTTCGGGGTTTCACCCCTCATCAGCCAGGATAGCTTAACTCCAGTGGCATGGAGAGCATGGAACCCACGTCTGGGCATACCCGTCCCACTCGGGGTGACAAATGCAAAGACGACAAATGATGGATAGAATGCAGAACAATGTCATACAATCACCCCAGTACAGAGATCTGGGCCTAAATCCATCGTTTTTTTGCTCACCATGCCATTCCAGTTTGAACCCAGCCATATGCAAATCAGTCTTGACCCTGTGCCCAATGGGAACAGTCCAGCCCGAACTGCCAGGCCAGGTCCTCCCTGGATTGGAAACAAGCATCCTAGGACCGGTTTCGGGGTTTCATCCCTCATCAGCCAGGATAGCTTGACTCCAGTGGCATGGAGAGCACGGGACCCACGTCTGGGTATACCCGCCCCACTCGGGGTGACAAATGCAAAAACAACAATTGATGGACAGAATACAGAACAATGTCATACATTCACCCCAGTACAGAGATCTGGTCCTAAATCCATCATTTTTTTGCTCACCATGCCATTCCAGTTTGAACCCAGCCATATGCAAATCAGTCTTCACCCTGTGCCCTAAGTTGGCAGGGTATGCCCAGACGTGGGTCCAATGCTCACTTTGCCACTGGATTCAAGCTAGCCTGGCTGATGAAGGGTGTTACCCAGAAACCGGTCCCAGGATGCTTCTTTCCGGTTCAGGGAAGACCTGGCTTGGCAGTTCGGGCTGGACTGTTCCCATGAGGCACAGGGTCAAGACTGATTTCCATATAGCTGGGTCTGAACTGAGGTGGCGAAGTGAGCTAAAGAATGATGATGGATTCAACCCAGATCTGTGACTGGGGGTGAGTGTCTGAAAAGTTTCAGCGCTCCGTCCATCATCTCCTTGTGTTTGCTTTGTTCACCTTAAAAAAAGAGCTGCCTCTCTCATGTGTGTTCACCATTTGCCCTTCAAAGCTTCTCCTTTGAAGCTCATCTTTTTTGGCTCAGACCCCTTGTGACTTCCTGCTAGGGAGAGGTGACACCTTTTTCAATGGCTGGCCTCTATATTTCCTGCTTCTGGGAGTTGTTCACACTTCTCCACAAGGAAGGCATGAGTTTGTCTGTTAGCCAGAATCTGCAAACTGGAATGGCAACTGGAAAACTTGGGCAACAGAGTGGCAACTTTCTAAAAGTTACATATACTTAAAAGATATATTATATATGACCAGGACACCAAGGTGGGGCCTAATGCTATGATTAATTTGAGTACCAGCTTTATTCAGAAGTTAGCATAGCTGATTTGTCAGCGTTGTACGAGAGTCATCTTTTTTTACCTGATCACCCCCACTTTTTGACTGATGCTGGTGGTTACTGACTCTGAAGTGCCCTGGTTCCGCCAGTGCTCTGCCCTCTAAAGGTATATGGCAATTGGTATAATTCTACATTGGGATTGTCCGACTTGTTCATAATACTACAGAACATTGCTAAAGATGACAAGGCAAGGGTCAAGTACCTTTTTTCAGATTATTGCACGACAAGTAGGCTGAACTCTGAATTGTTGAAACTATCTGTGTTGACCTTTTATAGATCTTTTTCAACTGTGGAACCTGCTCTATACTTTTCTTTAGATCTTATGCATTGGCAGAGATCTCTCCTCTTCCGCTTCAGAGAAGGTTCGATTTGGTGGCTTTTGTGCTTCTGGAAGGATTCTTCCCCAATGGGGAGCGTTGCTCCGCCCCATCCCTGCGAAGGCTCTTCTGAGCAATCAATGTTACATTTTGTTTTCTTGTAAATTTTTCAATCATTTGTTTAGATTTTTTCTTAAACCTCTTTTAATTAATCTGAGTCATCGCAAATGCAGAGAAGCATTATTCTACCTAGATTGTATGACGGAACGACGAGTTCCTCAATCCCGCATACCTAAACAACGCGGTCTGAACAACGACCGCGTCTTAACCACGCATTGCTTTACCATGCATGCCTCTACCACGAATTTTCCTGGCAAAGTCATGCATGGTAAAGCGTATGCGTGGCTAAGGTGGCCACCCTCCTCCCCACCGCCCTAAGGCACAAACTCCTCCAGCCCCTCCTGCCCTGAGGTGTAAATACCCCTACCCCATCTCAATCCCCATGCTGTGCCGTCCCCCTGCCCTAATACCTAAAACCCTGTCCCTTAACCCTGTCCTTTAACCTGACCCTGTCCCCCCTGCCCTAATGCCTAAAACCCTGTCCCTTAAGCCTGTCCGTTAACCTGACCCTGGCCAGCCACGACCCAGCCCTACAAACTGCCCCCCCCAGCCCTAAAAACTACCCCGACTACCCATTCCCCTCCCCTGTCCCGAGGCCTAATACCCTAACCCCTAATTCAAAATACTACCCCAACACTCCCCCAGCCCTAAAAACTACCCCTGAAACCCCAGCCCTGAAAACTACGCCTGAACCCCAGCCCTGAAAACTAGCCCCAATCCCCTCAGCCCTGAAAACTACCTCCAACCCCCTAGCCCTGAAGACTACCCCCGACCCACCCCAGCCCAGAAAACTACTTCTGACCCACCCAAGCCCACAAAACTACCCCGACGCCCCACAAAACTACCCCGACCCCCCCAGCCCACAAAATTACCCCGACCCCCCACCCAGCCCCGCTTAAAACAACCCTGACCCACTCCCCAGGCCACAAACCAACCCGACTCACCCCCAGCCCACAAGACAAAACACCCAGCCCACTCCCCAGCCCACAAAAAAACCCGACCCCCCCAGCCCACAAAACAACCCCGACCAACCCCCCAGCCCCACTTACCTCAGCGCAGATTTCTTCATGCTTCCATTCGTCTGCAAGCCCTACCACGCAATGCCTTAACCACGCACATGCGTGGTTAAGGCATATGCGTGGTTAAGGCATGCGTGGTAGGGCTTGAGGAGTCGGAACACTCGTGGTTCAGACCTCGGTATTCCGACTCTTCCCCTTCTACCTATAACTGCTGAACAGACGCAATATATGTTTTAGGGTGTGTTCCTTTCTTAAAGCAGCAGTGGTTTGTAGAAAATCAATGGAAGGTTAGCTTGCGACATTGTTTGTATCAACTGTTACTCCGTGCATGATGTTTCAAAAATCCCAAATTTTGAGTTATTTGACAGTTGGGACATTGTCTGTAAATTGTTTTTATTATATTTGATTTTTATGACCTGGATATTGACATATCAAATTTACTTATTTTGTTCTTTTTTTTTAATTGCACTGTGCCTATTCTTATATGGCCATGCTTGGTCGAATAAAGATTATTTTGTTTGATTCATATAATTCTAATTGGTCAAGACGACCTACCTGTAAGTCCCTAGTATATGGTAGGACTTGTAGGTTTAGAGATCCCAGTAACTTAATGCACTGCTGTGGTGTCTGGTGTCCAACTGTGACCAAATTTGACTTTGCAATTAAAAGTACTTCCAAGGTCCCAATCTACCTTTTATTACATTTAAGTCACCCACTAAGGTCTGCTCTAGGTGCATTAGGGTAGGGTGCATTTTTATTAAAAAGCAGGGTCAACATAAAATATGTTTTATATCCCCATGCAAGAAAAAACAGCCAAAGTCGTTATCCCTATTAAAGTGCTGCTAGCCCCATAGGCTGACACGGGAAGGCTTTTTTAAACTTAATAAAGTCTAACTTTTAATTGGCACTAGCTAGACATCTCATTCAAAGTATGAAAATAATGGTTGAAATAAATCCAACAACTTGTCAAGGTTGGATTTCTTGTAACTATTATAGGATAGTAGTTTTAGAACGTGCTATCCTGAAGTTACCTAAAGCAGCCCTCTAGCAGCCTCTTCTAATGTGTCACCCTTTTACATCCTGAGCCAAGTTGCTGCCTGTGAGTAGGTGTGAAGAGGCCTGGGGCAGCAATAATACAGCAATTTGGTTGGAGGAGATTTGCTTCCTGGGGAAGACAGGGAGAGGAAGGGGGCTGGCGAGACAAGCTGCACTTCTAAGGCAGGAGAATAGATGTCATAGGACCCAGACCAGCCCCCACTTCCTTGATTCCCAGCCGGAGGGGTCCCCACTAATTAGATTAAGAGAGGGGATAGAAGGGGAGTGTAGTCAGATGCTAGCAACACCTCTGGGTTTGGTTACGCACACACACACACACCAAGGAGACAATTTCTCAATTTTGATTTTTGGGAGAACAGTACATTCTGGGTCAAAAATATGCCACACTTCACAGGCAGGGATCATAGGACAGGGTGGTAGCTTTACTCCTATTGGTTGGTGTATCCCACCCTCCTGCCAGCCCAGAATGGAGGATAAATATGGGAGAGCTGCAGAATCCAGTCATGGGCCCTCGGAAGTGAGAGTTTGTGCTGCAAACCAAGAAACCAACGCATCGAGCCCGGCGTGTAGAGCTGAAACGACGTGATCCACTGCGATTTTGACACGTTCCTGCTGTCTGCATCAAAGCCGCAGACACTGCTCGCCAAGTGTGTGACGCAACATCTATGAACTTCAACCCTGGCATGACTTCTATGCAGCCCCATGCATCAGCCTGATACACAGCACAACTTGACATTGATGCATTTATGACATTGCACCGGCTTCAGAAATGACACATCACCCTACAGCGAGGCATCCCCTCCTTGGTACAACTCATCATCTATGATATTCGACTCATCCACATTGTTGCACCAGCTTCGAAATCGATGCATCGCCTTCGTCATAGACTCACCCCTCCTTTGCACAAACGCATCATCTACGATCTCCAATGCATCCAAAGCGCTGTCAGCAAGTATGCGTGAATCCTGAATCTGTCCCGCGGTCCATCGTGGTCAGACTAAACTTGGGGATTTGCCCGGGTCAAGCGCGACCAGATAGCCCCAGTTGGAGCTATTGATTTCTAAGCACTGCATTTTTGTTTAATCTTGCATAATTCATAATTTGACTTGTGTATGTTGAATTTCTATTGTTTTGGTCTTGTTTTACTCAGATAAATATTGGCTATTTTTCTAAACTGGTGTTGTGTACTTTTGTGGTGTTTTCACTGTGTTAGTGTGTGTGCGTACAAATACTTTACACATTGTCTCTTTAGTTTAGCCTGACTGTTCGGTGCCAAGCTACCAGAGGGTTAGCTCAGGTAAACTTTTAGTGTGTACGGCACTTACCCTGACTAGGATTGTGGCTCCTGCTTGGACAGGGTGCATACCTCTGCCAACCAGAAGCCCAATTTCTAACGGATATCATCAGTTGCAACTTGAGGAGAAATGCAGGTACATTACAAATATTGCTACACATATTGGTCTGTTCCGATATAAAAGACTACGTTTTGGTGTGTCATCCGCTGCAGAGCTTTTTCAAGATGTCATTCAGCGTATCATACAGCCTATAATGAATGCTTTCAATTGTAGTGATGACATATTGATTTTCAGAGTTACACAGGAGCATGATAAAGCTCTCATGCAATTGTGTCATTTGCTAGCTGATGCAGGTTTAACTTTAAATGCTGAGAAATGTAAGTTCCATAAAACAAACTTTAAATTCCTTGGCCATATCTTTTCTGATGGGGGAATGACACCCGATCCAGCGAAAGTGCAAGAAATGTCAACTGCAAGTCCCCCACATGATATTTCCATGTTACGTTCATTCCTTGGCATGGCCATTTACTGTTCTAGACAAATACAAGACTTTGCCACTGTAAGTGTTTCATTTCATTGGTCACGTGAATGCGTGCAAAGATTTAAGAAAAGCAAACAAGCTATTGAGAACGCTACTGAAATAGCATACTTTGATCCAAAGCTTCATACCGAGGTTGTTGTTGACACTAGCCCTGTCAAGTTAGGCACAATCCTTGCACAGCGGGCACCCAAATGCATGAAGACATATTGTGGCATTTGCAAGCAGAAGCTTGTCCCAAACTGAACTTGCTCATACACAGCCTAAGAAAGAAAGTGTAGCAGGGGTGTGGGCTTGTGAATATTTCCACATATTCTTATATGGAAAGCCTTTCATGCTTGCGACTGATCATCAAGCATTGTTGACCATCTTTGGCAATCCCAAGGTAAAGATGCCTCCTCGCATTGAATGTTGGGGTCTAAAATTACAAGAATGCAACTATACAATTGTGCACCATCCAGGAAAAGATCAAAACTCTGCAGACTACTTCTCAAGAATGCATCTGTAGTGTCCTCGTACTCCTTCTAAGACAGCTGAAGACTACATAAATTTAATTGTAAATTCTAACACACCAGCAGCCATTTCGTTGAAACAAATTGTGACTGCCACAAGTCAAGATAGTGACATGTTAAAACTCAAAGACATTGTTACACATCAGTCTTACAACCAGCACCCTCAACCTCTTAACAGTGACAGTGAATACCAGAAATTAAAAAATGTCAACAATGAAATGTCCATTACCCAAAAAGGCATTATCCTAAGAGGTTCGAGAATTGTTATTCAGGAGATTTTGCGACAACAGATAATTGAAGTGGCCCATGAAGGACATTGTGGAATTGTCACCACAAAACAAGCTCTTTGAGACCTAGTCTGGTTTCTTCATCTTGTCAAGAGAGTTGAAAGAGAATTGAATACCTGTCATCTATGCAACTGCCTTTCATCGAAAACCACTCAACACACCTTAGACATGTCAGAGTTGCCAAAGTATGTATTGGAAAGAATTTCTGTTGACTTTTTCGGTCCTCTTGACAATGTACTTCACTTGATGGTGACTGTTGATGAATACCCTTGTTTCTCACTGATAGAAGATCTCTCATCTATCACACAAGAAAGAGTCATTGAGAGATTAGATGACATCTTTGTGACATGGGGTGTTCCTGTGATTTTAAAATCTGACAACAGACCACCTTTTAACAGACGTGAATTGTGAGACTTTCTCAGTCATTTTAATAAAAAGCATTGTTGCAGGGATTCTGCGGAGTCACAGAACTATGCTTGGGATTATGGGACCTTAGTAGGCATGGACTGAGTCATCCTACCACCTGAGTACCCATGAACCCTGGAACCGACTAGCTATAGTGTCTCACTTGCCCTCCTACTTACTCATAGAGGAACAAGTGATTAGACACTCCAGAACACAACACTCCTGACCCTCTCAGGAATCGCGGTTGCAGGACACACCCTTTCGCTCACACACTGGTACTAGTCCACAATAAGTTCTAACAGAGACACGAGGAAACTTTAAAATGTTTATTTTAACTATCGTGCTCTAGCACGCAGTATACGTGCCACAACAAGGAGGAAAATGCCTAACACAAATGCGGTTATCATTGCAAGTTGTCCGTAAATCATAAATGGAGCTGTCATTATATATGACAGTGTAGCCCAACCTCCCTCCCCTTCTACAGAGGCAAAATAAATATATATATATATATATATATATATATATATATATATATATATATATATATATATTTATATATCAGAAGATCTCTAGGTGTTAGCAGCAGACCCCGTACCTAAGTATACACAGATGAAAGCTATACAGCCCAGACGCTGTCACGATCTTTGCCCTGGAAAGGTCCCTCTCCAAGTGTGTGTTACCTATCTGTGCATACCTATATGACAGAAAGAACTTGTTCCCAAACAACAGCTGCATTTGTGTGCTTTTGTCTAGGTGCTAGGGCTTGACCAGAGCAGAATAACAAGGGGCACTGTTGTTCGACCTTGTCTACATGTTCAGACTAAATCCCAGGAAAAGTATAGAGCGCAAAACAACAGCGTGTTTTGTGTGAAAGTACATTGTGGCATATAGCAAAAGATATCTGTAAGGTAAAGTGTGCAAAGCAGAGGACAGTCTGCAATGTCCTCATGCTAACATAGGGAAAATGAGAATGGGCCTGCACGGGACTTATGACAACATCAGAAGTGGAAACCTCTTTGGCCAATAGCCTTGTTGAACGTTTCATCAGTACGCTTAAAAAAGATGTTCAGCGTGCTGTATTGGAGAAGCTCGACCTTAAAACTGTTATGAATTCTACTCTTTGAGCTTACCCTTCAACCCCTTACTCGACCACGGGTTATAGCCCTGCATCCTTGATGTTCAGAAGAGCCATGACGGTCAAATTACCTCAATGGACCAATAGTAGATCATGTACTGAGGAAGACACTCGTATGAAAGACTTGGATTGTAAAATGATGATGAAGGCCTATGCAGACAAGAACTGACATGCAAAAGACATTACTTTCAGAAGAGGCGATCGAGTACTTGTTCGTCAATCTAGAAAATGAAATTCTGATGCTCCCTTCTATGCTGAGCTTCATGTTTTGACCAACAAAGGATACATGGCGACTGCCCAATATCCTGGGAAGTCCATTACGCAAGATTCCTTGCATTTCCGACATGTGGCTCATCGCTCGTCCGGCATGTGATGTCAATGTAGAGACTGGGTCAGAATGGACAACTGAAAACCCCTTGACTGCAGTTATTCCTACATCACCAACTCAGGTAACGGACACTTCTTCTGCCTGTCCACAGTTTCCGATGACACAATTAGGATGTGTGATCAGAGCACCCTGAAGGCTCGTTGAAGAGCTATGATTGTATATATGTTTGTAAAAATGTTTAATTTTTTATTTAACAGAGGGGGTGATGTAGTGTTGTGTGAGTTAGCAATGACAGAACCATTTTGGCTCCTGATGGATTCCGTAGAACTATGACGTAGATGGTTAGAGCGTTGTGAAGTGAATGCAGGATTAGAATGTTGAGTTTGCGGTTACACACAGACGAATAAAGATACTACTCTGTGTGTGGTGTAGTCGTTGGCGGGTGCCCAGGCTGGGTAAGAAGCTACAATCACTACTTGCTAATGCTAACCCATTGTCTTTCTAAGCATCCTGTATAATATAATCAATTACGTTTATTCAGTTATTTTCAGAACAATAATTAAAGCACATAAGCACAAAGGTGAATATTGTTAAGAAGGAAAGCAAGTATAAAAAGAGAGAAAAAATTATCAGCATCACAAGGAAATTGTTTTATTGCAAAATTAATTAAAAACCTTGCAAAGATTAAAAACCCAATTCATAAGAGGAAGCAACAGCTGACAAGCTGAACTATCATGTAGTGAAAAAGAACCATCTATATCCTAACAAATAGTAAAATACATCCTATGTAACAAAGAAAAAGGCAAGTGCTTTGAAGTCATTTCAAGCTTAATAACACTGATCTCTATGTGCAGTTTGAAGGATATGAAGCAGGCATTGATGGCTTGGGTAATCTTAACAGCAGTGGGAATATTAAAATCCATTTTGTCGTGCATGGAAGAGTAAAAGGGTTTGTATTAGAAATACTTAAGTGACTACTATGTTCAAATAATTGATAAAATTCATATTGCAAAACTGAATGAGAAGCAGAATGTCTGATAAACTGCTACAGTGCCCTTGATGACAGGGCAGACTATATATTTCATCCTTTAAGACATAGATTTGGTGAAGATACTAAAAACTTATCAAACTTGTGGGGACCCACCTATGTGCCATTAAGCATCACTTTTGGCATGCACGGGCTGACAACACAGCACTGAGTAGTTAGTGGGCTGCACCAGATAGAAAGTTCTACTACTCGCTGCAGTTCATTGCTTTAGCAACATTTCTCATATACTTTAAAAAATGGGATGTCAACTGTCCTGAATCACCCCTTTAAGTAAACATCCTCTGTAGTTGTGCAAGATCAAATGGACAGACATCAAAACATCGGCATTAGCCAGTATTTTCGAATGGCTACTAGATTAGGACAGATACAAAGTATGTGAATTAATGACTCAGAAGCAGCCCCGCACAACAGGCAAGATTGATCTGGGCCATTCCCAAATCTGCCGTACCAAAAATCTCATAGGGAGGTAAGCCCGGAGCAAAAGCTCATCAGGGCTATTTTCCGCTCAAGTGGCCAGGGCTGCTTCAGATAACGAGAGGACCCATGTGTGTCATAGAGAGGAAGAGCTTGCTTAGTATTAGAGTTTTTGCTAGAGGGCTCAGGTCCAGCTTGGCAAATAAAAAGTTTGTCCGTTTATTCTGAATTTTGGAAAACAGTTTATCTGGGAACTCTTTGTTTCAGAGGTCTGTGGCTTCAAAGTGCATTAGAGGTCTTTACAAATAAAACAACCACCTAGAGCTACCTTTCATTATTTTTGGTCATAAATAAAACTTTAGGGTATCGGCCTCAGCTCTTCTTAACTTGTTGAAGAATGAAACAAATCTGGTTTGAAAAAGTAATTTACATTTAACCAGATTGAGCTCCAATCTTAGCTACGATTGAGAGGATGCATTCGAGAGGTGGAATGCGTGTTACATTGTTACAAAGTTACATTGTATCGTCTATAGCCAATTCCACAACGTGTCTTTAAAATAAATCATGCCGCACAGTAAGGTTGCCTAAAGTTTATAGTCCATAGCTTTGCAGAGGAGACTTGTATCAGGACAGGAGATATTGTTTACTAGGCGCAAGAAGGTGGTACATAGAAAATGTATTGAATTCCTAATTTTGCGGCATGGCCGTCCTCTCTCGACAAACCATACCCCCAAATATTTGTTATTTGTGGATCTCTCAATGTGCTCATTGCTAATCCTTCTAGTATATCCTTTTCCCAAATACTCTAACCTTTGTTTTGGATTTTGATATAGTTGGCCACACACTATCTAACCAAATTGTCCAGTTGCCTTTGGAGTCCTATTCCGGTTCGGTCCAGCAGGATAGTGTCATCAGCGTACTGGAGGATGTTAATTTTTTGGTCAGAAAGCTTAGATGGACAGGCTCCTATTGCCTGAGTGGTGCTACTAATATCAGCTAGATATAAGTTGGAAAGTAATGTCTCAAATATACAGTCCTGCTTGAACCCTTGTTTGTGGGACTATAGGCTGATGATTGCATTCAACAAAGGCTGGGGAGTATCCCACTTAACATGTTTTCCCAAAGCTTACCTCTATTGACGTTATTGAATGCCATAGTGAAGTCTGTGAAAGGCAGCATACAGCAATATACATTTGTTATCCAAGGTATTTTCCATGAGCTTGGACAACGTTAGAAAGTCATCATCAGTCCTCAACCTTTTGCAAATCATGTTTGAAAAAATAGAGAAGGCTCTTCTCTGTAGCCCAACTCTCAAGTTCTTTTAGCAGCAGTTTTGCATAGATCTTGCGGTCTACATCTAATAACTCTATAGGGCGAAAATTATGTAGGACCAAATTTGACCCTTTTTTGGTATTGATACCAACAGAGAACCTCTCCAGCTATCTGGGATATTACCACTTATAAAGGCTTATTTGTACAGGGGACACAAGATGTTTGTCCATAGATTGGTGATTGATTTAGAAATGGAGACATGAGTTCCATTAGGGCTCAGACTCTCTCTTCTACTAATAGATTTGATGGCTGCCTCTACAGCACTCAGCAATGGTACACCCTCTTTCACTTCACAGTTGAGCTGCAAGCTTTCTGGTTTGATCTTATTTAATAGAGTATCTTTGGCATACTGTACGTTGGATATGTAGCTAATCGAGACAGCAGGTTGAATATTAATTGGTCAGTCTTCCTTTGGTTGGCTAGGCAGAGATTTACAGTGCATCAGAATTTCCATGATTCTTTGCATTTGGTTGCTTCATGCACCTTAATCAGTTGCTTTTCTTCTTTGCCTTTTTTAATGTCCCAGAGTTTTTTCGGGTATGAGACGGCGATGTACGTCATGCAGTTGTGGAAGTTGGTTCTGGTGGTGACGGTGTCTTCTAAGAGCGAGAGGATGAGCTGGGTGTTGTCTGTGTAGGAAATTATGTTGAGACCTTGGGTTCTGACGGTGTCGGCGAAGGACCTCATGTAGGTGTTTAATAGGGTGGAGCTGAGGAATGAACCTTGCGGGATGCCGCAGATGATGCTCTTGGGTTCGGACGTGAAGGGAGGAAGACGGATTCTCTGTGTTCGTCCTGTGAGAAAAGATGCGATCCAGTTTAAGGCATCTCCCTGAATCCAAATGTGGCCGAGTCTTTTGATGAGGGTGTGGTGGGATACCGTGAATGCTGCTGAGAGGTCAAGGAGGATCAATGCCGCTGTGTCTCCTCAGTCGAGAAGGGTTCTGATGTCATCGGTGGCAACAATCAGGGTGGTCTTGGTGCTGTGGCTGGTGCGGAAGCCAGTCTGGGAGGTATCCAGCAGGTTGTTGTTCTCCAAGTGTTCGGTGAGCTTTCAGTTGATGGCCTTTTCAAAGACTTTGGAGGGAAAAGGGAGCAGAGAGATCAGGCGGTAGTTCTTGAGTTTGCTGCGGTTAGCGAAGGGTTTCGTGAGCAGGGTTCTGACCTATGCATGTTTCCATTGATCGGGGAAGGTGGCGGTGGTAATGGATGCGTTGATGATGGAGGTAAGTTCGCTGTTGATTTCCTTGCCTCTGAGGTTGAAGAAGTGGTGGGGGCAGGGGTCCATGGGGGCTCCGGAGTTGGCAGTGGTACCCTGTGCGGTACGCTGTTTCCAAGCGGTGAGCAGTGGTCTGTCCAGGGTCAAGTGATTGCCTTTGGTTAAGAGTTGTAGAACGTCTGGATGTTTTGGAGGCCACTTCAAATAACTCTGCAGTGAACTTAGGCTATCTGCTAATAGATGGGGGAGAACCCTATTCTTCATTTAAATAGTCCTGAATACATTGCTGCATCCCCTCCGGCAACACCTATGACTGCAATACCTGCCATTTGAGTTCCTTGGTTCCTCCACCTCAGCAAAAGAACTTAACATTCTTTGCGACGGATCGAACTCTCGATCGCAGGATAGAGTGACTTTTGTAAGAAATGGTCACTTAAAAGAGTGGGGACAATTGTTAAATCAAAAATATGCTTGAAATCCTTCATCATGACCTATGTATAATCCATAATTGCTTACCATTGAGGGGAGACATGAGTGTAAGCAGCTGGTTTATCAAAATTAAATCAGACTTTCAAGGTTTACTATCCTAGGTTGTGTAGCTCATTTACTAAGATTTTCCATTTCTTACGGTCTTAATGTCTGCAACTGTGGCCAGAGGAATATTCCAGTGTATATTGTCTATATCATGCAATTCAGTGTCGTTGTAGCCTTTAAATAGGAAAGAATTAAAGTCACCTCTAAGGATCCTCATTGCATTTGGGTTATTACTCATAATCTCCTGGGAGGCTGAGACCAACTTTTCTAGGATTACCTTTTCTTGCATTTTTTAGGGTTAATGCATATTATTATGGACTTTTGATTTGTTGTCCGTTTCTGCTTAAAATGCTTTGTGCAGTTTGATTTCAGAATTAAAATATTGAGTCTCAGTTTGAGTTCAATTATATCAAGGACAATGGAATTATGGATGTAAATGGCAACGCCATCTGAAGGGTGGCCACAAAAGTTAGATGGAATAGCTGAGGAGAAGAACTCTGTAAAATCCTCCAGTGGTCGCAACTCTACTGTCCGTGTTTCCTGTAAGCAAATGATATAAAGTATTTTAACAGTGCCGTCTCTGGCTTCTGCTCCCTAAGTCCCCCAATATTTCAAAAGCACAGGACCATACTCCTGACCGGTATATGAATATAGAAAAGAAATTGATATGAGTCTGTTCTGCAATACTTCAGGCAGCCAGCCCAATTCTTCCTTTACTGCAGCCTTAGAGGGGGGTGGGGAGCCTTTAAGACACAGTTTCCTTAACAACAAGTAGTGTAAGCCAGGAGTTTGAATGTTCACAAACAGTGGTTGAAGGACATGGTTGAGATAGCGAACTTTGTATGGCTCATGAAAGGGAGGAGACACGTTTTCCACCTTAGGAATTGATTGATGAACTTGATGATATTGCTGCTAATGAACGACATGATCATACAGTCAAACATGCACACTTGCTAGAAGCAAAATGTTCAGTAGAACTTCCAGATAGCTCTAATGTTTACACACCATAAGTAAGCAAGACAAAGAGCAAGAATAAACTTCCTTATGTTTTATATTGACTGTTTTTAGGTCTCGGCTACGCAGCGCATGCGCTGTCTCCTCGAGAGATGCTGTATACCAAGGGTACTCATAGTACGGGCCGCGGGCCGCCGGCGGCCCGGCAAGCCTTCCTTGGCGGCCCGCGGACCTTACAGATATCCTACCTGTGTTTTTTTTTTTTTTTTTTTTGTGTCAGCAAACACCGCCGGTTGCAGCAGCGCTCTATGGGGCCCGGGCGATTCTTTAAACGATCATTCACTTGTTAATGAGGCTTTGTTGTATTTCACCTCTTCTTAGCGCCCCTGCATCTCCACTCTGAGTGGAGATGCAGGGCGCTAAGAAGAGGTGAAATACAACAAAGCCTCATTAACAAGTGAATGATCTTTTAAAGACCTGTGAAGTACTCCGGTGCGGCTGTGTGTGTGTGCCCGGGAAGCTGTCTCAGCCGGGGCTGACACACACGCGGGGTGAGGTGACAGAGGGTGACAGAGAGAGGGAGACAGACAGAGGGAGGGAGACAGACAGAGGGAGGGAGACAGAGAGGGGGAGACAGAGGGTGACAGACAGAGGGAGACAGACAGAGGGAGGGAGACAGAGGGAGGGAGACAGAGGGAGGGAGACAGAGAGAGAAGGAGACAGAGAGAGAGGGAGATGGAGAGAGAGGGAGACAGAGGGAGGGAGATGGAGAGAGAGGGAGACAGAGGGAGGGAGACGGAGAGAGAGGGAGACAGAGGGAGGGAGACAGAGGGAGGCAGAGGGAGACAGAGGGAGGGAGACAGAGGGAGACAGAGAGAGGGAGACAGAGAGAGGGAGACAGAGAGGGAGGGAGACAGAGAGGGAGGGAGACAGAGAGGGAGGGAGGGAGACAGAGAGAGGGAGACAGACAGAGGGAGAGAGAGGGGGGGAGACAGAGGGAGGGAGACAGAGAGGGAAACAGAGGGAGACAGAGGGCAACAGACAGAGGGAGGGAGACAGACAGAGGGTGACAGAGAGAAGGAGACAGGGAGGGAGGAAGACAGAGGGAGGAAGACAGAGGGAGGCAGAGGGAGACAGAGGGAGACAGAGGGAGGGAGACAGAGGGAGGGAGGCAGAGGGAGGGAGGCAGAGGGAGACAGAGGGAGGGAGTCAGGGGGAGACAGAGGGAGGGAGAGGGAGACAGAGGGAGGGAGAGGGAGACAGAGGGAGTGAGAGGGAGACAGAGAGAGGGAGACAGAGAGAGGGAGACAGAGGGAGGGAGACAGAGAGGGAGGGAGACAGAGAGAGGGAGGGAGAGAGAGAGGGAGACAGACAGAGGGAGGGAGACGGAGGGAGAGAGAGGGAGACAGAGGGAGGGAGACAGAGAGGGAAACAGGGGGAGTCAGAGGGAGGGAGACAGAGAGGGAAACAGAGGGAGAGAGAGGGAGACAGAGGGCAACAGACAGAGGGCAACAGACAGAGGGAGACAGACAGAGGGAGACAGAGAGGGAGAGAGAGAGAGAGGGAGGGAGATGGAGAGAGAGAGAGAGGGAGGGAGAGATAGAGAGAGGGAGGGAGAGAGAGGGAGGGAGACAGAGCGAGAGAGAGAGAGAGAGATAGATAGAGAGAGAGAGATGTGTGGATGCCGGGTCTGGTGGCTCAGTGGACAAAGGCGTCCGCTGCAGGGGCCTGTGTTCAACCTCATGGTCATAGTTTTTTTTTGTTGCTCTAGCCCCGCCCCCTCCCCCACTGACCCCGCCCCCACCGGTGCGGCCCTCGGCCACAAACCACACTGTAAATTTGGCCCCCGAGAGAAAGTTTGTGAGTACCCATGCTGTATACAGTGTAGCGGGGGAAGCTCCGCCCACTTTCCGCCTATCTTTGTGATTGGCCGCAATCGTAAATGCTGCATTCTTATTGGTTTTTGGAAACTTAATCCTACCTCCTGACGGCCATGTCGTCATTATTGTCCTTCCACGGCTATCGGCCCCTTTACTTTTAAAACTGTGTTGTTTCCCTGCCTCCCCCCGTTCCCTCCCGCAGTCCGTGACTTCTCAGGCCAGCAACACCCCTCCACCCCCTCTCGTTTGTGCCTTTTTATCGCTCGCACTTCCATTTAAAATGCAATAGGTCTCGTGTAAATACGAGTCCTATTGCATTTTAAATGCTTGTTTGTTGTGGGATTGGTGGGTGAATTAGCACTCGTTTTTCGTTGCAGCGCATGCGCTGCTTGTTATTTTTCACTCTAGTTCTCCTGACGGTTGTAATTTTGTGTTAAGTGGCTGTATGAATGCTCCTCGCATTGCTCATCTTTGGTAGGGTGACCAAGAGTCCCCGATTTGCCCGGACAGTCCCGGGTTTTCACCAGCAGTCCCGGCAGATTTCAGGAAATTAAGCTCATGTCCCGGTTTTTAAAGAGGGTCGGCGGAAATCGGGGGGAGTTATCTTTTTATATTTTGCACAGCAGGGATAGTTAGCAGCTGTTATAAGAAAGCAATTTCATTAATAGGCATGCTACTGGCTTTAAAAATTGCATTTTATGTATGTTCTTACTGCCTCTTCTGTAATTCTCTGCTAAGGAGCACTGTCATTCTGTGTGCTGGGTTGAAGTAAAATTGTAGTCCTTCTTCTATTTTTGGGAAATGTCCCGGTTTTTGGCCTTAAAATTCTGGTCACCCTAATGTTTGGGCTCTGTGATCTTCCGCAGTGTAGTGGGGCTCCCCTGAGCAGTAGTAGGAATCCGGCTCCTACGTTTATTCATCTGACGGATGCAGTCCTGTGTGTCGCTCCTGTCAGATGTTAGCTGGCTCTCGTCGCTAGAGAATGTTTACTCCGTGTCCAAAATGTGCCGTTCTACACCGGTGCGAGCATAATTTTGCTTGTACTCAGCTGATGGCTCTTATGAACTGTGCCTCTAGGAGGACCTGGTTAAATTTGGAGGGAAAAGACACAACACCGTCACACGTTCCGGAGATGCGAAAGCCAGTTGTAATCGGAAAGGCGAAAGCACTTAGTTTATTTATAATATTGTTTTTAGCCCTATTACTATGGGCTGTGTCCGACTTTATAGCGACTTTTATTGAGGTGTATATAGACCAACTGTGAATGCCCAGGCCCTCAGCTGAGGGTTAAGGAATTTGAAGTGAAAATGATTTTTGGAGTATCTTCCTGTGTACACGTAGCTTTTCACGTTTGCCAAGTGTTGCAGAGGCGAGAGAAATTCAATTGAAAGGGATACCACCAGAGAGGCTGCCTTTGCGTTGAAACAGAAGCGTTTACTTGGGGTCCTTCCTGATAGGGTGGTTCTTACTGGGTGGAGCCGGCGCTGTATTGGCTGGGTGTGTTGGTGTGCTATGGTGTCCATCCTTGTGAGACATGGACGTGTTTGTCATGTATGCAGGGGATGGATGCAATCCCATGATGAGGTTTTCTATGCACCTGATTACCTCCGGATTCTTTATGCATACTTGAAACAATCTGTGACCCAAAAGGTAGGATTTGACTAGAGTTAAAACCACCATTTGACAGAACGACGACCTCATTCGGTCTTATGTCCATGACAGCACCTCACTCGGCATAATAGTGTGTCTGTCACTGTTTCAAACTCGCTGACGGTCTACAGTTCAGCACTGTTTGAGAACTGGGTCTGTATCTCTTGCCATGTTTCTCTACTCTCTGCACTCTTGTTTCGGATGTGCACGGGGTCTGTATCTCTTGCCGTGTTTCTCTACTCTCTGCACTCTTGTTTCGGGTGTGCACGGGGTCTGTATCTCTTGCCGTGTTTCTCTACTCTCTGCACTCTTGTTTCGGTGTGCACGGGGTCTGTATCTCTTGCCGTGTTTCTCTACTCTCTGCACTCTTGTTTCGGGTGTGCACGGGGTCTGTATCTCTTGCCGTGTTTCTCTACTCTCTGCACTCTTGTTTCGGATGTGCACGGGGTCTGTATCTCTTGCCGTGTTTCTCTACTCTCTGCACTCTTGTTTCGGGTGTGCACGGGGTCTGTATCTCTTGCCGTGTTTCTCTATTCTCTGCACTCTTGTTTCGGATGTGCACGGGGTCTGTATCTCTTGCCGTGTTTCTCTACTCTCTGCACTCTTGTTTCGGATGTGCACGGGGTCTGTATCTCTTGCCGTGTTTCTCTACTCTCTGCACTCTTGTTTCGGGTGTGCACGGGGTCTGTATCTCTTGCCGTGTTTCTCTATTCTCTGCACTCTTGTTTCGGATGTGCACGGGGACTGTATCTCTTGCCGTGTTTCTCTACTCTCTGCACTCTTGTTTCGGATGTGCACGGGGTCTGTATCTCTTGCCGTGTTTCTCTACTCTCTGCACTCTTGTTTCGGGTGTGCACGGGGTCTGTATCTCTTGCCGTGTTTCTCTACTCTCTGCACTCTTGTTTCGGGTGTGCACGGGGTCTGTATCTCTTGCCGTGTTTCTCTACTCTCTGCACTCTTGTTTCGGGTGTGCACGGGGTCTGTATCTCTTGCCGTGTTTCTCACTCTCTGCACTCTTGTTTCGGATGTGCACGGGGTCTGTATCTCTTGCCGTGTTTCTCTACTCTCTGCACTCTTGTTTCGGGTGTGCACGGGGTCTGTATCTCTTGCCGTGTTTCTCTACTCTCTGCACTCTTTTTTCGGATGTGCACGGGGTCTGTATCGGTTCTGGTAATATTTCAGGTGTATTTTCTCTGGTCCGAGTCTTGACAATATTTCAGCTCTGTTGGGGGATATACTGGCTCTGTTCTTGACCTGGTTTTGTACTGATCTAGACACAGCACTATGTAGTTTCAATCCCGAGGGGGCTTTGCACTTTAGAACTCGGTGCAGGCCCTGAGCCTGGCAGACCGTTGTCTCCGATTGTGCCTATAACCTGGTACTTTGAGGGCTATTAACCTTGTACTTTATTTTGGATTGTATTGCAGTACAGTGGGGCACTGAAGCGCATGCCTACATGAGTTGCACACTACATTGTTTGAACCCGAGCACAATGGCGGTTTTGGGGCTTGCGCTGTGTTGGTTTTGTCCTTCGACTCTCACTATACCTATTCTTGCCCTGGTTCTGTTCCTGCCCTAATCCTATAGTTGTTGGGTTCTGGGCCTGTCTGTGTTCTGAGCTTGGAACTTTGCTGGTTTGGTTCTGGTCCCTTTCTGTTCCTGCCCTGGCCCTGTGCTCCTCTTACTTGCTCTGTGGGGACGTTCTATGTGCTTGTTCTGTACCTGTATTGTTGCTTTCCTGCTCGCGGCCTCTGCTGCATATTGGCCTGCCACTGCGTCTGTGGCGTTTTTTTTTTCTCAGCTTGGTACTCAACCGGTTTTAGTCTAAAAATTGGTTCTGTACTAATCTAGACCTGACATTGCGCTGCTTTAGACCTTGTGTGGTGGTTTTGTATCTTGCACTCATGGGTGCTGGTTATGATCCAGGTACTGTGCTGTCTCTTGTGTTTCTGGCCTGGCTCTGTGCACTCTTCCTGTGCTAGTTCATGAGCTGGCACGGTATGGTTCTGGTGCTGGCTCTATGCTTGTTCTGGACCTGTCATTGTGCTGCTTCTGAGTCTGGCACTGTCCTGTTTGTGTTTATGTCCCAACGTGTGATCTGGCACTATGGAAGTCCTGGCCCCGGCCCTGTGGTTTTAGTGGTCTGGCCCAAGTTCTCCCCTTTGTTATGTGCTTGGAACGGCATTGGTTGGAGGTTTGACACTGCTGCATGATGGTTCTGTGCAGGACCTCACTCTGCTGGTTTTGTTCTTGCCCTGAAAAGCTATAGAAAATGTACCTGGTGGACTTTGCGCAGTCTCTGTTCCTGTGCCATGTGAGGGCATATATGAGGGTTTGATTGAATGGAAATCTGGGCACCTGCTTCCAGCTGTTGCTTCTCTTCGCCTGAACGAAGGAAACAGCTGGTCACGAGTCTTACGTGAAGATTACCGTTGGAACAAACACAACTCAGATGTAACAACTGTTTGTTTTGGGGCAACATTTGGACAAGCCAGAGTTGCTCCTTAGAAACTCCTTTAGATTTTTATCCTAAATCAGGGGCAATGTTCCTAATACAGTAGTATTTCCACGGTCAGAAAATGCAGTTTTTTCCGATTCAGGACTTTCCACATGAATATGGGGAATAAGACGTCGGCAATCATGTTTATCATTAGTTTTCTGTATTAATGTGCAGAGGAGTTTATATCAACCTTGAGCTGATGTTAATCTCTGCCTTATTTCCATGCTACCTGCCTTATTTTCATGTTCAGCCACATTTTAAGGAGGTGGGTTTATCATATGGACTTTTAAATAAGATATTTTTTTTGTTCGGTTAAAACTGAAATCTCTGCACTGTAGGGTTTGCAGGCCCAGGTGCTCCTGTGCTAATAGCATGCTTCAGCACTTGCTTTTTTCCCTTTGGTACAGCATAGCAAGATGGGTTAAGGAGTTAAATGCTCTGAGTGGGGATGTAGTACTTTTTGACAACCCTCCTGATTGGCTGCACAGAGACCCCTGTCTCATCCTGGCCCCTTTGTAATTGTGACCTTCAAAGCTTTGCTGTTCAAGCCATTTTAGTATAACCGGGTAAGTGGCAAGACATTTGGGAAGGTGATTTATCACAAGAGCTTCTTGTGTTGCACTGCTTCAATATATAGGTGGATGTTCATCTACAAACATTCTTGAATGGATGGTCAAGGTATGTGAAATCCCAGCCAATGACAAATTGGGAATTCTCTGTAAAAACAGAACTGTACAGCACCACATAAAACATCTTTGCAGTAACCTGCTTACTAGCCAAGCTATCTTGCATGCCCAAGTTCCTCCTGGACTAAAGATTGCTCCCAGGATTGTTATGACAAGTCTCTTGCATCTTGACTTCAGTTCCAGGAACAGTATGCCTTCCTGCCTTTAACTGGAAACATGCTATTCCCTTGCTGTGGAGGTCCTGAGTTATTAGTCTTGAAGCCATATGGAAGCTGAGCTCAGTGTCTCTTGAAGAGACCAGTTAAAGAGATCCCTAAAGGGGGGATCTATTACCTCTTAGAGCTGTGCCAAATGGTATCTTAGTATATTGACACTGTATGTGTTGACGCCAGGTGGGCAATTGCTCTGCACCGGGAAAATACATTACACATGCTAAGACACCTACCTCCCAGCAGTACCACACTCTTTTAGAACAAGCATTGGCATAGCCAATAGGTCTCGCCTTTGGGACCTTATAAGTGTTTAGCCATGCAACAGTTGATGTTGTTGCACCAAGGATATTGTGCTGGATAACTAAACACTTATAAGGTCTCAAAGGCGAGACCTATTGGCTATGCCAATGCTTGTTCTAATATGGTTTTTTGTGTGGTTATTATAACATGGAGAATGTATCGTAGTATCATTCAATTGTATGTTGGTATTTACAAAAAAAAAGGAAACGTAGTATATGCAGGCTAGGTGAAATGTTAGCGTGGGGGTTCCAAGAGAATGTTGGAGAGAACATAATGATGTTACGGTGATTGGAATCAACAGTTGGACGTTGATTCCACCAAGGCTGTGCGGGTTGGGTTACCGCTCTTCCCTTGTGGGTTGGTGTTATTTGCTTAATGAAAATAACGCACCTCAACCTATAAGGAGCGTACAGTCTCATCTTTTACTACAGGGGACTAATATGTTTAAGAGATCTGAGACTTGCATTTTAGCGCATTCTCCCATGGCTGTTCGATATTTCGCTACTAACCAAGTCAAATTGGACCTTCCACTAAAGGCTACGCCATTTGTAACCATCTTGAAGAATGAACCTAATCAAATAGAGTCCTGGGAGAATTAAAAGAACACATCTATTAATTGGATAGATCAAAGAGAAGGCCTCACTAGTCAGCATTTTAATGATCTTAATATGGTGCTAAGGGTAAGATGGATGGGCAGGAGTCCAAAAACTGATTCGGGGGACTGTGTTGTAATTAATTTTAAATACCCAAACTAAGTGGGACATGTTTTGTATTGTCTGAGAGGTATATGGATGTCAAATACAAAAGTTTGTGCCATACCTCTGTGTTTTTTTAATAAACGTTCATATATAAAAGGCTGTATTAAGAAGCATATGTTTGATCAGAGATGGAAGCACGATAACCATCTATACAATGCTTCTACTTTGATTCGTTTTGCTACTCAGGGGGAGTTAGATGCAAATGACTGACTTAGGGACCAACACATTGATGTTGGTATTCCTTTCCTGTCTGCTGGGGAGGAAGAAATGAGAAGGTCTGTATTTAATAATCATGAGTCTCCTGGCCCCAGCCTGTTAAGCCCGTTAGGTCCACAGAAGGTTATTTGCCAGACCATTGTTTCTCATGGTCCAAGTAATCCAAATCAGTTAGTTCATGTTACCCCTTAATTATGTCCTAATCATGTATGTTAAATCAATTTTTTATTTTGGACTGTAGCCGGCATTAAGATCCACAATTATGACTGGCTTTTTTTTGCCAATTTTGTGCCTATAGGAAACATGGGCCACTGATTGTTACCATAATAATGGCTATACTACATTTCACACTCTGGTGGTTCCTTCCCTGACATATGTTTCTACCCTGATTTCTAGAAAAGTTTTTTGCAAAAAGCTGGACTTGCTTTATTATGAGGTTACTGGTTTTAAAATCTCCAGAAGTATGGATTTATATAGTTGTAACTATTATAATATTTTTACTTCGGAGAAAGTAGCTGTGATTGATAGTATTGGAAAAGAATTGGAAACAGCTTGTTCTGCGAAAGGCAGGGATACCTTAGGTAACTTGGGGGAGGGGATTTAAACACCCGCCTTTGTCCATGTCCCGCTAGGGCAGTATGCGGAGACGTGGAGCACATTTATCAGGGTATAACTCACTTAGGCCATGATCTGTACAGTGAGAAATTAAATAATGTACTTTTTAATTTTGATTTAGCTTTTGCCAATGAGGTCTCTTGACCTGCAAGCCCCTTTTGAGTACACTTTTAGGAGCAGAAAATGCAGATCGATTATTGATTTTATTTTAGCCACTCATGCATTTAGCTTATTAATTACGAATTTTAGGGCACATTTAAATGGCCTTAGCAACCATAATGCTAAAAGTGTTGATATTACCTGCCCAGAAAATGAGTTAAAGACCAGTGGTACTGCATTCATTAATGAGATTGAAGTGTCTACTTCAAATGGAATTAGGGTTAAATGGAGCAGTGTTATCCCTGAGGATTTTCCTTTAAACCTTGTGCGGGAAACTCACGCTCTAGTGAATATCTGCCTTGATGACAGTGCGGAGGACGTGGATATCAAGAATGCTTTTCTAGAGATTGCTAGGCATGTTAAGGCCAGCCTGACTCGTTCTTCATTGCAGACTTCCAGGAATCATAAAAGTTAGTTTGATTCCACTTTTACGAAAGCTTTAAAATTACTGAATGCTGCATTAAATAGATCACCTGGAGTAAGCAATGAAGTGGCAGACTGTAGGCTGGCGTAAAAGATTGCACTGGCAATCAGGAAGCAAGAAATTAAATCAGAGACATGGGCATCATTGATCAATGCCAGTGTAAGGATAGTTGTGCTTTTTGGCGTATTATTAATTACCCCTATTGTAAAGATAGTTCTAACCCATCAATTGAAATTTCTGTATCTCCAGAAGACTCGGTAACACATTTTTCTAATATTTATTCACAAGACACCACAGCTGTTCATGAGTGGAGTTAAAACTACCATGAGGCCAATGAATTTTCTAAGGAAACATCTACCATTGTTTTATCATTTGAGAAAGTCCTTGATGCTATTAATGGGTCACATAGTGGGGCGGCCTCGGGACCTGACAGGGTGGTGCCTGTTGACCTTTTCAAAACCAGTTTGGAGTTATGGGGACCATTATTGACTAATGTTCTGAGAGTGATCTGCAGGATTGGTCCTTTTAAAACTTGGTTCACCTCCTTGATCATCCCAATTTTTAAAAAGGGAGACAGGGGACATACAACTTGCTACTGGCCAATCGCCCTGCTAGATTTACTTTTGAAGGTGGCTGGGAGAATAATACTCTCAAGATTGGAGAATTGGGCCAAGGAAATTACAGTCATGTCAATGATTCAATATGATTTTATAAAAGGGGTGGGAACTGTAGAACAGTCTCTAAACCTAAGTTTACTTAATGGTGAATACACAGTAGTAAGGTGAGGTCCTGTTTATTTGACGTTCATGGACCTCTCCATTGCTTTTGACTGTGTAAATCATAACAAATTATGGAACCTGATGATTAAGATCTGTATTGATTTAACTTTAGTGAATTTTATTAGGGACATCTACTTGAATGCTTAGGCCAGAATCAGGTTTGGAATTGGAGAATATACCTAGGAATTTGATATTAGATAGGGGTACAGCAGAGTTGTGTTTTGGCTCAATTGTTATTTACTCTCTATAATAATACCCTCTCTGAGTAGGTATGTGGGTGTGTGAGTGGGTCTGTGAGTAAGTACATGAGTCTCTGAGTGGGTGTGTGAATGAGTGCATGAGTCTTTCAATGGATCTGTGAGTGAGTGCATGAGTCTCTCAGTGGGTCTGTGACTGGATGCATGAGGGTCTCAGTGGGTCTGTGATTGGGTGCATGAGTGTCTCAGTGGGTCTGTGAGTCAGTGCATGAATTTCTGACTGGGTCTGTGAATGGGTGCATGAGTGTCTTTGAAGGTCTGTGAGTGGATGGATGAGTCTCAGAGTGAGTGGGTGCGTAAGTGTCTGAGTGGGTCTGTGAGTGATTGTGTGAGTCTCTGAGTGGGTCTATGAGTGAGTGAGTGTCTGACTGTGACCCAGTCAGACACTCACTCTCTGAGTAGGTCTGTGAGTGATTGCATGAATCTCTGAGTGGGTCTGTGAGTGGGTCGATGAATGTCTGAGTTGGTCTGTGAGAGTAGTATCTCAGCGGGTCTGTGAGTGGGTGCATGAGTGTCTGAGTGTCTGAGTGAATCTGCAAGTGGGTACCTGAGTGTCTCAGTGGGTGTATGAGACTCTGAGTGGGTGTGTGAGTGGATGCATGAGTGTATGAGTGTGTGTGTGTGTGAGTCTCTGAGTGGGTCAGTGAGTGTGTGTTTGAGTCTCTCAGTGGGTCTGTGAGCGGGTGAATGAGTGTCTGAGTGTGTCTGCAGTGGGTGTTTGAGTCTCTGAGTTGGTCTGTCAGGTGCGTGAGTGAGTCTGTGGGTGGGTGGGTGCATGAGTGTATGGGTGGGTGGGTGTGCAGTAAAAAATGTAGGGGGCACACGGGAGCAGGTCCTCATGCCAGTTTCTCCTGTGATAGTCCTCCTGTCCAGCTTGCATGCAGTCTGCTACCCTCTGCTGCCTTTGGTTTTGTGCCTCCTCCAATCGTTTTCTGCTTGTTTTTCTGCCTCTTCTCTCCTTGCTCCTGCCCTCTATGTTGCGTCTTTCTGGTCATTCTGCCCGTTATTTTGCCTCTTTCTGCTCGCTCCTGACCTTTATACTGCCCCTTACTGCTTGTTTCTGACCTCTAGTTTGCCTCTTGCTTCTCGTTTCTGACCTCTATTTTGTCTGTTTCTGCTCATTCTGCCCGTTATTTTGCCTCTTTCTGCTCACTCCTGCCCTTTATTTAGCCTCTTTCTGATCATTTCTGACCTTTATTCTGTCTCTTGCTGCTGGTGTCTGACCTCTATTCTGCCTCTTTTTGCTCTCTTCTGACCTTTATTAGGTAAGGTAGGTAAGGGACATGCACTTTATAGAATGCTGCTTTTGAATTGTAGATCGTTGCCCAAACATGTGACTGAAATTTCTATGCTATTAGAGGATGAGCTCCCTGATGTTTTATTTTTTACCGAGACCTGGCTCAATAAGGAGTCTGACCCAGTACTCGCACAAACTCTTCCTTTTGGCTACCTCATTCCGTGGTTAGATCGCAAAAGCGGTAAAGGGGGAGGGATCGATATTATACACAAAGACCGGTTCAAATGCCGCATCACAACTGACCCGATACCTAATTGTGAGAACTTTGCGTTCTCAATTAGCTTTTCACCTACTTATACGTCCTCTGGCTTATTGATCTATAGTCCCCCCAGAGCACCAGGACAATTTCTTAAAGCATTTAGTGAAACTGTTGCCAATTTTGCCAGTTCTCCTTCTACTAGGAGATCTTAACCTGCATCTAGACGATCCCAATAATTCCGTCGCCTCCGAGTTAGTCGGAAATCTTTTAGCACTCCGGTTTAGCCAAAAAGTTTCTGGAGCTACCCATATTAAAGGCCACCTACTGGACCCTATCTTCACCAATAGTGAGGAACTTTCAGTAGGGGTTCCAACACCACTCCCATGGTCAGATCACTTCTTGATCCCCCTGTCATGGGCCACCATAGGTCCACCGACCCTATTTAGTAGGGTTACTAGCCAGGAACGTCCATGGTCTAAGCTTCCCCTCGAACAGTGGGTCTCAGCTCTCGATGGCTCCACACCTTCCAGTGAGTCAAACCCCACTGTGGTCAATGATATGTTCAACAAGTGGATTGAGCGTTCATTAGACCATGCTCTCCCCAAAAAATCATCTCTCAAAAAAGTCAGGTCTAAGATTTTACCATGGTACTCTCCGAAACTCCGCGAACTTAAACAAGTTGGAAACAAATTAGAAAGAAAATGGAGAAGGGACTATGCAGCATCTAGCAAACAAAAATATAGGGAGGCTATTAAAATCTACTAAGCTGAAATTAAACTCGCACAAGCTGTGTATTATGGGAAAACAATTATTCTCGCTTCCAACGTTTCGCGTGAAATCTTCCACATTGCTAAAACCCTCTTTAAACCCCCCTCTCCACAAGCTACCATGGATGGCGCCCTCACCCACTGTAATAACCTGGCAGAATGTTTTCACAAAAAAATTCACGACATTTATCTTACCTTCCCTTGTACTACCACGCACAAAGACCTGTCCCCCATGGCTATGTCCCCTTCTGGCACTCAAGCAATACTGGAACAGATCCCTTTACTTGATCTTAACTCCCTAGAATCCATCCTGGCCCATGTTAAATCAGGATCACCTAGGGATCCAGCCCCTCTGCACATCCTGAAACTAGCGACTGTGACAATCCTTCCAGTGATCCGCGAATAGATTAACACCTCCATCTCCTCTGGAGTGGTCCCTCCATCCTGGAAATGCGCCATGGTAAAACCATTAATTAAAAAACCCAATCTTGACCCAGAGCTTCTGGGGAATTATCGGCCTATCTCTCTCCTCTCAGTGATCAGTAAAATCCTGGAGAGGCATGTTAATTCAGTGCTATCCGGGCTCTTAGAATCAAACAACTTGCTTCACTCTTCACAGACGGGTTTCCCCTACATGGGACGGAGACAGCTCTACTAGCGGTGGCTGAAGAGTCCAGGAGGATCCTGGACCAGGGTGGCGTAGCAGCAATCATTCTCCGGGACCTAAGCACCACATTCGACACTGTCAACCATAATATCTTGACCCTCAGACTCAGGAGTCTTGGAGTGTCGGGGGCGTGAATACGTGGCTGCAATCCTTTTTAGAAGACAGATCCTTCCAGGTCTTGAAAGGAGATGTGGTTTCTAAGCGCATGGCTCTTAGCTGCGGTGTTCCTCAGGGATCCTCCCTGAGCCCCACGTTATTTAATATATACATGAGGCCGCTGGCCGAGATAGTTCATCCATTTGGCATCCAAATAGTCACATACGCCGACGATACACAACTTGTCATGGCCTTAAACCACCCAGATAACTCATCAGCTATATTAGGCCCTTGTTTGGAGGAGGTTGCCAAATGGATGGCGCTCTCCTGCTTAAAATTGAATGGAGACAAGACAGAGCTCATGCTCCTAGGCAACTCCCCAATTTTCAACTTGGGGCTATTGAGGCCAAACTGTTTTGGCCCTGCTCCAGCACCAAAGAATCAGATCAAAACTCTTGGTATGTGGCTGGATCGCTCCCTGACTTTTGACCATCAAACAACGAAACTGTCTTCCACTTGCTATGGCATCTTGAGGATGCTTCGAAAAATTCTTCCCCTCCTCCCATTCCTGGCAAGAAGGATAATGGTCCAGTCTCTGATTCTCTCACGCTTGGACTATGGGAATGCCCTCTATCTGGGAGCTCCGCAGGCCACTACAAATAGACTTCAGATCATTCAAAATTGCGCAGCTCGTTTGCTTCCAGATATTCCTTATCGGCAATCTGCCAAACCTGCGTTAAAAAACTTGCATTGGCTGCCGATATTGAAGAGAATTGAATTTAAGGCTCTGTGTATCACCCACAAGTCTTTCTGGGGGAAAGGACCGGCGATTAATCAATCTATCATCACCCCTTATCGCCCTAGCAGAAATCTCCGTTCGTCGAACCTCTTGCTCGCAACCGTTCCAAAAATAAATAGAGCAAGAAGAGGCGGCCGCTCTTTCTCTTATAATGCTGCTAGGCTTTGGAATGCCCTTCCTTTCTACATACGTCGGGAACCCAACCATCTGCCTTTCCGAAAATTACTTAAAACCTGGCTTTTCAAAGGCACTGTTCAGTAAAGGTCTTTTCTCGGTCCGCGGCTGCAGATAGCGCTGGGATGCCTTAGGGTAGCTATGCGCTCTATAAATGTTTCTTTCATTTCATTCATTTATTCTGCCTCTCTCTGCTCCCTTCTGACCTTTATTCTGCCTCTTCCTGCTGGTTTCTCATCTTTATTTTGCCTCTTTCTGCTGGTTTATGACCTCTATTTTGCAATTTTCTGCTCGTTTCTAACCTTTATTTTGCCCCTTTCTGCTCATTTCTCACTTTATTTTGCATCTTGATGTTCATTTCTGACCTTTATTCTACCTCTTTCTGCTTGTTTCTCACCTTTATTTTGCATCCTTCTGCTCATTGCTGACCTTTCTTTTGCCTCTTTCTACTCATTTCTCACCTTTATTTTGCCTCTTTCTGCTCATTGCTGCTCATTATTTTGCCTCTTCCTGCTCGTTTCTCACCTTTAATTTGCCTTTTTCTGCCCGATGCTGACTTTTATTTTGTTTCTTTCTGCTTGTTTCTGACCTTTATTCTGCCTTTTTCTGCTCGTTTCTCACATTTATTGTGCCTCATTCTACTTGTTTCTCACCTTTATTTGACCTCTTTCTGCTTTTTTCCCGAACCATGGGGGGAGCCTCAAGGCCCCCATTGTCCAAGCCAGCTCGCCACCTCCTGCTGGAGCCAGCATTGTTGCTGCAAGGAGGGAGCTGCTGGAAAGACAGTACCCCCCCCTGTGCAGGAGCAATAGTTTCAACTCTTTCCCTGCCCGTGAAACCTCCACTTCCAGCTTGCGGAAGCACTTTGACAACTCCCGCCTGCTAGTGTTTGCTTTACCTTTGCTGCAGCTATCACAGCTATAGCAAACAGCTATGTCCTGAGGGTGGGTACCCTGGGACATAGCAGGAGCCGGTTCTGGGGGTTGGAGGTCCCCAGGGCTGCGTATGGCTCTAGGAGGGGGGGGGTCGCATGCCCCCCACCCTTCTGTTTGCACAGGCTGCCCAAGGGAGGCGGTGGCCCCCGGGAGTAGACGGCCCAGGAGTGGCTCGGGGGGGGGGAGAGTCATTTCTTTGTATTTAGCCCTGGGGAGGTGGTGGTCCTTGGGGCTTGGGGAGGTCCGACCAGCCCCCCTGCATCATTAAAATTAAGCCTGGGGGAGGTGGTGGTCACCGGGCCGAGAACAGCCCAGGAGGGACGTCGCACGCCTTCTAAAGCCCCAGGGAGGGGGCAGCCCCCGCTCCATATTTAACTTAATCCCAGGGAGGTGGTGGACCCTAGGGCTGGGGGGGGTCCATGCAACCCCCCATGTCATTTTATTTCTGACCCCGAGGAGCTGGTGGTGCTCAAGGGGGTCCCTGCCCAGGCGTCCAGACGTGGATAGGTCCCACGAGTAGGAATCCACACCCTTGCGGTGGTTCACTCCCACCAGTGCTGCAATGAATCCGGACGTCCAGGCTGAGGCCCGTCCTCATTCCCTTCTAGGTTTTTGCCAGAAGGAATATTTTACTTGCACCCCTTTCTCCCTTCTCTGAATGACTGTTGTATCCATGACATAGGACGGTACTCCTTAGGACACACTTTTTGACCGTCTCGAACACTTCAGAGTAGATTAGGATTCTTGTTCCCCCTGGTCCTGATGAAATGCCTCTTATCCGTTAGGCAAATCAGGGCGTAAAACATGTCGACCTATTGACCCACTTTCACTTCTCATCCCACACACAGGGCTGCAGCAGGTTTAATGAATAAAGGTTCTTGGGACACACATAGCTGTTTTTAACTCACTTTTGACACCCACTCTACTCACTACACACTTGCCCCACTACTCATTGTCTAGGGCCTCCTGGCTAACAACATAAAAGACCCCCTGTGGGGCCCGTCGGGCATTGCAGCGCCGGCCCAACGAGGCGCTGCCCTATGATGAAGCATGACACCTCTCAGAGTGTTTGAGGGCCCTTGCTTCTAATTGGAGCTCCCCCTTCTCCTTCATCCTTCTCCTTCCTGGAACCCCATTCCCCTTCGACCCTCTTAATCATCTCCATAGGAACTGCATACCTTTTAATTCATTGGTCCACAAGGCCCCCCATTTCATGGTATTTGGCCCTGGGGAAGTGGTGGTCCCCAGGGCCCGGGAAGTCTGAGCGCTCCCCTACATTACTATAATAAAGCCCCGGGGAGGTGGTGGTCCCCGCAATATAATTAAGCCCCAGAAGAGGGGCCCCGTGCAACCCCTCCTTTTTTTTTTTTTTTTCTTTTTTTTAAACGCCTGCATGCCCCTGGGACCTGGCCCACCCAGGGCTTTAATATAAACAAGCGCGAGAGACCAGACTTTTTTTTTTACATTTTTCCGTGGATTCACAGCTCTGTCATTGTCCTGCAGCATTTTTGTTTTAAATAGTGCTTTTTGGCCCTTTCAGGGTCACAGGGGGATCTCAAGAGCCCAGTTAGGGAGTCAGGGTATTCCTACCCTGCCCCCCTATTTTTTTTTTTTGTGGGACTCGGCTGAAGCTGAGTCCCAAGATGGCTGCCAACACTTTCTGGTTGAAGTATAGGCAGCCAATCAGATCTCAGCACAAGATTGGGAGGGTTTGTAGAGCCTTCGCATCCTTAGATATCCAAATTAGTTTTTTCTTTACTATCTCCCAAACTACTGAATGGATTTGTACCAATTAACAAAGCTACCTTTCTGTCAAATTTGATGTAATTCCGTTCAGCGGCTCGGGCTAGTCGTGTCTAAAATTCCTACGGGAATTAACATGGAAACGCACTTTCTTCGACCCCCCCTGTTTCTCGGTGCCTGCTTGACGGATCACCCTGAAACTTTCCATGCACAACAAGAATCACTGCACATTTTTTGGAGAATATTTTGTGAAGATTCGTCAAATGGCATCAAAGATATAGGCAAGTGAAAAAATGCATTTGCTATGGAAACTAGGTCCTTCCTATACCTACCTACTGGCGATCGATATATATATATATATGTATATATGTATATATATATATGTATATATGTATATATATATATAAATATCCACATATCCACTGGTCGCCAGTAGGTAGTTATAGTTAGGACCTAGTTTCCATAGGAAAAACGTTTTTTGATTTGCCAATATTTTTGGCGCCGTTTGACGAATCTTCGCGAAACTTTCAAAACTAATGGTTCACTCAAGTCAGCTCCTGTCCTGAAAGTTTCAGGGTGATTCGTTGAGCGGGGGCCGAGAAAAAAGGGGGGTCCCAAAACGTGTTTTCTCCATGTTAATTTTCATGGGAAGCTTTAGACAAAGCCACAGCCCGAACTGCTGAATGGAATTACACCAAATTTGGCAAAAAGGAAGCTCTTGGTTCAGAAAGCGTTCTTTTTTTTTTTTAAATGGTGTAAATCCATTCAGTAGCTCCTTAGAAATTCAAAAATAAAAAAATATCGATATCTGGTGACCGAGGAGGATTCGCGAACCCTCTCGAGCACGAGCTTGACTCTGATTGGCTGCCAACACTTCAAACCTGAAAGTGTTGGCAGCCATCTTGTGACACGGTAGAACCGAGTCACAAGAAACAAGGTTAAAAATGAAGAAAAGGGGGCAGGGTAGAAACACCTTGGCCCCCTAGGCATTTTTTTAAAAAAATTCGGTGGGATTCGCGCTGGGTGCGAGAATCCGGGTGAAAAAAAAAAATACACGAAGCGTGGGCACCCGCGCTTTGTTTTCTAGAAGCCCCCGTGTGGGCCAGGTCCCGGGGGCAATGCAAAATTATCATGTGGGGGCCCAGGGGGGCCCCCACAGCCCCAGGGACTTCCACCTCGCCGGGGCTTTGTTATTAATGTGCGGGGGCACGCGCCCCCACCGCAGCCCTGTGGACTGTCACCTCCCCGGGGCTTTTCATAAAAAAATGCATGAGGGGCTCCTGCCCCCCTACGCTGCCCCGGAGACCACCACCTCCCAGGGGCATAATTAAAATTACATGATGGGGGGCCTTGCGGGCCCCCCAAGCCATGGGGACCACCACCTCCCCGGAGCTTCAATTTAAATAAACTAGTGTGGGGGGCTCCAGCCCCCCCACACGGCCCCAGGGACCCACCCTATCATTGCAAACATCTGCTTTGCTTCGTGGAAGCGACAGCAGGAAACCTGCTCTCGCTTCCACGAAGTGAAGCAGAGTTGCTTTTGGACAAGGGGAGCTGCATGTCAGCCGGCAGGAGGCGGGGAGCCGGCAGGGACCACAGGGGCATTAGAGCTCCCCCGTGGTCCCCAACGTGAGGGCTGGCCCTGGGGAATGGGTTCCCCGGGGCCACAAGTGGCCCAGGAGGGGGGCTACTTGGCCCCTCCCTTTTAATTTATTATTATTTTTTTAAATGGAAGGCGGGCCCTGGGGGATGGGGTCCCCACGCCATAATTGGCCTCAGGAGGGGGGCTCGCAGCCCCCCTCTAAAAATAAATAAATAAATAAAGGCCAGGCCCCGGGGATGGAGTTTCTGGTCCCAGAAGTGGCCCAGGGAAGGGGGGCCACGCAGCCCCCCTCCCGTAATTAAAAAAAAATATATATATTTTAAAACGAGGCCAGGCCCTGGGGGATGAGGGCCCTGGGGCCAAAAGTGGCCCAGGGAAGATGGGCCATGCGGCCCCCTTCTCGTATAAATAATTAAAAAAACGAGGCCATGCCCCAGCGGATGGGGTCCCCGGGACCGAAATCGGCCTCGGGAGGGGGACCACTCGGCCCCCTTCCCGTTTAAAAAAAAAAAAGAAAAGAAATGTTGCATGCCTTGGGGGATGGGGTCTCCGGGGCCCATAAAATATTGAGAGAAGGGGGGCCACACAGTCCCCCTTCTAACTATAAAAACAAAAACAAAAAGCGGCATCTTGCCGAAGGCCCCGCCCCCTTCCTGTACCACTCTGCAAACGCGCTTCCTGGTGCGCTCTGCATTGGGGATTAAGTCCCCATCGCTACTGAGGGTCTCTGGGGGCCAATTAGGCCACCAGGGACCTCCAGTAAGCCCCACACAGTGGGATTGCTGAGAGGTGGTACAAAGCCACACAAATTTTTACACCGGGCCTCTTGGTGCACTGCTGGTGGGGCGATGAGGTCCCCTTCTGTCCTGAGGACTTCAGGACTGAAGTGGACTTCATCCCCCAAGCAGCAGTGCGCCAGGAGCTGCGTTTGCAGAGTGGGGTAAAAAGGGGCCGTGGCCTTGGACCACCTCTCAGCAATCCCACTGTGTGGGGCTTACTAGAGAAAACAGGAGGGCTAGTTGGCCCCCAGGGACCCTCAGGAGGCAAGGGGACTTCATCCCCCAACCAAGAGCGCGCCAGGAGGCGCGTTTGCAGAGTGGTGGAGAAAGGGGCCGTGGCCTTGGACCACCTCTCAGCAATCCCACTGTGTGGGGCTTACTGGAGGTAACAGGTAGGCTAGTTGGCCCCTAAGGACCCCCAGCAGCGAAGGGGACTTCAATCCCCATCCAAGAGCGTGCCAGGGAGTGTGTTTGCAGAGTGGTGGGCAAAGGGGGCATGGCCTGCTATGAGAACTTACCAATCCTGCTGTGTGGGACTTACTGGAGGTTACCTCCAGTAAGCCCCATGCAGTTGGATTGCTAAGAAGTCTTCGAAGGCCACGCCCCCCTTTTTCCACCACTCTGCAAACGAGCCTCCTGGCACACTACTGGTTGGGGGATGAAGTCCACTTTACTCCTGAGGGACTTTGGGGGCCAAGAAGCCTTCCTGGTACCTCCTGTAAGTCCTACACAGCGGAATTCCTGAGCGCTGGTCGGAGGCCCAGCCCCCTTTCTCCACCACTCTGCAAACGCGACTACTAGTTAAAGAAGCATTTGGAATGTAATAGGTCTTGCATTTGCGAAAGTTACGGCTATTGGCGTTGTAAATGTAAACGTTTTTTACTAATGTTTTTTGGAGTGGAGTGGATGTACGTTGTGTGTAGTGGAATTATGCGGTATGTTGTGCAGTGAAATTATGTGGATAGAAAGTATGTGGTATTTAGTGTATAGGAATTATGTAAAGTGAGATTATGTGTTATGGAGAGTAATTATGTTGTATGATAGTCTGTGTTCTGGAGTGGTAACCTCAGGTTTAGTCTTCCTCGTTTCCATAGAAGCTAAACTATAAACTCAATGAGACAAAAAAAAGAAGGAACCACTGAGGAGCACTTCTGGACCTAGTCGGAGGTATGAGCAGTGCCACTGGAATTATGCGACTGTTCGGCTGCACCGACTTTCACACAATTATACATTTTCCGCACTTGCCACATAATCCATCATCTGCTGCATAATCTGCAGGTTTGAACCAAAAAAACGTATTTCTAGCTCAAACTGCTCAAACACTACCAAAAATGCAGCGGCAAGTGTTAGTGTGGTGGAAGGCCCTTTGCAAACCTAGAATGGTCACCTGTTACTTATTGCTATATGTGGGTATTAAATTGGTACTAATGGTGTGCAAAGCACTCTTACTTCTTTCTGTGCCTCTCTTGCCTCTTTCTGCATTTCTGTTGCTACTTTCTGCAACTTTCTTTTTTTCTGCACTTCTTTTGCCTCTTTCTGCTCATCTCTTCCACTTTCTGCACCTCTCTTGCCTCTTTCTGCACCAATGTTGTCTCTTTCTGCACCTCACTAGCTTCTTCCTGTACCCCTTTTGCCTCTTTCTGCACCCTTCGTCCCTCTTTCTGCACCTCTCTTGCCTCTTTCTGCACCCCTGTTCCCTCTTTCTGCACCTCTCTTTCCTGTTTCTTTACCCCTCTTGCCTCTTTCTACACTTCTCTAGCCTCTTTCTGCACCTCTGTTGCTTCTTTCTGCACCCTCTTGCCTCTTTCTACATCCCTCTTCCTGCACCTCTCATGCCTCAGTCTGCCCACCTGTTCCCTCTTTCTGCACCCCTTTTGCCTGTTTCTGCAACTCTCTTGTCTCTTTCTGCAGTTCTTTTGCCTCCTTCTGCACCTCACTTGCCTCTTTCTGCAACTCTCTTGCCTCTTTCTGAAGTTCTATTGCCTCATTCTGCACCTCTCTTGCCTCTTTAAACACTTCTCTTGCCTGTTTCTGTACCTCTCTTGCCTCTTTCTGTACCTCTGTTGCTTCTTTCTGCACTTCTCTTGCCTCTTTCTGTATCCTTTGTGCCTCTTTCAGCACCTCTGTTGCTTCTTTCTGCAGGTCTCTTCCTACTTTCTGCACCCCTCCTGACTTTCTGTACCCCTCTTGTCTCTTTGTGCACCTCTCCTACCCCTTTCTGCACCCCTCTTGCCTCTTTTTGCACCTCTGTTGGTTCTTTCTGCACTGCTTTGGTTCTTTCTGCACCTCTTTTGTAAATTTCTGCATCGCTCTTGCCTATTTCTGTACCCGTCTTCCCACTTTGTCCACCTCTCTTGCTTCTTGCTGCACTTCTCTTGCTTCTTTCTGCACTGCTCTTACTTCTTTCTGCACCTCTCTTGCAAATTTCTGTATCCGGCTTGCCTCTTTCTGCATCCCTGTTCCCTCTTTCTGCACCTTTCTTGCCTGCTTCTGCACTTGTCTTGCCTCTTTATGCACCTTTGTTGCTTCTTTCTGCACTTCTCTTGCCTCTTTATGTACCCCTCTTGTCTCTTTCAGCACCTAAGTTGCTTCTTTCTGCACTTCTCTTGCTTCTTTCTGCACCCCTCTTGCCTCTTTCTGTACCCTTCTTTCCTCTTTGTGCACCTCTTCAGCCTCATTTTGCAGCTCTCTTGCCTTTTTCTGCAGTTCTCTTGCCTCTTTCTGCACCTCTTGTGCTTCGTTCTGCACTTCACTTGCCTCTTTCTGTACCCCTCTTGCCTCTTTCGGCACCTCTGTTGGTTCTTTCTGCACTGCTCTTGCTTCTTTCTGCACCTCTGTTCCAAATTTCTGCATTCCTCTTACCTCTTTCTGCACCCCTCTTCCCTCTTTATGCACCTCTCTTGCCTCAGTCTGCCCACCTGTTCCCTCTTTCTGCACCCCTTTTGCCTGTTTCTGCAGCTCTCTTGCCTCAATCTGCAGTTCTCTTGCCTCCTTCTGCACCTCACTTGCCTCTTTCTAAACCTCTGTTGGTTCTTTTGCACTGCTCTTGCTTCTTTCTGTACCTCTTTTGCAAATTTCTGTACCCCTCTTGCCTCTTTCTGCACACCTCTTACCTCTTTCTACACCTCTCTTGCCTCTGTCTGCACCCCTGTTCCCACTTTATGTACCTCTTTTGCCTGTTTCTGCAACTCTCTTGCCTCTTTCTGCAGTTCTCTCACCTCCTTCTGCACCTCTGTTGCTTCTTTCTGCACTTCTCTTGCCTCTTTCTGCACCCCTGTTGCTTTATTCTGCACTTCCCATGCTTCTTTGTGCACCTGTCTTGCTTCTTTCTGCACCCCTGTTGTCTCTTTCTGCACGTGTCTGCTCTCTTTCTGCACCTCTCTTGCCTGTTTCTGCATCTCTCTTGCCTCTTTCTGCACCTCACTTGCTTCTTTCTGCACCCTCTTGCCTCTTTCTGCATCCCTCTTCCCTCTTTGTGCAACTCTCTTGCCTCTTTCTACACCTCTCTTCCCTCTTTCTGCACCACTCTTGCCTCTTTCTGTACCTCTGTTGCTTCTTTCTGTACTTCTCTTGCCTCTTTCTGCATCTTTCGTGCCTCTTTCAGCACCTCTGTTGCTTCTTTCTGCACTTTTCTTGCCTCTTTCTGCACCTCTCTTCTTTCTATACCTCTCTTGCCTCTGTCTGCACCCCTGTTCCCTCTTTCTGTACCTCTTTTGCCTGTTTCTGCAACTCTCTTGCCTCTTTCTGCAGTTCTCTTGCCTCCTTCTGCACCTCTGTTGCTTCTTTCTGCACCCCTCCTGCCTCTTTCTGTACCCCTCTTGCCTCTTTGTGCACATCTCCTACCCCTTTCTGCACCCCGCTTGCCTCTTCTTGCACCTCTGTTGCTTCTTTCTGCACTGCTCTTGGTTCTTTCTCCACCTCTTTAGCAAATTTCTGCATCCCTCTTTCCTCTTTGTCTACCTCTCTTGCTTCTTTCTGCACTTCCCTTGCTTCTTTCTGCACTGCTCTTGCTTCTTTCTGCACCTCTCTTGCAAATTTCTGTATCCCTCTTGCCTCTTTCTGCATCCCTGTTCCCTCTTTCTGCACCTTTCTTGCCTGCTTCTGCACCTCTTTGGCCTCTTTCTGCACCTCTGTTGCTTCTTTCTGCACTTCTCTTACCTCTTTCTGCACCTCTCTTGCCTCGTTCAGCACCTCTGTTGCTTTTCTGCACCCCTCTTACCTCTTTCTGTACCCCTCTTGCCTCTTTGTGTACCTCTCCTGCCTTATTCTGCACCTCTCTTGCCTTTTTCTGCAGTTCTCTTGCCTCTTTCTGCACCTATTTTGCTTCGTTCTGCACGTCACTTGCCTCTTTCTGTACCCCTCTTGCCTCTTTCTGCACCCCTCTTGCCTCTTTCTGCACCTCTGTTGGTTCTTTCTGCACTGCTCTTGCTTCTTTCTGCACCTTTGTTCCAAACGTCTGCATCCCTCTTGCCTCTTTCTGCACCCCTCTTCCTGCACCTCATTTGCCTCAGTCTGCCCACCTGTTCCTTCTTTTTGTACCCCTTTTGCCTGTTTCCGCAACTCTCTTGCCTCTTTCTGCAGTTCTCTTGTCTCCTTCTGCACCTTTGTTGCTTCTTTCTGTACCTCTCTTGCAAATTTCTGCACCCCTCTGGCCTCTTTCGGCACCTCTCTTGCCTCCTTCTGCACCTCTGTTGGTTCTTTCTGCACTGCTCTTGCTTCTTTCTATACCTCTTTTGCCTGTTTCTGCACTTCTCCTGCCTCCTTCTGCACCTCTGTTGCTTCTGTCTGCACTTATCTTGCCTCTTGCTGCACTCATCTTGCCGCTTTCTGCACCTCTCATGCCTCTTTCTGTACTTCTCTTGCCTCCTTCTGCACCTCTGTTGCTTTTTTCTGCACTTCTCTTGCTTTTTTCTGCACCCCTCTTGCCTCTTTCCGCACCTCTGTTGTTTCTTTCTGCACTTCTCTTGCTTCTTTCTGCACCTCTCTTGCTTCTTTCTGCACCCCTCTTGCCTCTTTCTGCACCTCTCTTGCCTCTTTCTGTACCTCTCTTGCATCTTTCTGCACCTCTAATGCTTCTTTCTGCACGTCTCTTGCAAATTTCTGCACCCCTCTTGCCTCTTTCTGTACCCCTCTTGCCTCCTCCTTCTGCACCTCTGTAGGTTCTTTTTGCCCTGCTCTTGCTTCTTTCTATACCTTTTTTGCCTGTTTCTGCACCTCTGTTGCTTCTGTCTGCACTTTTCTTGCCTCTTGCTGCACTCATCTTGCCTCTTTCTGGACCTCTCTTGCCTCTTTCTGCACCTCTCTTGCCTCCTTCTGCACCTCTGTTGCTTCTTTCTGCAATTCTCTTGCCTCTTTCTGCACCCCTCTTGCCTCTTTCTGCACCTCTGTTGCTTCTTTCTGCACTTCTCTTGCTTCTTTCAGCACCTCTCTTGCTTCTTTCTGCACCTTTCTTGCTTCTTTCTGCACCCCTCTTGCCTCTTTCTGCACCTCTCTTGCCTCTTTCTGTACCTCTCTTTCTTCTTTCTTTACCTCTCTTGCCTGTTTCTGCACCTCTGTTGCTTCTTTCTGCACGTCTCTTGCCTCTTACTGCACCCCTCTTGCCTCTTTCTGCACCTCTGTTGCTTCTTTCTGCACATCTCTTGCTTCTTTCTGCATTTCTGTTGCTTCTTTCTGCACTCCTCTTGCCTCTTTCTGCACCCTTCTTCCCTCTTTCTGCACCTCTTTTGCCTCTTTCTGCACCGCTGTTCCCTTTTTCTGCACCTTTCTTGCCTGTTTCGCAACTCTCTTGCCTCTTTCTGCAGTTCTATTGTCTCCTTCTGCACCTCTGTTGCTTCTTTCTGCACTTCTCTTCCCTCTTTCTGTACCCCTCTTGCCTCCTTCTGCACCTCTGTTGGTTCTTTCTGCACTGCTCTTGCTTCTTTCTGCACCTCTCTTGCAAATTTCTGCACCCCTCTTGCCTCTTTCTGCATCCCTCTTCCCTCTTTCTGCACCTCTCTTGCCTCTGTCTGCAACCCTGTTCCCTCTTTCTGCACCTCTTTTGCCTGTTTCTGCAATTCTCTTGCTTCTTTCTGAACTTCTCTCGCCTCTTTCTGTTCTCAAATGGAAAGTGCAAGCTGTCAAGTTTAAAGGTCTGCGTGCTCTCATGACTAAGGTATATGTCTACTTGTATATGTATTCTTACATGTGTTATGCATCTGAAGATGGTAGCTTAAAAAGCGGGTAACTTCTCCTATAGGTGGTCAAATTTACTCAGTTCTGCTCTGTCATTCGGTAGCACAGGCAGACATGTCTTATATATATTTGTGTTATAGAGCCCCTCAAATATACTATTGAATACCCATGTGCCCTGTAATGTGAGCAGAAAGAAATGCACATACCTTTTTTTACACAAATTTACAGAGTATGCTGTTCGATACACAGGTATTAAAGTGTTTGTATGTTTATTTTCATTTAACATGTCACTAGGTGAAAGCATAGACACGCATGCATACCTTCACAAACTTGGTCAGACTTACAACAGTGATATGCTTAGGATTGCTGTTTTATATTTGGTAGGCCTAACATTATGAGCAGTCGATTAATAGAGAACCTTCAAGAGAAAAGTGAGGTTTAAGACATCTCCGGAGAAGGATTAGTGATTAGGGTACTTTGTATGAGTCTGTTATAATGTACAGTCAAAGTAGGCCTCTTTCTGCACCTCTGTTGGTTCTTTTTGCACATCTCTTGCTTCTTTCTGCACCTTTCTTCCTCTTTCTGGACTTCTGTTGCCTCTTTCTGCATTTCTCTTGCTTCTTTCTGCACTTCTCTTGCTTCTTTCTGCACCTTTCTTCCTCTTTCTGTACATGTCCTACCTATGTAGGCATAGTTAGAAATTAGCATGTAAAAAACCTTAGAAATTTACTGAAAAACCAGAGGTTTCAGGGACGTTATAGTTAGGGATTAGCATTTAAAAAACCTTAGAAATTCACTGAAAAAACCACAGGTTTCAGGGACGTTATAGTTAGGGATTAGCATTTAAAAAACCTTAGAAATTCACTGAAAAACACAGGTTTCAGGGACGTTATAGTTAGTTGGATATTTCACTCGTATAAAACCAGAGAAATTTGTCCGTTACACTTAGTAGAGCTAACTATAACTCGCGCCCCCGCAATGCACTGCTGATGACATCACATATTACATCACTCATGACCTGGGTTGAGTCAGTAATCCCATGCCTCAACCCTGTCCTCACCTTAACTTTTGTGTTGGAGTCTTTGCTTCAAATACCAAAGTTGTGGTGCATATAAAAATGTTATGTGATATTAGGCACTGTTCCTTGAACAACCCAAAAAGTTTTTTTTTCTATGGTGGAGGGAGGGGCTTTCCTTTCTCTTTAAATGCACTTCACACTCAACACTCCATGACCCGGACGAAGACCTCTGGCCGATACGCGTAGGTCGTTTTTTCGCAGATGCACTGATTGCACTTTGCGCTTTATATTGAAGAAAACAATGCGAAAATAAGAAATTAAAAAAGATTTCCAAGGAGCTACAACCTGGTGTGATCTTGCTTTGTGGAGTGCTGCCTTTCTGTGCCCCTTGGTTATAGCGGTGTACCGAAGACGAGGGTAACACGGGATACCAGTTTCCCATATATATATATATTACCCAGTGGTGATCACTGCTGGGTACTTTAGTTAGGTCAGCGTTTCCATAGGAAGTGACTTTGTTGTTTTGCTGATAACTTTAACACCATTTGACCAATCTTCATGAAACTTTTCCAAAAAGTGCTCTTTTTTGCCTAGTTTGGACATGGAAAGTTTCAGGGTGCTTTGTGAAGTGGGGGCTGTAAAAAGGTGTGTCGCAAAATGCAAAATCCCTATGCATATGTTTTTTTTTCAAAAACTGCCGACCGGAATTACTCCAAATTTAGCAGGAAGGTAGATCCTGGTCTGCAGATTGCTTTTCGTGATTTTGTGTAATCCGTTTTGTAGTTTTTGAGAAATCAAGGTTAAAAAATAATTGTATATCTGGATGGTTTCTTCTGAAGGACTCTCACGAAAGTTTCTCGAAACCAATTTTAAGAAATCAAGCGTTCTGATTGGCACAGGGACCAATTTTCCCTTGAGCCATTTAATTCCAGTGGGAATACGTGAAGGCATAGCAAACACAAGGAGATGATGGACGGAGTGCTGAATCTTTTCAGAAACTCACCCCCAGTCACAGATCTGGGTTGAATCCATCATCATTCTTTAGCTCACTTCGCCACCCCAGTTCAGACACAGCTATATGCAAATCAGTCTTGACCCTGTGCCTCATGGGAACAGTCCAGCCCGAACTGCCAAGCCATGTCTTCCCTGGATCGGAAACAATCATCCGGGGACCGGTAAGGATGCCTGACCCTATCAAATCCCATGATAGGGTCAGGCATGCCTTCACGCATTACGCCATGCGCACTGCAGTTCTTCCTGTTAATTAATTGAACCAGAGCAACGCAGCAAAAGGCGAATGGAGCCACAGCAGCAGGAGCAGTCAGGACACCGATTTGGGAGGAAGGTAAGTCTCCCGGCCAGCAGGCCTTACTACGCGGGGAGGTGGCAGGGGTCCAGGGGTTTAGTGGGAGGGGGGTGCTAAGGGTTTAGCAGGGCTGGGGGTTTAGCAGGGGGGGTGCTGTGGGACAGGGGGTGGCAATGAGTGACTCCACCAGTCACGGAACTTCGCAGAATTCCACGGAGTTTTCTAGTAACTCTGTGAAATTCCATGGAGTACTACTACGCAAACTCCGCCCAGGCCTGGGCGGTAGTTGTTGAGGTCAGACAGGTCGGCACTGGTTTTTTTTAGGATAGGAGTAACTGGACCACTTTTTAGGCAATTAGGCATGGAGCCGTCTGTAAGTGAAGTCCATAAGGGGTGTAGGAGGTGTATGGTCTCATTGAGGAGTTTAGAGGGAAGAGGGCCGTTGAAGTGGTTGGAGTATTTCAGAGAAGTTAGAAGTTTTGAGATGTCGCTTTCTTCAAAGGTTTTGAAGCAAGACCAAGCAGCATTGTTTTTTGGGTTGAGGATATCAGGCCTTCTTCCTGAATGTGAGTAGGGGAAATGGGGGTGTACACAGTAAGAGTTACAAGGCTTTATTGATCTCATTGTTGATTAGCAAGGTTTTTGCTGCAAAGAAGGAGGCAATTAGGTATGTTTTTGCTGCCAGAAGGAGGGTTAGTGCTTTCCCTGTCTGTCTGATTTTTGACAATTTTGAATAATTTTTTGGGTCAGTTACTTGCCGTATCAAGTTGATTACAAAAGAATGCTGCTTTGGAGTTTTGAATGTGCTTGTTGTAGGAACTATTTTATAAAAAGTTTGAGGCCAGATAGAGAAGGGGTGTGTCTCCATGTTCTTTCAGCGAGTCGGAGTCCTCAGCATTCCTAGTTGAGGTTATGTACCAGGGGTTGGATCTTTTGAAGATGACACTCTTTAGTTGTTTGGGGGCAATGGTATCCATAATTTTTGTCCTGGAGTTGCTGTACTGTACAATGAGGTCTTGAACATCATGCATGTTGGAGGGAGGAAGTAGTTTGCTGTTAAAAATAGCAGCGAGAGTACATGGGTTGATGTTGCGGGTGTCTCAGACCCATTGTTTGGCTTTCGTAGGTCGGCCCTTGGAGATAACTGCTTTTTCAGAGATGAAGAAGGTGATGCAGTGGTGGTCAGAAAAATCACAGGACAGATTCAATTTGAATTGTGGTTTCTTTTACAATGATTAGATATAAGGTGGACCCTTTGTTATGGGTGGGGCTGTTGCAGGCTTGGATAAGGGTGTGGTCCTGGAGGAAGGATGTTCACAAGAGGGTCACTAATGTTGTTCCAATGTACGCTGAAGCCGCTGAGTACACTATAGTTGTTATGCTTCTCATTATTGGAGGAGATGATCTCCATGATCTGTTTGATGAATGTGCAGTTGTCGCAAGGAGGGTGGTAGATTGTGTGGAGAGAGCACGTAAAATTGTCGCTGGTGGTAATGTTGATTCTAAGGTATTCGCAGGAGGGAAGAGACGGAGAGTGAGTTTGCTTCATAGCTAACGTAGACCTGTGTATACCGGCTGGGCCACCCCCAGACCGACCAGCATGGTCTAATCTAATGATGTTATGACTGGGAGGGACTAGTATGTCGAGAATTGGGGATGAGTATTTGATCAACCAGGTTTCAGTGAATACAAGAATGTCAAGGTCGAGGTTAAGTATAAGAGCAGCTATGTCAGCTGCGTGATTCACCTCTGAGCGACAGTTGATTAGCGCACATTTAAGGGATGTTTTGGTGGTGATGGTAGAAGTAGGTGGATGGGTACTTGTTTGAAGTTCTTGTTACGGATGAGCCAGGGGGTAAGACAGGATTACCTGAGGGATGGGTAATAAGTTCGAATTTTTTCTGTAGGTATCTCTTGGACAGTAGGGACATGAGTGTAAGTGGCCAGGAGGGAGAGCTGTCTCACTAGCCTATTGGGTAGGGAGGTGTGGCTAGTATTTGGTTTGCAATTCCACCTGGGTTGTGGGGCCCAGATATTGGCTGGTCCTAGGAGCAGTGCAGCAATTGAAGAGTGGGATGTTGAGATTCCAGAGGTGAGTCTTGTGAAGGGACCAGTTAAGCTCCAGGTTGGAGGTGATAGGCACTAGTTTTTGTATGCCGGCCCTAATCTGCTGTAATTCAGAATTTATGTTATCAAGCGTAGAGTGTGTACGGTGATTCCTAATCTGTTCCTGGCTAGTAGGGGCACTGTGATACGGAGAGTTAGGCGGGCAGACGGATAGGAAGGCAGTCTTAAGAAGGGTCCTCAGGTAGCATCTTGTTAGAGGAAGGTTGAGAGGGGTAGAGTAAACAATGTCACAATTGATGAGGTGGTTGGTGCATGGTACTATAGAGGGGTATGAGGGAATGGGGTCGGAGAGTTCCCTTCAAACGGTAATGTCAGCATTATCAATAGAGTAAGGGGTATAATTAGCTGTGATAGTGTCTGTGGAGGCTTTGGTGTTCGTCAGGGGCGACAGAGGGGAGAAGGGGTAAGGGGGAGAGGGATACGTGAAGTTATCAAGTGGATGGGAGTCAGTGGGGGTTGCGAGAAGGAAGGCGGGTCAGTGGCCCAGTTTAGCTTGTACTTGATGTGAGTGAAGAGAGTAGAGACGAGTTCAAGGTTGCGATCAGTAGATTGAATGAGCACAGTGCTGTTGTTGTAGATTGAGATACTGGCTCCTGCACTATATAAAGGTGAGGGGGCTATTGAACGTTTGTGGCCATGAGTTATTTTCTTGGTGTAGGTGGTACTGAGTAGAGAAGATAGGATTTTCCTACATTGAGCATGCTGATTGGCAATGAAGATCAGGTCATTCAATAGAATACCTTTATTGGAGCAGCGGTAGGTGTCTATGATAAGGTTTTTTTTTAATTTAGGTTGAGCAGTATTTATTTGGCTTTTTTGGGCGTTTTTGGAAAGGTTAGGAGAGTAGTTTATTGTGAATGAGTTGTTTCCTGCCAGGGACAGAAGGGAGTTCGGCATGTAGGTATAGGATGACTTCATGTTAGGTGAAATAGGCAGGGGAGTGGAGAGAGAGCTCAGGTGGGACCTATGACAAGCACCAGTGCGCAGGGGTACTGCTCACGGGGGAATTTCTGGATCCAGTCTGATGCCAAGGTGTGGTTTGGGGGTGAGGAATCTGCGGCTCGATAGAATCTCAATCCGATAAGGCATTACTGAAGTTAGCTAACTTATTCTTTAGGATTTGCTTTTCACTCCACAATTGTAATCTATGATCTGCAGTCATTGATCAATCCAACGCCAAACTGTGAAAGATGCAGTCTACCTCACAAGTGTGTGCTGTTTCATGTGTTACAAAGATCTATTTATGCAAACTCCACAAATGGAAGATGTTCTGTCTTCTAGCCCTATTGGGACACGCTTACATAGTCGCTGATTCTTTTTAGTGTTCTGGAACACCACAATGAAGCCAAATACTTAATATGCTAAATTGGGTAAAAGCATTGTTTTTTGTGATCTGTAACCTCATCAGAGATTCGACAGCCAGTCTGTTAGTAGCAATAGTATCTTTAAAGGTGATTCTACACCTTCTTATCAGGATTATGAGAAGCAATGCTGTAAGCAACAAAGTTTTAAGGCATACTGTATTATAGTTTAATTCAAAGCACCAGATGTGAGAGCATGAACAGGAGAGGGTTGGTGCAGGGCAGTATCTATGAAGCCATTGAGGTCCGTGTTGGAGAGGCTCAGACGGGAGCAAGGGGCCAATGAGCAAGTTGCGAGGAGTAGCGCTGTGAAGTCAGCATCGGATATCGTTAGGGGGGGTGTTGGGGCACAAATATGGTTACATTTGCTGCAGTTCAGCCAGCAGCTTACCATTATACCACTCCAACAGTTGTTGGAATCAACAGGGACAGTTTCATTGTGAGTGGCCATGATTCAGAGACTGCTACATCCTTGTGAAACGTGGTCCCGCTGTGGGGGATAGGCTTCGTCGACTCGGCGATTGGTCGAAGCACTCACAGGGAGCCAGCCTCCCCATGGAGACACAAAATGGAGGACCCGGGACCAGGCCAATCCTGCACCGGACAGGACAGGATCAGCACAATAATCTGGTGCCCTGGTCCAACACTCCACACTGGACCAAAAGAGCAGGCTCATTGTAGCGAAGTAACGCTGCAAGTTATGCTGGTCCATGCAAGGTGCAACTTGTGGAGTACGTCTGGTCACAGACTGCTTACCGCCTTTCTGCTTCAGCAGTCATTGGCATCAAGATGGTGGACTCCAGCAGTGACCTAATGATCCTCAGGACCTCGGCCACTTCTCAGGGGAGTCGTGTGGTGTGGAGTGACAAACGAAGCGCAGGCAGTTGACACGGGGGGCAAGATCTTCAGGAGGGATGGCCCGAGCAGACCTGAGGACACCAGTCGAGACTTTCTCCACCAGCTTGCCTGTTGCCAGGAATCCGACTCGGACACATCAACGGATGCTGCGATGAAGTCACCAAAGAGCAGGTATTATTCCAAAACCAATTCCAGGTATGTAAGTGGTGCAACATCGGGCCTAGATGGTGACATGGCGCATATGGCAGGCTTAACATGGATTTAAACCAACAAAAATGATCCTGAGCCCAGGGGGCCTCTTAATGGCTTGACCTTCTGGTGGCCATCTTGAGACCTGGATGGTAGAGGACCGAGTTATATTTTATTTAGTCAGACTAGCGAGTTCACAGCACTCTCGATGGAGGTGCATGAGTTATACAAAGTTTTGGGCAGGGCACAAACTATAACTTTAAGTTATAATAATTATAACTTTTGAATTTCTAATGTTTGTGTAGTTTAAGTTGGTTTTGTATAAAAATAAAAAGTTGTTTTCCTTACTTTAACTTATCTTAAACCTTTAGTTTTTTCATTGAATTAGTTTCTAATCATACAATGTTGCTTATTACGCTATTAATTCTATTACATTTTTAGTTTGGTACTTTTGAGATAGATAAAAGTTAATTATGAACATCAGCATCTTCTGGGTGGTTGTTTTGCTTTCAATAGCAGTTACTCGATATCACTGCAGTATGTCTGTAAAATGTGAAAATGATATTTACACCAAGAATTATTTTTTATTTAAAATATGGAATTAGGGTTTCATGGGTAGTTTTGTTTTCTAATGGTATAAGTGTTGTGTTTGTGAACTATATGGGTATCATGATAATGTTGTGGCAGTATTGAGATACTACTACAGTACTTTCACTTTTGTAAAACAGAATTTTATTGGCTTAGAACTCTGCAAATTGTAGAAAACACGAAGTGTATATCCCCTAACCCCATTCCATTTGACATCTTTGTGCTCTTTGCAAAAGGGAAAGTCTTCTGTGCCAAAGGCAACCTGAAAGTTTTGGATAACTGAAATGGCTGGAGAAGACATACTGTCTCCTCTGCCATACTGTCATTGTTAAGGGAGAGCGAGAGATATGATCATCAGCGTGAGTTTGTCATGAGTCACCAGTGTCCTCCCCAACAGCCTTAGGTTTTTTTTCTTACATTGTTGTCCTCCTGTTTCCTCTTGAGACTATTGTTTTGGTTAGTCATTTTGACCTTCTAAAAAAAAATCAAAAATTACATAGAAACAAAAAAGAAAAAAAGTTATTTTAAAAACTAAGCAAATGTGTCAAATGATAAAGAGCTTCAACCAATATTAACCATATTTTTTCAAGTATCAGAAATACTAAGTTATAACTAATATAGAGATAAATGGTAAGTGTAAGGTAAGTTAAACATGTGCCTTATATGGCATCATAGTAGATGGTGAGGTAATATTAGATTACTACAGTGATATCAGATTGTATTTAATAAACATAACACAAAGTCAATCCATCTTTTTTATATGTTTTCAGACATGACTATTTTTAACAGCAGCCGGCATGTGTGACTGAAAGCACACAATTATTCTATTGGTGGTAACTCTCTTCATGAAAGTATGCTTCAGTGCTTGACGTATGTGTCCAAGTTCCCTGAAAAATGTTACAGAAGTTTAGTCTTGTTACTTCTGTAATTTATGTATTATATAGGTTTTAATTAAACTGTTCATTATGAAAACAAAGTTTTTTTTTTATATGAAATACTTTTTCAACGATATGTTGAACATACTGTTTCTGTATGAGTTTCTCAGTCTTTTTCCTTCTGAAAGGTAGAGCTTAAAGCAGATTTTTCAGGGCACGTTTTATAATGCTTTACAGTAGTACTCCTAGGGGCATATTCTCAAGGAGCTATCGCCGAGTTACCGGCACTTTATCGCAGCCAAAGTCGCGATAAAATTATCGCCCCATTCACAAGCTGGTGCTAACAGCCGATACCACCAGTTTACGTGCGAAAGCATCCGCAAAAAACATCGCCGCAGATGACCCCGGCAACTATCGCTAATGAGATACAGAGTAGGCGTTCCCGAGCAAAAAGCCGCGACAACACCACACCTCAACATTCTCAACGACCAGCCACATCGGCGATAAGACCACAAAACAGGCGATAAGGCGTGTTAGCAGCAGGAAACTAACACCTGCTCTGACCTGGTGTAAAGTCGGACGACAACCTGCACCATCAAAGGGAGACCAGCCCAGAGTCACACATGAAGAACAACAGATGCCATGGAGCCACACACCATGTATCCCGGAGCCCCGAAAGGGCAACAACACCCACCGCCACCACCCCCAGGATCGCCACCCCCCCCGAAACCCTCCCGCCCCCCCTCGGACCACCACAGAGGCAGCGCAGACAAAGACAGCAGACCATCAGGAAATGCACCAGCCTCACAGACCTAACACCAGACAATGTCAATGCCCACTACAGGCTCAAAACGACAACCATCCTCCGCATCCTTAACATCATTGCCCACAGGCAGATGGTACCAACACAGCGGACAACCAACATCCCTCCACAGACAAAGCTGCTGACTGTGCTGCACCTGTTGCCCTCTGGTACCTCCCAACCAACAACAGCCAGAGTCGGAGGAGTCTCACAGCCAGCCCCATCCAAGTTCCTCACACCTGTCCCGGATGCCATCATCAGCCAGGTACCCCAGTACCTATACGTCCCCCACAATGCGCAGGAACAGCTGGAGACCAAGCAAGGACTATACGCAATAGCTGGATTCCCGCACGTGTTGGGGGCAATCGACAGCACACATGTCCTACTTGTGCCCCCTGCCGACACCGCACACAATTACCGCAACAGAAAGCACACCCATTCCATCAACGTGCAGGCAATAGTGGACCACAGGGGACTCGTCACCAATGTCGTAGCCAACTACTCAGGCAGTGTGCATGATCCCCTCATCTTCCGACAGTCCATCATCGACCAGCGCTTCCAGGATGGCACCTATGGGAATGCACTGCTCGTTGGCAAGTACCAACTGAACAAACCACACACCTCAACTCCGCAAACATGCAAGTCACAACTCTGGCACCGCACACGTCACAAAATCACATACAACATGCCAAACAACATGCCCACCCACCAGACACAACAGCACAACTTACTGTGGCAACCTTGGTTAGCCACAGTAAGTTGCTCATTGTGAGCCATCAACGGCATGGCACCTCAGCCACACAATAGCGGAATGTGGGGAGAGGTGGGAACCAGGCATGTACGAAGGAGGCAAGTGACCCATGAATGAGAATGAACACAATGCCAAGTGTGGCGTGGATGTGCTGGCCAGACTGCAGTATGCAGACTACAGACATATCCATGGCTACATGCACTGCTGGTGTTTGGTGTGTAGTGGACAGTGAACGCAACCATGTCACCCCAGCCAGTGGGGAAGATTGCGGAAATGTAGCATGTGACGTCCCCCCCTGTAAGCGTGTGCGGAGTGGGCTGGCCCTGAGGACGCCAGGCCAGCGTTGGGGTGTGAATAAAAAGCATGTAGCACTGGGCGTGGTTCTCTTCCGGAATGCCCAACTCGTCTGCCAGGGCGGTGCCTCCCACCCCGCCACGAGGCCGACGCCGTCGCCGTGAGCGGGGTGGCCTGCGATCCTGTGCGCCTGCTGCACCCCGGGCCGCTGGTCCCCCAACCAGTCATGCCCGCCCCTGCGCAGCCAGGACTCACTGCTCACCTGCCGACACAGGTGTGTGTCAAAGAGGGCCCACCACGTGCCGGCGCAAGCTCCAAGCCTGAAGCCCGCAACCTTGGCAGCCTCCTCAGACCATCACGGCCTCCGCGACACAGGCCCGCTTTACTCCTGAGTCTTGATTTGTTAATTGCAGAGTTTATATCATTGTACAGGCCTCATCGCTGACTGCATCCCCTTCCGGCTCTGGTGCCACTGACTCTGTGCCACGGGAGTCATGGACACTCTCTGGTTGAACGTTGGTGGCGTCTGAGTCCATGGCCTGGGGGTTGTCTTCATCATCATGTAGCTGGTGCTGACATTGTGGGAAAGAGGAGACTGTAGCATTCGACTCCTCCATATTGCCTGTCTCTGCTTGCTTCTGCCCTCTGCGTCATGCCCTGGATGGACACCTTCCACTGTCCCCCGTAACACTCCGCGACATTCTCCTTTGACATCAACGAGGACCCGCTCAGATCCCGTGGCCCTACCTCAGTGCATCGCCAGGCACCGTCCCGTGGCGGTGTGCCTGTACCGGCCGCTGAGCATCCGGGGCCACCGACTCTGTGCAGCTCAAGTCATGGACCCTTGCTGTTTGTACTTTGAACTCCTGATTGTCTGATCACTGTTGTAGTTGTTGCCAGCACCATCCAACCCCTGAGGGGTGGCTTACACTACCCAACACCCATCCAGCACAGGCGTCACTGGACGTGTGACCCTGGCAATAAAAGGGGCCGGGCGCACGTGCCCGTAGCCAGTTCCACTAATTATCTCAGTGTGTCTGTGTGGTCATTCTGTATGCATGTGGGCCCTGGGCCATACCACATTACATTGTGCTGTGTACAGTGTGCGCAACCTTGTCACCTCAGGCAGTGGGGTGGACCTGGGACATGTATCTGTGTCGGACCCCCCTGTGGGCGTGAGGGAGTGGACCGGCGTACGGCAGTACGGCGTAGGGGTGTGGTCATTCAACATGTGGCTCTGGGCGTGGTTAAGTGTAGGCCTTGCCAAGGCGGTAACTAATGCGTGTGTTTCAGGTGTAGTGTCGGCGCCACCCGTCATGCAATACACAATGTTGCTATGTAGCATGCCCCCGGAGTACGGGCTCGGCCGAGGGGTAAATGAGGGTGCGCAAGCCCGCTCGGGCTCAGGGATCAGACATGCCAACTGTTGTGTGTGTCGCTATTTCCGCAGCATAAGCTAAAGGTCTACCCTCAACCGCATGGCGAGTTCAGCCAGGCATGACCTCTACATCTGTGTCCGCCCTGTCCTTACCATAGGCCTACACACACGTGTCCATCCACCTTCAGTGCACGACATCACTGTGTCGTTGTCAGGCTTGTGGACATGCGCAGACCTGCATGACAATAGTGTGCCGTAGGGGTGCAAGTGATGCAACCGCGCTGCGCACACTAGTGGATGGGCTCGGGGGAGGGAGGAGCAGCAGTGAGGCTACTTAATACACATTGGTGCCGCTCACTTGCAACATGCAGTACATGTCATGCAGGAATCACGAAGTCACACATATCACACACCAATGAGCCACTGAGCCGGCCATCACATCTTGCAGTGCCAACTATTGGCACATGTCTCTCTGCACAGTCACAGGTGATGAAGGATATGCACTCTGCGCTTGGATGATGACACCCCTCCAAGCCCCAGACACACAGGCCCAGAGGCTGTACAATGCGGCCCACAAACGCACCAGGGGCATCGTGGAACGCACATTTGGCGTGTTGAAGTCACGTTTCAGGTGCCTGGACGTCACAGGTGGGAGGCTCCTGCACAGCCCAGGCATCGTGTGCAAGATGATCATTGCATGTTGTGTGTTGCACAACATATGTGTACGCAGCAAGGCCCCATGGATACAAGTGCCAGATGCACCGGACGATGATGATGAGGATGAGGCAGGTGGCCCACACCCCACTGTGGCCGCAGCAGGAATTGCCCGTGGGAACACCATCATTGACAATTTCTTCACATGAGCACGTCACATTGTGACAGTCCTTGGCAATCATGGGACAGTACAATATGGCCACAGGCACAGCATGTGCTACTAAATGCTTTCAAATACACATTCCCTGAGTGCATGTCACTCATCTGTACAGGCACATCACTCAGACAAGTGTAAGTGTGACATGTATTGCTGTCAATTTTATGATTTGTTCAGGGATGGTGGGTGTGTCACCTCTGTGCAAACGGGCTGTTTAGGGTGTCACGTATTTGGACTGCCAGTTCTGTGTGTCGCAGTTAGTAGGGACTCCCACTCTTCGGCATTTCACTTGTGTCCAAATTCATTCCATTTTGGCTGCCATTTGTGTCCTACAGGTGACAACAGGGCTCCTTTTGGGGTCAGATATGTACCACCATGATGCAGGGATGCACCCTGTGGCTCGAGTCCCACAACATGGGCAACATGTACGTAAGCGGGAGTCACTGCCCCTACATTCGTCCACGCTTTCATGGTGGATTGCTCATGGTCATGACACGTCTGTGTGCAGGAGGGGTTGCTTGTCCCTCTGCAATGTGAAGGGGAGATACGGTTTCAATGTGTGTTCCATGCATGTTTCTGCATTGGCGCAGTTTACATGCAGACTGCATGTCAATGTACATTGTGACTGTGAGGAGATGCCTATTTGATGTGGGACAATGGTCATCTGTTCTACGTCAGGGATGTGTGGTTGTGCTCGTACATTGTCATCTCACCGTATTTTTTTTTCTGCTTTTATGCTGCATTTTCCCGCATGACGCGTGGGGATTGCAGGCCTATGGCTGGTTATCGCTGAGTTTTGTATCGCGATTGGCATCATCGCTACTATTTTTGCGTTCGTGTTCCGCGTTTTTTCTGCGTCACGTTGGTTTTAACACGTTCTTTTGACGCGTTATCGTGGGACTATCGCATGGGGCCGCCGTGTTGTGAATACCACGTTGACACAGAGTTGTTTTCCAGCAAAGGACTGCGATGTGAAGAGTTGCGTTAGACTAATTTTGCGGTAGTTATCACACGTTCTTGAGAATATGCCCCCTAATGTTGTCTGTTCTTGTGAAAGTGTGTGTTTGTCTTGAATAGGCAGCATTTTGATTCTTGCAATGGCTAACTGTTAATGGTGCCCTTTTCTAAGTTGCTTCCTATTAACATTTCTACTACTAAGGTTAGGGAGTGTAGAAAAAGTAGAAAAAATTATTGTGATGTTACAATTGACATCTGTAGATGTCCTCCTTCACTCTGTCCAACTGTTTTTTCTCCTCTTTGTAGTACAATTTTCTTTGTGGCTTTTCCAGGTATTGTTTTTAGGCATTGCGTTGAATGTGGGCAAATCTGTTTTGGAAAAGACATAAATAAGTAATGGTTAGAGTAGCAATTGTCCTAACACTGTGTTGTTTTTTTATTTCTTTTCCTGTATTATTTTTCTAACACTATTCTACATAAAAATGTACCCGTTTTATATGGGAATATATAAATGGAGGTGATGAGGTATAACTTTCAATTTCTCTGTTATGTCCCTGAAAAAGAAATAAAGCTCTATTGCTTTTCTTCAATCAGCAAAGGTTCTATGGTTGTTGTTGTTAGTAGTATTGGTCTGTGTGTATAGCCCACTTTGAGTCATTCACCAATCACATGATGCTTTTCTCCTTAATTTTATTTCTTATCTGGTTTTCTATTCATTTTCATTGTCATGCCACCGGAAATGTGTGTTTCACAAGCCTTTCTAATACTTTCTAATCGTCATTACGACAGACTACCTTATTTTCATACCTCATTTTAGTTTTTGGTAGTACTGTGCTACATTAGTTTCCCGAATTTGTATTATGTAGTTTCCTAATGACAAGTCATCTACATTTTTATATATTTGTTTGTCTGCCTCAGTGCTATTTATTTTTGTATGTCAGTGTATGTGTAAGATGGTTAGGGTTTGGCTGGTTGGGCACAGTTTTATTTTTTGGGCCAGACGCCATGCTACGAAAGTAGGTGTTGAAAATAATTTAGGTTTGAAAGTTATACTAATATAGATTGGTGAAAGAGGTTTGAAATGGAATCAGTTGCTCCCTCTACTTTTCTCTTTCAGTAATTGTGACCATCCCCACTTTATGGTTATTTACTGTGGTGGAAATCATATGACACCTAACTGGAGTTAGTTTGGAAATTGAGATGAGGGAGACATTTTCAATCTTTATGTCTATGTTTCCGGACACACACATTTTGTGTTCTCAAATATCTGTCCGAGACAAAAATGGATGTGGTCTACTGTAAATAATGCCAAGTTTCAAAAGATTTGAATACATGAACAAGGCATTGTCAGCATTCCTTCGCGATCATAAAATGTCTTCCATTTTTCATTTAATTGTACAAAATGGCAATGAAGCACTGTATTGTCTTGATTGTGTAATTTTCAACCTATGGAAACCATATTTTCATTTGAAACCTAACAACTTGGCTTAACAAACATATATGAATATGTTTAGTAGAAAAAGGCTCTTTTAAGAGCTACCCTATATTATGTTTAAGTTTATTTTGTCATATAAAATTGTTTATTTTACATTTCAATAAGTACATTAAGCATATTCAAGAAAAGACTGCAGTACATCATATACTTTTAAAAAAATATATAAATCAGTGAAAATTCTTATCACAGACTTTGCTTAACCGCTGCACCAAGAATCTGGAACTCGCTGCCGTCTTTCATCAGAAAAATTCTCTCCCTGTCAATATTTAAAAAGGAAGCCAAAACCTTCCTAATGGGCAGGTTTCTCCCATAAATCATGCATTGCACAACCGCTCAGTGGCTTTGTTTATTTTTGTTGCCGCTAGAGTTTGGACTGACTGGCTGCTATCCATCTTGTACTGACCTTGTACTCCCACAAATGTATTTGCTGGATTTCTCGGCATTATGATCTGAACATTGTATACACCCTGTTATTCCACAAATGTTTCACCTCCTTCTACTCCTAATTATGTTTTTTTTTCTTTCTTTGACTATTTCATACTTGTATACAATGTGTTATCCCTGTAAAGCGCTCTGATACCCTAACGGGTCATGTTTGCGCTCTATAAAACACTAAATAAATAAATAAATAAATAAATTTCTTCCCATGTAGGACAAAAGAGCAATAAGCTGTAAGCTATATTTGACATTAAAACACAGAACAAAGACAAAGTGTTGTCTAAACAAATATTGCTGCATTTTTATTTTCCAAGAGCTTGCATTAACCAATAATATTGTGTTTCGGCATTGCCATATACTGCGGTTTGCCGCAAAGGTACCACTGCATACCTCGGCCTCTCGCAAGAGTCCCTCGAACACAACCGTCTTGATATACAAATCTCTTAATATCTCCAAAACTAAAGAATGGATTAACACCAAATTATGAAAAACACACTTTTTGGACCAAGATCTAGCTTCCTGCCAACTTTGGTGTAAATCCGTTCAGCAGTTTTTACGATATCGCTTTCCAAAAAGTGTATGGAAAATACATGGAGATTTTGCATTTTGGGACCCCCTTTTTTCTCATCCCTTGCTTCACAGATCACCCTGAAACTTTACAGGAAAAATCTGAGGTGGATGAACTATTTTTTGGAAAGTTTCGTGAAGAGTTGTCAAATGGTGCCAAAGTTATCAGCAAACCATAACGCGCTCTTCCCCTGGAAAAGCAGACCTAACTATAACTACCCAGTGGCACCCACCACCGAGTTAAATATATTTATATTTTAGTAGGAATAGTGGAATTAATCAGTGAGATTTAGTCAAGGGTCAAGTTAAGAGAATGATGTCAAGTTATCGGAGTCAAAGAAGTCCTTTTCGGTAGGGGAGAAGTGTTTCTATGGGTAGAGGAGAAGAAATTTAGTTTTTGCAGAGAGAAAGTCAGAATCCCAAACTCAGAATGGTCCGCTAAGCCTAAAGATAGTGGCTCGAATATTCACTTCCCAAGGTGACCTTCAGTGTGATATTCTAATCTTTAATATTGTAAAAGTAAATATTGCCAAGGTACATACCCTGCCCTACTTTCTGGTGCCCTTCATTGGACATGGAGCTAATGAAAGAACAGATGGCTACTGCACTATGTGCAAAATAGATCCCCTGGCTACTAGAATCTTTTTTTTCGGTTTAGCCTGAACAGCGCTTGCACTGTGCTTGTGAAATCTATTGTATTTAATATAAATCTTAAAAGGGGCTTACATCCCGCCCTTCCTTTTCTTGCCATTTACTTTTCCTCTGTTTATATTGGTTGTAGCCCACCATTTCCTGTTGTTCTCTGTGTCTTTTTGTTATCAGTGTACGAGGCTGAAAAAGTACTCCTTTCCATCAATGAACTTCTTTATTATTTAAATTACGAGTGAGCATGCTGCTTTTTCGACCTACTTCTTGGTGACTGTACTGCTGTGCTTCTTATGGAATTTAAATTTAGCTTTTCCTTGGTGCAAGTTCTTCGCATATTTTTATATTTGTAGGCATGGGATGATTATGCGATTTGCTTACAGGATGTTGAGCTGACGCCAAGACTGGTTCTCCAGCTCTAAATCTAAAGTCGGCAGCTCTGGCCACAATGCCACATCCTCTCCCCTCTCGCCAAGCCTGGTTTTTTTCAGCTGTCTGAATGGAGGGCACTTTAAGCGAATCAAGCAGAGGCATAGCAAGGATGTAATTTGCCCGAAATACACTCCGTTCGACTGCATCATAGGACGCCCATTTATTTCAGTGAATTTGCAAATTACCAAATCAATTGACTAACAAGTAAACATTATTTTATTTCCAATTATTCTAAGGCATTTATAACATCTATCTCCAAGACAAGACTTCTACATTGGCTTCTATAATGGCTACAGCTGGTGACTTTTAGAACTTGGAAACAACTTGGAGTTTTGGCGTCATGTGAATTTGGGAAAATTGGTTTACAGCTTTGTCCCCTTTCAAAATGCAAGGGATTTTTCTTCTTGCTTCCCATGTCATCTTTGCTTTCTCACTGTTGGTGCTTGCACTTCTCTCACCTTGACCTCCCCATGGCCTTCGCTCCCCCTCCTTCTGAGACGGAACTCAACCCTTTTGGCAGATTTGCTTTCAGCAGTGGCAGGATCTTGCTGCGAGTGCCAAGGAAGGCTGCTTTGCACCTTTATTATGCAGCTCTCCTTCAAACCAAATCACACCTCTTTCAAACTGTTTACTGTTTACAGAGTCCACCTGAGCTGTTACACAGTGTTAAAAACCAAGAGATACCTCTTCAAAACTCCAGAAACACAATTTACAGCCTGCAGCAAGTAGTTTGATTACACCACGCTTTCTGTGGTTTGTCGTGTGAGGGAGGGGCATTTGTTATGCGTTTATAATGAAATTCTCATGTTTGCAGTTTAGTAAAATGTACTTTGCGCTTTACATGAGCACCAGTTACATTGCACATTCTTTTTTTGTAGTTGCAGAGAAATTAGATGATTTGCCCGGAAGCACAGGATATTGAGCTGATGCCAAGAGTTAAACCGTGATCCCCAGGTCCTAAGTCAGCAGCTCTGACTGCTATACCACACCCTCTTCTCATCTCTTTAGTGTTTTTTCTGGGACAGAGTAAAGAGCACAGGATTCCCTACAGAAGCTCACCTAGGGGCAGATTTACAAGGTCTGGCGCATCTCTGCATATTAGCAGGGATGCGCCAGTAAAGATGCGACATGCAAAAATACCCTTGCGCCACCACGGATGCGTTGCATTTACAATGCGGCGCACCGTGGCGCAAGGATAGACAGATGCGTGTCGCATCTTTCGTCGTAAGGGCAGCGCATTGCTGGAGTCGTGTCGCAAGTGCGATGCAACTCCAGCAATGCTCAGGGGCGGCCTATACTTATTGTGCTGCGTCACTCCTTACGCCTGCTTCAAGCAGGCGTAAGGTTTTGACGCAGCGGCGTCGTAAAAGTGACTCAGTGAAATCTTGTAGATTTCACTGCGTCACTTTTACGAGGCTTTCTTGTGACGGAACGCCCACCCTGCATACATTATACCTGACGCAGGTATAATGTAGCGCAGGGCTTTACAACGTGACGCATCTACCTAGATGTGTCACGTTGTAAATATGTCGCAACGTGGAGCATTGTTTACGATGCCGCTGCATCACAGAAGTGACGCAACGGCGGCGCAAATGTGTCACAAGGGGCTTGTAAATCTGCCCCCAAGCACATAGCCTCTTCACTTGTGGTGTTTGTCTGCATTTCCTAACAAGCACTCCTTAGGAGTGCATCTGCAGGTCATCTGTCTCCTCCCCGTGTCTTACAGCCTTCTCCTGAGTCACACCTTGTTGCTTCCCCCCTCTTTAAATTATTTATGTCTCCACAGATACAGCTCCCATCTTGTTGACATCATTCGCCCCATCCAGTAAACAGAATCTCTGGGTCTTTTCAATCGTTTCCCTTCAGACTACAGGGATGAACATTAAGTCCTCTGCGCACAGGCACACAAGGGACCCCCGTGGCATGACTCAGCATTTATCGCTGCAAGATGTCTTTCCAGTCAGAGCAAGGTGCAGCCAGTGACATGCAGCACAGTCTCACCTAATATCGGTCCCCATTCTCATCTGTGTTCAGACTGTACTTGTCGGGTACATGTTTTTTTTTCTTTGTCCTCCCCAATTCCCTAATCTCCCCGCTTTATAATACCACCATTAACAGCATAATATATTGCCTTTTTCAATATACAAGTCATAACACTGTACAGAGTTTCAGTAACTTTTATTGCACAACTACTCACCAAGCTACAACTTACAACAAAAAACAGCTTATTATCAATCACATAGGTGAAACCTATTGCATTTATCAATGCTTGTTATTTACTGTGCAGTGCCACTCAAGATTCCTTCTATGCAAAAGAAAGACAGTTATAAAAGATTAATGAAACACGCACATATCAAAACATCTACCCTTTGAAAAGCAAAAGTATGACAGCACTAAACAAGCTTTAGCATGTTGAGATTGCCAAGGGCTAAATTCTTTCAAATCTGAAGGAATGTGGGTTGTATTGATTGTTAAATGTGTGGTATTGACACAGTATTACGTCTGTAAAAATATGTGGTGGCATAATCATGTATGGTATTGATAGTATTACATCTATAAGAATGTGTGCTGGGATGATGGATAGATGTGCAGTTTTGATACAGTTTCACATTTGTAAAAATCAGTGCTCAGCTGATTGTTAGATGTGCTGTATTGATACAATATTACATCTGTAAGAATGTGTGCCGAGATGATTGTTAGATGTGCAGTTTTGATACAGTTTTACTTCTGTAAGACTGTGTCCTGAGATGATTGTTAGATGTGCAGTATTGATACAATATTACATTTGCAAGGATGTATGCTGGGATGATTGTTAGCTGTTCCGCACTGATACAATATTACATCTGTAAGAATCAGTGCGGGATGATTATTACATATCCAATATTGACCCAGTCTCCTCTCTTTTTGTTAGGTTCCCCAAATTTGTGAGACCAGATGCATCTGCTTATGAAGAAACATCAACAAGCACCTCCAGCATGGAGCAGGGTGCCTTCATTGGTGAAGCAAAGGAGGCACAGGAATGAAGCTGCCATATCTCTCCATAGCATGCTTTTTCTTCTAGCATCAAAGAGAAAATTAAATTATTAAAAAATGACTCTCCTTGTTCTCTCATACCCATTGAACTGACTTGCTAGGGTGCATGGAGTTGCTTTTACTCTTTAAAATGTAGAACAATTCCCAATCAACATCACCTATGTTTATCGTCATTGCTGGGTTTTGTCAGTCTCAGATATGTTATGCAACCACTGGTAGTCTGGCTTATTCAATTGATTACCTCCTAAATTCTCATCCTGTCTCTACACAGACCTCAGAGAGAATTTTCAGTCCTTGCGCTTAGTCCAAATTCACTTCTTCCATTTGCTTCACCCCAAACTATATCTGGTCTTATTATTTTGCACATATATACTGTCTTCCTTTCCAAGCTTTTACAAAACCTTGATGGTCTCCAGTGAGAGCAGAAGGTTCCAAATTTTAATAATGGTGGTTAGTGGTAGACAACTTCAAGATATAGATTACACAGAATTTCACTATGTGCCACAAATTCCACACGAGGCTGCGCAAACCCTTCCTTCAGGTGTCCCTACTATCTTAGGTCCTGAAGAGACCCTACATTGCACACAGGGTCGAAACGCCGTCAACAGTTTTTTCAAAGCGAATCATTACAAGCCAGCACTTATTATTGTATAAAAGCGTGGTTTATATAATATATATCTTTCAATGGTCGCTTTTTCACTGGGACACCACTCACTACAATCAATTGATTGTTAAATGTCATGAATGTAATTTTGCTTCAAAGAACTATATAAACAAGAATTATGAATGAAATACTAATCTAAGGTGTGTTCGACTCCTTCTCTTTTTGACATCACAATAACCCATTACATTGCCATAGTGCGTTATTTTATTGAGATTTTCTTGCCATTAGTCCACAGGAGCCATTGTTTTTGATAATCATAAAATAAGGATCAGCAGCCCAGATATTAGTGACACTTGTTTACATCAGTACGTAACTGAAACACTGTGATAGATGACAATGTATAAAACAGGGCTCTCCATCCTTCTCTGTAGTACAAGGTACTTAAGTTCAATGAAAATCACCCCAAGATACTAATATTATAAGTGTTGGAATAGTGACCACATCAGATAATATCACATTAGTGAACATCATAAGCAAGATTACCAGCAGTGATCACTTCAGTGCATCAGGCATGGTTGTCAGCAGTAACGTAAACCAAAAAAAAGAATTAATGTAGTAATAAGTCTCCCCAACACCGCATGGTTTATCACTCAAATATCAGCTGTAAATACCTATTGAAAATTTGCCATTTTTTCTCCAAATATCACCTTATGATTTCTGAAAATATATACATTTTAGTCTTGAATAAATAATAATAATAATGATAATAATAAATGAGCTTGTATAGCGCCTGGTTACACTAGCTAGTGTGTCCCCGCGCTGCAGGCTACTCGGACCAGTCTGTGAAAAAGCAAATAACCGTGTGATGGATGATTTACACTTGGAAGAGCCATGTTTTTAATTTTTTCCGAAAGGAGAGTTCTAATGGGTCCGTGCGGAGATCTTGGGGAAGGGTATTCCAGTTCTTAGCAGCTAGATAGCAAAAAGACCTGCCACCCATTCTTGCTCTTTTAATTACTGGGATTTTAACCAGCCCCGTCCCTAGGGACCGCAGGGCCCTGGTCGGAGTGTAGGGTAGTATTAGATTATGTAAGTAGCTGGGTCCTTTTCCCAGCAGGATCCGCTGACTTACGCACATGGCCTTAAAGAGGATTCTTTTCCTCACCGGGAGCCAGTGTAAAACATCCAGAGCATTTCTGGAAGAGGCTCTCCTGGGGAGCATCAGAACAAGGCGTGCCGCTGCGTTCTGTATACATTGTAATCGCTGCACACTCCCACCACTAGCCCCCAGGTACAGGGCGTTTGCATAGTCCAGGCGGGAGGTTACCAACGCATGGACTAAAGTTTTCCTGGCGGCTACGGAGAGCACGTCCAAGACCTTCCGAAGGCTCTTCATTATTCCGAAGCATTTTCCGGCCACCGTTCTCGTGTGGTGATCAAACGAGAGCTTAGAGTCCAACCATATCCCCAGGTTCTTAACCTGGTTACTGGGGGTGGGAATAGTGCCCAGATTCTGCGGCCACCACCTTGATGACCATATTGAGGGAGCCTTCCCTACAATCAAGACCTCCGTCTTGCTACCGTTAAGTCTTAGACAGTTATTTGACATCCGCACTTCCAGCTCCTGTAAACAGGAGGCGAAAGTAGTGGTTGCCTCAGTGTGGGACTGAGATAGAGACACCACCAGTTGTGTGTCATCTGCATATGACACAACACTGATACCATATTTCCTGATGATGTCTGCCAGAGGGACCATATAAAGATTAAAAAGAGTGGGGCTTAGTATGGAGCCCTGAGGAACCCCTGAGCTAGTTTAATGCTCTTGGAGAAGTACAGTCGTTGGGATACTTGAAAACTTCTGTCCTGTAGAAAGGATCTCAGCCACTTCAGAGCCAGCTTATCCAGCCCACCTTCCTTAAGGCGCTGTAGGAGTATTGGGTGGGCGACTGTGTCAAATGCGGCACTAAGGTCCAACAGGACCAGTGCCACCGTCTGCCCTTCATCTACATGCCTGCGAATGGTTTCTGTAGACAGAAGCAGAGCTGACTCCGTGGAGTAAGTGGCCCGAAAGCCTGATTGTGTCGGGTGGAGTAAGCCGTGCTGGTCCATGTGCATAGTCAGTTGAGTGTTGACCACTTTTTCTGCTATTTTAGCAAAGTAAGGCATAAGCGAGACTGGTCGTAGATTCTCCAACTGACTTGCACTTACACCCGGCTTTTTTTTTATAGGGATAACCACCGCTTCTTTCCATTTTTGTGGGACCACCCCTGAGTCAAAGGAGAGTTCTAAGAGGTGTCCAATATAAGGTATTAGTACCTCCATACTCTCCTTCAACATTTTTGGAGTTATAGGGTCCCTGGGAGAGCCGGACTTGATGCTCAAAGCCGTCTTTTTAAGATCGTCGCAATTAGGGAGGTTAAATTTGGAGAGGCGTAATGCCTCCTCCATAATGCATATTCCTGTCCTCTCCAACCTCCCATTGCGTGCCTCCTCCGGGAAGGTGTTATAAATCTTTCCCACCTTCTCAGCGAAAAAGTCGGCTATCTGGTTACAAGATTCCACTGAGTCGTTGCTAGGAGCTGTGGTTCTGGCCAGTAATGATAGGTCTTTAAAGATCCTAAATAGCTCTCTCGAGGAGTTTTCGGCATGCTCTATCTTCATATTATAATACGTTGTCCGAGTTTTCCTAATGAGCGTATGGTATTGTTTGAGGCTAGGTTTATATATGGCCCTCCTTTGATCTGAAAAATCTCTTCTCCAGCTTCTTTCCAGGCGCTTACATGACGACTAAGCCACCCTAAGTTCTTCGTTGAACCAGGGGGCAGAATTAGACTGTCTCCTTGGTACACTCGTCGCCCATGGGGCAACTCTATCTAGTGCCTCCGTTATCCTTTCGTCAAGCAAGTTGCAGGCGGAATCTGCATCACTACCACCCGGAGGACCGCCCTGCTGGAGGGCATGATTGAAATTAGCAGCTGAGAAACCAGCCCATTTCCTCTTCCGTCTCCCTACCCCTGTCTTTTTCAGGAGGGGGATTGGGTATCTTCGTGCTAAAAGAGATCATATAATGGTCTGTCCATGGGACTACATTAGGATTTTCAACCGTTATCTCACCCCAGCTGGCGAAGATTGGATCTAATAAATGGCCATGTTGGTGAGTTGGGAGGGAGGATTGCAGCACCAGCTGCAACGCGGCCAACTCCTGACAAAGCTCTTGCGCTGCAGTATTATTAATATCATCAAAATGTAAATTCATGTCTCCTAGCACCAGTACTTTGGAGTACCGCAGTGCTGGTTGTATTACTAGTTCCCTGAGGCTAGATGCGAACTGTGCAGTAGGGCCAGGTGGTCTGTAAATTAAAAAACCTTTTATGACATAATTAGTATTCGCCATGATAGTAAAGAAGCCTGCCTCACTGGCTTCGATATTCACCGCTTCTAGTGAGCATTGTACCGATAGCTTGTGGATAATAGCTATCCCTCCCCCTATTCACTTGGCGATCCAGTCTAACGATCCCATAGTTCAGAGGAGGGCCTCCAGGATCTCTGGTGCAGAATCTTCATTCAACCAAGTTTCAGTCAGAAACATGATATCTGGCTGATTATCAGTCAGATGATCGTGGATCTCATGTTTATGCATATTAAGGGATCTACAGTTGACCAGTATCATCTTAAATTCCTGTTTCTTATTAGATTGTCCCTTGTTGCCCTCCATCGTATAAGAACAGTGGCTGCAACTATGTGTGCTAAAACCCATCTGTATACTATGTTTACATAGATCTTGGATGGGGGGACACATCATATATAATTGCTCTGCGGTGTATGTGTGAGATATTGCGCAATTGGCAGGGGTTCTCGCCCCAAGCCCCGGCCGGCCGCGGACGGGCGCAGACGGGCTGTCATGCGCTTTAAATCGTTTCCTCCCCCCTCCAACTAGACCGCAAACTGCCGTCCAGCCCAGGAGACCGGAAGTACCTCACCTTCTTTCCCTGCCCTCCGTTCAATCGGCACTGAAACGCTGCGACGGACCAGGGCGGGAAGAACAGATTTAAAAAACGGATGCTCAATGCGTGATACAGCACAGCCATGAGTTGACTCAATATATCCTTGGTTATTTTTAAAAAGCAATATTTCAGTTTCACATCAATGTAAATTCACATTACCCAATTCAAGTAGTTTTAAAAACGTGCCATCCAGTTCATTATTAAAAGCGCTGTTAAAATACTCTTCGTTATTACCGCTACAGACACTACTTTACACTACACTATTTTAATGTTAGTAAATATGTTAACTCAAACACTCAAAAGCTTCTAATGTAGTAGGCTGGGCTGCTCAGAGGAGAGCTACTTACAGGTAGCTGGAGGGCTCGTTGGAGAAGCCTGGTATAAAATATGCCACTTGGTAGAGATAGATTTTAAATAGAAGCAGCTTTACAGAGAAAAGAAAAAAATATGAACTTGGTCATGTAATCATACTTTATAAAGCTCATGTGGTTTTGTTGGTACAGCACGGGACCCCTGACCACAGAGAACGTTCTAGGATGTATGAGTGCTGTTAAGCATTGACTATCCCTATAGGCAACACACCTACTAAGTTCCCATCTGTGCCACTACTGCTTTCCCAGGCCACTGTCTGATCCTTGTTGAGATGCTGCGACTGGCAGAAGACTGCTGATAAACATGACACTTTAGGTGGGGAGCAGAGACCATTGCAAATGAAATCACGATGCAGACTAAAGATTGACATTGCCCACTGTTTTAGAAAGCTAGAGGATGCACAGATCGTTATTTGTCATGGGAGTTGCCAATGCCTTACACTACCCATTACCTCCTCGCCAGTCTTCCTCGCCACATTAATTATCTGTGAGCAATAGCTCGTTATCCAGACCCTTACAAGTAAAAATCACCATAGTAGTGTTTACCATCCCTTCCCTAACATGGCTGACTTCCTCTTCCCAGCTACACCTAGAAAAAGAAGTCCCACCCCTAACTCCTTATACTTTTTTAGTTCTGCAAAGGAGAACCTACAAGCAATTAGCAGGTAAGTATTGTGCCATACTATGTGGTGAGGTCTCGCTTTAGTAGACCCAAAGTCCCTTTGGCTTTTTTAAATCCTGCTATAGTGGACTCTTTTGACAGGAAATGAGATCAAGTGCAACACTCTCCTTTAGTGGAGCAAGCTAATCTTTACCAGCGGGGGCCTTAGTGTCGTCAGAGCTGCTCCGCTTGGTACGTTCTACTTACGGGAAGTTAAGATTTCAGCCTGCCGCACTTCAGGGTTATCACTTCTCAGCCTTCATGCTTGATTTCCGAGTGACGAGTTCATGCGCTGGTGGTCACATGAGCTTTTGTAGTTGCTAGGCAATAGGGGAAACATGTTTTTGGTGGCCTGCATTGCCTAGTGACTATGAAAACCAGGAAGTGCAAAGATCCTTCCATTTAGCATAAAAGCAACATGGAGGGTCTATGGAAAGCTGCACAGAAGACCCACAATATTGAGGGAGGGAAACCTAGGGACTCTCCCTCATTGAAGGATGTGCAGCAGATGATTCAGGACACTGTTACTGCAGCCTTTAAAGCCAAAGAATCCCCTCCTTCTCCTAAACTACCCTGGCTAGAACTTTTGCAAGTGAAGAGGGAGAGAAGGAGGATTTTAAAGGAAGCTTGGTCCAGGGCGAAGAGCTTAAGGAGGTTCTTCTCTATATTAAGATGAATGTGACATTTCCTGAGGCCTCCGCATCAGAGGACATGGATGATTATTTTCACATTATAAAAGAAAAGAGACGGATTCATTACCTCTACATGCCTCAATTAAGAAGGTAGTGGAGTCTGAGTGGGCAGATGTGGATAAGTCAACTTTTTCCAGATACCTGCCTAAGAGGTAGCCCAATTTAAATTTTGCTATGGTGTATCCCAGCTCTGTAAAGGGGGATTCATTAATGGCAGGCTTGACATCTCGAGGTACTATGATATCTTAGGATACTTCTACCTCGGATACGATTGATGAAAGAGTTGACACAGCTGTCAGACATACATATGCAGCAGCAACTTTTGCTATAAGCGCAATAGCGTTGGACCCCTCATTGATTCAGGGGAAGTGGAATCAAATGCAGGCATCCTGTTGTTCCAGTTTCAGGGAGCTAAAGGCAGTTCTTCTAGCTCTACATGGGCTTGCTCCTCACTTTGTGGGTCACCATGAACGGGTGAGAACAGGTTGTGATGGGATACCTGAATTTCGGTCCCTATGGTTATTGACTCAAGAGATTTGTGTCTGGGCAGAAGCAAATCTGAGCTCTCTTAGGGCGGTTTACCTTCCAGAAAGGGCGAATTGGGCAGCAGACAATCTGAGTCATGTCTTTCCTCCAATGAGTTCTATATCATTGAGGAAGGAGGTTTTCCTGATGTTGCTGAAGACATTTGGATTTCCACAATTAAATCTCTTTGCCAGCAGAGACAATGTCCTGCTTCAACGCTTTTGCACAATTATTCCACGTGCACAGGTGTGAAAGTTGGATGCACTGTCATTCCCAATGAAGGGGGATCTACTTTATGCATTCCCTCCCATTCCTTTGATCCCTCACATTCTACAGAAGATATGGCAGGACAAGGCCAAGGTTCTTTTCATAGTTCCAGGGTGGGAAAGACGCTCATGGTTCCCTCTGTTATTGGAGATGGCATTATAGTCGCAGTGGGCAATGCCAATTCATCCATATCTCCTGGTAGGGGCTCAGCTTCTTCCAGAGGTATTCAGGGACAGACTGGCCGTAGCGGGCATTTGGCGTTTCCCCGGTGAGCCTGGAAGGGTGGGGACTGGTTTTGCTGCAGTGGGGGCTGGTTTTGTTACTGTGGACCGGTTTTGCAGCAGTGCTGTAATATCAGCCACCAGTAACAAAAGCAGCAAACAAGCGTTTCCAGCCTCCCGGAGCCTGGCAGTGGTTCCCCAGGGGCTAGTCCAGAAAATTACCAGGGCTGCTTTGGGTTCCCAGTCTGGCCTTGGAGGTATTGCAGAAGTTACGCCTTCAGGCTTTTCTATTGGAAAGGTAGAATTGTTATCTAAACATTGTTCTACTACAGTGGTGGATTTACTTTAATCTTCCAGAAACCCTTCAACATTGAAGTCATATTCTAGGCACTGGAACTCTTTTAATAAGTGGTGTTCGGAGAGAGGGTTAGATCCAGTGACAGTGGAACCAGTTAAGATTTTGGACTTCTTGTCAGATGGGTTTTCCTAGGGTTTAGCTCCTTCCACTTTGTAAGCCCAGTGGACAGTACTTGGGGCTTTCAAAAGTCTACATCTAAATGGTTTGAGCCATTGATTACTAGATTAATGAGGCGTTTTGTTTTTTCTCATGAGGCCGAGAGTGGTGAATCATTCCCCATCTTGGGATTTGCCCTTGGTCTTAAAAGCTTGAAAGATTGACCGCTTTCACCCTTTGAGCCATTGGAGGAAGTGAATGTCAAATTTCTTTCTCTCAAGTTTCAGTTCTTGGTGGGAGTTTCTTCAGCTAAGGAAAATTGAGAACTGGGTTCACTTTTGAAGTCTGAGCCTTTTCTAAGGGTATTTAAGGATAAAACAATTTTACGGTTCAATCCAGAATTCTTACCTAAAATACCTTCCATCTCTGATAGGACAAGTGAGGTAGTTTTACCATTTTTTTTGTTCTAAGCCGCAGTCTGATGAAGAGGCGGTCTAACATCTCCTGGATATGAAGAGAGTGCTGTTGCTCTATTTAAACACGACAGAGTATTACAGAAAAGTGGATACTCTTTTAGTGACCTTTTGGTCTAGTGGGAAGTTCATTAAAGCCATCTAATTTTGCACTGAGCAGATGGCTTAAGCAAGCTATTATTTTGGCTTCTGCTGCTCAAGGTTCTACCTTACATCATCAGATCCAGTGTAGCTCTAAAATGAACATGTTGACCTTGTGGGTATCTTTTAAGGGCGTGTCCATTGAAGACATTTGTAGTGCAGCCACATGGTTCTTACCCCACACTTTCATGGACCACTATAGACTAGTGTTACGGGAGTAACACTTTAGCCACATTTGCATCCTCTGTTTTGCATTCAGGTTTTAGCCGATAATATGTGCAGTATAACATATGGCAGGGGGCGAGATATGGGTGTATTTGAATACAGGTTCTTTACTTTGCAGATAAACCTTTTGTTAGTACATCATTTTTAGATGTTTCATGAAGCCGTTTCTGGCTTTGGTACCAGATCAAAAGGTTATTAATGTGGCAAGGAAGACTCGCGAGGAGGTAATGCCCTGGGTACCTACTGGTAATTTTCATTACCCCAAGTCCAAGTCTTCCTCGCCACAGTCAAGTTTCCCATCCCTCTCTTACCTTGATGTTCAGCTTCATGTTTTCTTGAGGCGTGGGAGGTTACAGGAGGAGTTAGGGGGTAAGACTTCCTTGTCTATGTGTAGCAGGGAAAAGAAAGTTGGCCATCTTAGGGGAGGGATGGGAAACTCCAGTATGGTGATTTTTGCTTGTAAGATTCTGGATAACGAGCTCATGGGTGATTAATGTGGCGAGGAAGACTTGGAGTATTGAAGATTACTGAATGTAACCAGGGCATTCATTACGTACAACACCAGAACTTGAGAGTTCAGTGTAGAACTAATCCTTGAGGAACTGACCGAACATATCATTCTGCATGAACTAGGCAGTGCTGCTACGTGATGAGCATTGGCTACACTGAGTATTATTCTTAGCACCAAAACACTGTGCAGGTCACTACAGAAAGTTATGCCCCAGTTTTCTTTAAGACATTTTGGAAAACATTGACATGCAAGGTACTGTCTTTGCGAGGGCAACATTAGAAATGACAGATTTGATTATTTAGAAGGGCAACATTAGAAATTACAGATTTGATTATTTAGAATGGCACTAATGCATATTCAGTATAACATATAATTCAATATAGATTTTTAAGCAGTTATCTAAAATATGTTGTGTTGACCAAATGGCATCTATAAAAACAATAAAGATAACTATGATAACTCCATCTGCAATTACTTCAGGAAAGTGGTTTAGCCATTCCTGTGCACCTCCCCAATCAGTGATTAGTAGATGGATCAATCAGTTTGAAACTATACGGGATCCTGCTGATCATTTCATGGACTTGCTTTAATTAGTGATTCCTACAAGGAGGTTGCCATGTTGCAAGTGTTGACCCATAACCCCATAGAAATCTATTAATACCCTTTGAGAAATGGAGAATATTGAGGCATTTTTCAACATTGCAGGTAGCTGCAGTTTAGAAACATCAGTGGCCAGCTATAAAAAGTGCTGTTACCCATGCAATACTTTGGATAAAATATATCTAAAATCGTATATTTCTTGCATTAGATATGTATATGTAATTAGTGTTGGGTATTGCTTTTCTGTGCTTGAGAGAAATGTTTGTGAATTTTTACTATTTTCAAGGTCTGTCTTGTAATAGGTAAGAGAGATATTTAAGTAGAATGCCTTGGCTACAAATAAACTGTAGTTTTAACCTAACTAACTTTCTGATCGGTTAAGCCAAAGTAGAAGCTGACCTATGCATGGTAGTAACAATCAACACTTTATTTGTAGAAGAAGAAGTGCTGGAGCTCAAAGTTTTGCTCAGAAGTCTGCAGCCGACCCTCAGAGTACAGAATATCAGGGCTGCATTGTCTTTATTCCATCTCATGCCTCATTAATACAGCACTGGACACTTCCTGCTCCTTTATCTCACACTTGCTGCTTTGTCCCTTAGTCACTGTTTTTTCGTCTTTCTCTTTTTCCTGCCTTTTGTGTTTTTCTCTGTATCAATGACTATTGAGGGAAAATAAGTGACGGTCCCCACAAATGAGTGCTGGTGAGACCCACCTGTAACCACCGGCTCAAATTAAGCACTGGTAATAGTCCTCGGCTTGCCCATTTGGTTCTTAACAGTGAGAAATGGAAGAAATTAGAAAACATAAATTGTCCAGTTAAACTTTCTTCTAGGATATGGCTGCTTAGAAATAAAACATCAAGATTTTTTTAAAAACAATGGAAACAAATCCTACTATCTGCATGGTAACAACAATTGAAAATTAGCATTTTTATCCTGTGAAGTTTATAATTTGTTCCTGCATTTTTGCTTGTAAAGCAGTCTGAGGCTTTTCACTGTTTTCATGCTGTACAATATGCCTATGAAGTAAACTAATAAAGGGGGGTGAGGATTCTTGACTTTGCCTGGGGATCCAATGAACAGGAAGCCTTTGTACATTCAACTAGGAGGGATGATTCTTCTGGATGATTACGGGGGCGGTGCCTTCATTATGGTGTTGGGGCATTGCCCCATTCATTATTTTGGCCCCCTAACCCTCCCCAATAAATGTATTATAATAAACTTTTAAAATGCTGCTTTAGCCTGCAGCATAACCTAAGTGATCGAGTGAGGAGCGCCCCAGGTTGGTCCAGGAAAAGCCAAGCCGCCAGTGTGGCCTGAGGGGGTGGGACTTACAATTGCAACAATATTGCCAGCCTCAGTCTGGCGTGACCGCCGCTATAGTAGCCCCCAGCTCACATGGACTGCAGCCTTAGACCCAGTACACATGTCAGGCTGGCCGGAAAATTTCTCCGGCCAGCCCGAAATGCGCACTAGGTCTCCAGAGTCACACAGCAATAGCGCACATTAGTGAGACCGGGGGGTGGCTCAAAGCCGCAGCCCCCAGTCTCAGTAATGAGGGGTGAGTTCCCCTGACAGCTAATCCTGATGCTGTAGCAACAGCAGGAGCAGTGTCATGATTGGCAGCAGTGTTACTAAGGGCCTTTGGATAAATGAGTATGTGCATGTTGTGACGTGGTGAGGCAGCGCTATTTTAAATCCATTCTGATTAACTGATTCCTGACTGAAACAAGAGCTTCAGGCTGAAGCTGAGCTAAATTCAGTGTTTCCACAGGTAAATTATAAGGGGCTTATTTACAAGCCCCTTGCGCTGCCGGTGCATCACTTTTTGTGATGCACCGGCGGTGCAACCTGCTGCCCCATATTTACAAGGACACCTAAAGCCACCCTAGGTGGCTTTTCGTGTCCTTGTAAATATTGCCCCTTTACACGCAACACTTTGAGTGAAAGGGGCGTTCCATGGGTGTCCCATGCAACATCCATGGAACCTGACACATTACCAGATTTATGAGGAAATCATAAACCTGGAAATGAGCCTGAATGCTACACCTCTACAGGGGAGGCGTAGGGAGGCGCAACGAGGAGAAACGTATTAATTTCTCCTCGTTTCCTTCCTCTTTCTATGTGTGCTGCATTCTGCAGCACACATAGAACGAGGAAATCACCTCTTATGATTGTTTATGTGCTGGAAGGTATCCCTTCCTGCACATATACAATCAATTAAAAAAATGACGTTTTGCAACTTCTATGTGTGCTAATGCAGCACACACAGAAGTTTCAAAACGCCATTTCTGACTGTTTATGTGCACCTTCCTGCACATAAACAATCATCCCCGTGACGCAGGCATCCTTGCACCATGGTGCATGGGTGCCTGCGTCGGCGCATGGCAACTAACTGTGCCCCAGCGCAGGAGAGAGCAAAGGGATCCGTCATATCGTTGTAGATATGATGCATCCCTGTGCTTCGGAATTAACGCAGCGCTGTGCAGCCAAATGGCACCGCGCTGCGTTAATTCTTTGTAAATAAGGCCCTAAGTCTGTTAAATGAGTTGATTGGTGTAATAATTTATGCTGTGCACGAGTAGGTCCATTAATTCACCGATTTAGGGCCAATGAATGAGAAATGGTCTGATAAAGCCGGTATACGAAGAAAATAAAGAAAAAACCCGATAGATGCGTTAACCCATTTATTTTAATCCATCTTTTTTTTTCAAGAGCGCAAAACTTGTCTACAGCCTCTGATTATTCAAGAGAATGTCAGGAAAATGGCAGATATTTTTCGGATGTTTTTTCTGTATGAAACATTGTAGGGGAATTTATGGAAGTTTGTATTGTGAGAAGGATGTTTTAAATCCTTGCTATTGTTTGTTGTTGCTATTATAATTATTATATTGACACTTTGTATCCCATTGGTCAGGAGGAGCAGAAAGCAATGTTTCCTTCCCTGCTGCACCCTCAATGGTTCTCCCTGTTTATATTGCCCACTATTATTTTCTGTCCGAAAAAGTTTCTTGAAACCCTTGTTTTTAAAATACCTAACTCACTGACAAAAGGTGCCTTGCGTGTGCTAACTAAGGAGTATTGTTTGCCATTGATGTGTCTCTCGGGCAAATTAAGGTGCTAAATGTGTAAATGTTACTGCCTTATCTTAACTGTAAATGATAAATGAAGAATTGTAGTGCTGAAGCAGTATAGGAAATATTAAGGAGATATGGAAATTGTTATTAGAAAGTGATATTGTTACAATACGAAACTGGTGATGATGTATTTTGTTATGGGCCTATCTGACCATAATAAACATTTAAGTTATAATCACAGCTGTTTTCTTACTTACACAAGAACTAATGTAAATTCGCTGTACGCAGGCATAGAAGGAGGCCTTCGCAATAGCTTGAATGTTTTCATGTGAATGCGGGGAAAAATCCGATAGGAAGATTGATGCGCCGAGACGTCACTAGCACGAACACAAACATGCCACAAGCGAAGTGACATAAATTAGTTTTTGTTTCTTTTGCGGGAGGACAAGTTACATCAAATATTAGTTAAAGTGGTAAAGTGAACAAAAATGCTAACTTTTAGGGCCAGATGTACGACCCGTTTTTGCATGCGCAAACGGGTTTGCAAACCTGTTTGCGCATGCAAAAACCTATTGGGCCATGTACATAGCTTATTTAGCGAGTCGCACATTTTTTGCTACTCGCTAAATAGGTTTTGCGACTCGCTACTTGGAAGGGGCGTTCCCTTCCAAATAGCGAGTCTCAAAACCATGTACAAGTGTTTTGCGACCGCAATTGCAGTCGCAAAACACTCGCAATTACCACCTACTTCAAGTAGGTGGTAATGCATTCGCAAATGGGAAGGGGTCCCCTGGGGACCCCTTCCCCTGTGCAAATGCATGCGAAATTATTTGTTAAGGGCACACATGGTCCCAGGGACCACTGCCTGCCCTTAAAAAATGAAACGAAAACGTTTCATTTTTTTTTTTTAAATGCATCCCGTTTTCCTTTAAGGAAAACGGGCTGCCTTTTTTTAAAAAAAGCAGTCCCAGACATGGTGGTCTGCTGAGCCCATAAGGCCACCATCCCTGGGAGGGCTGGCATTCCCAATGGGTTCGCAAATTGCGACCCCCATTGGGAATTGCAAACAGTGTTAAACACACTGTTGTACATTTCATTTAGTGCCTCGCAATTTGCGACTCGCAATGTGTCTCAAATTGTGAGGCGCTAAATGAAATGGTCGTACATCTGGCCCTTAGTGATGTCGCTTTCACAGTAAAGTTAGCTTGCAACCAGCAACATTGGCTTGACATCTCTGCAGCAGCTTCTGTTTAACGTCTGTCTTTTAAGACAGCCCCACTCTAACTTATCATTTTAACTCTTTAGGTGGGGGCCTGCGTCGTGCAGGGAAAGGAATTTGTAGCTGCCCCCTGCAGTGGCCGGTTGTGATAAATGGCTGAGCCCCGCTAGTGTCAGCCACAGAGAAACACACACTTTAAATGTGACAGTCAGCCAGCCACAAAGAGATATGTAGACAACTTTAAGGTGACCATGTCAGCTACAGGCAGACATCTCCAAAGATGATGTGCAACTCAAATGCAGTAATTTCGGTAATGTTTTAGTTTCTTCAACTGCGCATGCGCAGCATGTTTACGAAAGACAGCCCAGTGCGATCCATGAGAACGTGTGCTACTTACTACATGGGGAATGGACCTCGGCAGAGTTGAAAAGCGATTTATCTGAATTTGAAGACAAATTGCAACATAACAACAGTGGCGGCTCCTCCGCTAAGGCGGAGGAGCATCGCCCCACTGCTTTGCAGCGGTGAAAGAAAGGAAAAATAAAATGATAATAACTTGACGTTATTATCAATTTATTTGTTCCTGCTGCGGCAGCATCTGGGAGGGGCGGCGCTGCTCTGTTCACAGGGCAGGGGTGAAGTGGTGGGCACACTGAAGTGCACAAGACGCTTTGGCCGGCCGTCTCAGGCAGGCCAAACATTCATGCACACTTAGCATGTTCTCCACCCAGGCTGCATTACAGCCTGGGTGGAGAACATGCCCAGGCCCCCAGTCCCTATCTGAGTGCCGAACTACAGCGCTCAGACCAATCACAATGCTGCATTGCAGCATTGTGATTGGCTCAGGGGAGCCAGGCTGCTTCCTGTTCGGCCGACGCAGAGGAGAGACGACATAGGAGAGAGTGGCGAGGAGGAAAGTATCTTTTTCTTTTTTTACTCCCCCCTGACCCCCTCCCTCCCCGCCCCACCACCCTAGATCCGTGCCGGACGCCACTGCATAACAATGTCTGCTGCTGTCTGATTTGTGCTTGAAATGCAGGCCTAATGGCCTGGCCGGCACAGATGTCTCACACAGCACAGAGATAGTGAGATGTTTTGCCTTTTGTTTGGCCTGAGGGGTAGAGCAAGCCTTGCAGTAGGCGAGGGTGAGAAGTCCCCAAACAAGGGTAAATATTTGTGTTTATTTTAACCACCCAGAGGTTCTTTGAGTTACACAGCTGATTCAAGAACTCCTCCAGCAGATTTAAACTTATAATATTCAGCAGTTCAGACTAGTGAATAAAGCAGCACACTAGGTATCAACAGCTTTGCCTTATTTTGCAAATTGTGTGACTACTGCTGAGAAAGAACAAACCATGGGTGTTGCTGGTAACGTCAACAGCAACACCCATTGCACGCCCCTTTAATGCAGAAAACTGTGTCAAAGGGAACGATATTTACAAGGCCACGTTAAGCCGCACAAAGTGGCGTAGTGCTGCATTGTAAATCTGGAGAAGAACACAGCGCCACCGAGCATCACAAAAAGTGACGCTCTGGTGGCGCAGGCGCCTTGTAAATGAGGCCCTTATTCTCTGACGTATAGGGGTGATTCTGGGTCCAATTACTGGGTAATACCTGGACTAGACAATCTGAACTCCTGGGAAGAACATAGAACACAAAAATTACAAATTAGCACATGTCCCATATTAACAAACGGTAACCAAAGAACACTTTAAGATTAATGTATTAGGCTACTGTCATCTCCTCTGAATTTTTACACTTTCATAATATGAAACGATTCCAGTAACCTTTTAGGAGTAGGCACATAGGAATGGAAGTACTCATTTAGATGACGACCAGTGATGATAGGGATAGTACTTACATACTTTAATTAGGAGCTAGAAGTTACCAATGGAGTTACCACATTGGAAGGGATATTTTGCACGGCAGGATTGCGCAGTCCCACTTCCTAGCTTTGCACATTGCGCATTCATTGCCAAGCTGATATTGAGGCTGTGCCCTTGCAACGTAAAAAGCAGCAGATAGACATGCTGTTGGAACAATTTATCTGGCATCCCCAACTTATGTGAAGAGAGAAAGTGATTGGTTCACCTTTTTTTCTTGAGGAGCCCACATGTCTCTGACATGTGGAGAATCATGCTGCTATGTGTTAAACCTGGTAAGCATTGCTCCAGACAGCACAGAATTAGTGAAAACCTCATATTGCTCAACTGTACCTAAACACTGTGGGGACTATTTACAAACTATATTGTGTAGTATATATAGTTGTACTAAAATAGTACTACTAAAATACTACAAAATTATATTCACAAGCCAGCAAGTGTAAATCTCCACTTCTCTTATCTTGTCTATTGGGAGATCCTGACCCATATAAGGACCAACCTGGTTGGTGTATCTGACCCGCACACCTTCGCAGCCAGGATCCGCCTAGGTCCCAGTCTACCACGGCCATTGACTATCATTGTTTATAACAGTTTATCTATTTTTCTAGTTCGGTTTGGATTTTACTGTTTTGCATTTTGACATCATTACTGTTAATATTATTCATAAACACTTTATAGATTGCTGCAAGTTAAACCTGTCTGCTCTGTGCCAGAGCTACTGGAGGGTTGAGCTCAGTTTCATTTAGTGACTTTGAGGGTTCATCCTAACAAGAGTTGTGGTTATTCCTTTTAAATGAGCAGTGGTAAACCCAAATTATCCCATTTCTCAAAGAGTGTAACAGACGTAGGGCCTAGTAAAGCAGACTAGCTGTTTTAGTGGTAGCACTATCTAGCAGGTTCTCCTTCTCCATGTTTTCAGCTGAGAAACTCCACGTTTACTGACAGTTCAAAATAACGGAAAAGAGAGGTAAACTTTCCACTTTTCTGGTGCACACATAGTAACCAGAAAACGTGTGCCCTGCCATTATCGCCCATGTGTTGGCAAAAGGATTCCCATTAACTGGGAGTGAAATTAAGCAAGACTCTATCCATGGATTGCAATAGAAGCTGCAGATGCAGGAGGGTTATTCACAAATTATGCAATAATAGAGCCTCCAGACTGCTATGATCCATGTGCTTTTGTTGAGGTGCCTCTAACCTATATAGAACAATGACCCTATTTCAAATGAAGCTCTCTCATTTGATGCATAATGACGCTTAGCGGCGTTAACATTGTCAAATTAAACATGCAGTGTATAAGCAAAATATACACCATATCCAGATAGGTAACAACTTTGCATAGTAAAGACAAGGGAAATATTGACAAATAGTAAGTATATACATAATATTGACACAGTATGTACTGCAGCACTGATTCACTGAGGTCACAGGTACCCTCCAGACACCTACACATGCTCAAGCAACTGCAATTAATTCACAGACTATAAATGCAATAATGGGGCATAGTCCAGCCAGACAAAATTAAATACAATTCTGGATAAGCAGGAAGAAAATATTAAATAGAAGCAGTGGCTCCTCATTCAACTTTGCAGGATAAATGCAGAATAACAAACATGTACCTTCTAAATGGAATGGTACATGGTCCAAAGTAGTGTTAATCACGGGGAAGAATTTTGCCGCATTGTACACCACTACACACAGCATACCAGCAATAGTGGAGTAGCCTGGGTTCCTTGGAGCATGGTCCTCGCCTGTGGTGGACTTAGTAATGAAAAGTAACTGCTAACATTGAAACAGTACCTGAACTTAGTCTAGGGGATATAATGGGTGATGCAGCTCTATGGCCTATCCACAGTGAATCCTCATGATCCAAATGAGGTGCAGTTAGCAAAGATTATTTCTCAAATGCATGCCTCCATGAAAAAAGACACCCTCAGCACTAGACTACTGAAGCCCCAGTTAAACCCTAAATTAGAAATGAGAATAGTCATATAAACCAGAAACAAGGGATGCAATGATCCCAACGGGAAAGTGCTAAGATTCAGAGAGGATTTAAGAAAAAGAGAAATCAGTATTACTGTACAGATGACGAGCAAAGAGAGATAGAAGGGAAATTTGGGGATTATTTTGATTCGTTATAGGATCGCGGAACTGGGAGACCAGATGCAAATAGAAGGTCCCACGCTTTCCAGTGACCTAACAAGAGCCCAGTTGAAGAACATGGAGTGGACAATGGCCATCTTAGTGCAGCAGAAATAACAATAGCTCAAGTTCCTCCTAAAACTGTAGAGGAATTGTGACTTTGTTAAGGTAGAAATACAATATGGCCGTTTGAATAAATCGAATGTAGTTTACAAAGTAGCATTCAAATAGAAAGGGACATTGAGTGGACAATCTGAATATTTTCTGCACTCAACTGACTGAGTGGGACCACAATAGCCATAGCATATGACTTCTTCACCCAAAGCATTTCTGCTGAGACATAGGGCATCATTTACAAACTTTTGACGCACAGAAGCAGAGCAGGCCTTCTTGCTGCCGTGGTTCAAAAGAAAGGGGCAGGAATGTGCAGTATTTACAAGATACGGCGCATGTAGGAAAGTGGGTTTCTGTTGCAGTAACCCCCCCACTTTTTTGCCAGACTACTGATGCACTTTGACTTGATGTGCCCTGGGTCCCTGCCAATCAGGTTCCCAGGGCCTGTGTTCTTTCCCCAAAACTAACCCAATTGGAATCTCTAGCCACAGGTCAACCCCTGGTAAATGGTTCCACAGGTACCCAGGGCACTGTGACCAGGGAAGACCTCTAAGGGCTGCAGCACTTATTGTGCCACCCTTAGAGGCCCTGTACCTTTACACACACACACTGCCTTTGCAGGCTACGTGTTTTGGTGCAGAACAAAGTGAAGAGTCGACATAGCACACATCCCTGTGTGCCATGCCTACAACCCTCTGCCCTGGCATAGATCAGTCACCCCTCTAGCTGGGTGCCCTATGCCAGTGGTGAGGGTACAGGTGCATGAGCCCTGTAGCCCTACAATGTCTAAGTCCATCCTTAGACAGTGTAAGTGCAGTGTTGCCATTAAGAGTATATGGTGCTGGGAGTTTGTCATTACGAACTCCACAGCACCATAATGGTTACACTGAAAACTGGGAAGTTTGGTATCAAACTTCTCAGCACATTAAACCCACACTGATGCCAGTGTGAGATTTAATGAAAATGTACACAGAGGGCATCTTAGAGATGCCCCCTGAAAGACAACCAGCCTCTGGTGGGTTCCCTGACTGGTACACACCAGCCTGCCACCGCAAGACATGTTTCTGGACCCCTAGGGTGGGAGCCTTTGCTCCCTGAGCCCAGAAACAAATCCTTTCCAGGGCGGAGGTGTTCACACCTCCCCCAGGCCTGGCAGCCTTTGTAATGCGACCCCCAGTCTCTCCTGCTATCAGGAGCAGGTCCCCTTCCTGTCTCCCCTCCTTTTCGGCGGGAAGACAGATGGGAAAACCCAGCCAGCCCAGAAGGTGTGCCCACCTCTGCTAACTCCACCCCTCAGGTGGGGGAGGCGAGGTGAAGCCCTCTTTTCAGTGCTTGCCATCTTGCAGATGGCAGGTACTCCCCAATCAGGATTAGGGATTGTGCTCACTCCCCCACATGGGGTGAGCACACCCAGGGTGTAGTCACCCTAAGGTCAATAGCCCATTGGCTACTGACCTTGAGACCCCTAAAACGCCCCCTAAATACAGTATTTAGGGGGCAGCCCTGAACCAAGAAGGCAGATTCCCGCAACCTAAGAAGAAAAAAGACGAAAGAAGACACCCAGCAGAGGAGACTGCAGAGAACAACTGACTTGGCCCCAGCCCTACCGGCCTTCTCCAGCTTCCAGAGATCTTGCGCCAAAAATCGTCTTGTCCTGCAGCCAGCGACCTCCAGAACCCCTGGGAGGACTGACTGCCTTCAACAAAGACTGGATCTCCTGTGAACAGCAGCTCTGTTCAGAAGAAACACCAAAGAAAGACTCGGAGCCTGCTGAGGAAAATGAAACCCGACGCCTCGAACCACCCCTGCACCCGTCGCCTACAGCCCGAGTTCGAGTGGCCCACCGGTCCCAGCGAGGTACCCCAGCTCTCCAGAGTCCAAGTCCACTGTGGGTTGACCCCTCCAGGACTCCCCGACGTCACCTGCAGCCTCTGCACGGAGACCCCCCTAACCGCGAGTGGCCCAGTAAGGTGAAATCCAACCTCAAAAGACACCCCTGCATCCAGCCGCCCTGCGCCCTGGAGAAGAGAACCTGAGGTGCACCTACATCCCCGAGCCCTCCAACTTACCTGCCCAGCTGTTGGTTCCTCCCGGAAGTCTTCCTGGTCCGAGCCTGCAGCTGAATACCGAAACCGAAAATCCCCATTGAAAACAGGGCACCCGGCGCCAAAACAGCACCCTGCACGCAGCCGCCCCTGTCCCGCTGCGGGTGCACTTTTTGTGCTAAACAGGATCCCCTTTTGCCCTGAGCCTAACACCAGGAGCTTGGCTCCCACAACCTTGTGGCCTGCTCGTCAGCAGCTACCAATCAGAGGCCCCCTATTCCCCACTGGATAACATTGGGCCTCAGCACTCTGCACCCGGCAGCCCGAGTGCCGCTGAGGGTGTAACAAGAGTGCATCCCTGACCCTGGGGGACCCCTGAGTCTACTCCCAGAACCTCAACTCCCACTACCGAATACTTACCCGAAAACCGATAACACTATTTTCCTCCATAGGATAACATTGACTGTTTTTCTTGGAAAAGTTTCTAAGTGTGGAGTTTGAAAACCTAAAGAAATTCTTTAAAATTGTACTATTTAACCAAAACGATTTTACTTACCTGTTTACAGGAAATGTCCCGGAGTAGTATCCAGGTATACTACTCTGAGTAAGAAAAGTAATCTAAAAAGTAATTTTACTGAAAAACCCATTCAAGTCTATGTACTGTATTTACAAAGTATTGCATTTCTCTGCAACCATACTGTAAGTCAAAACAAAGTGCATATACAATTACAATTCAAACTGTTTACAAACTGCATTACTACTGTAAAGTATTTATTGCTTACCTGTGCCAGGCTTGCTTGGTTCTAGAAAATAAAATAACTAAAAGAATATTTTCATACAAAAACAATTGGTCTGAAGTTCAGTCTTTGAGTGTGTGATTTCATTTGCTGACTGAGTGTGTAAAACAAATGCTTAACACTGTCCTCTGATACTGCCTTACTTCTCGACCACACTACCACAAATAGAGAGTAAGGTACTATCTACTTTTACCTCTGCCTACCTTTGGGGTTCCACTGGACTCTGTGCACACTATACCTCACTTTGGTTTAGTATATACACAGCCAGCTTCCTACAGCGCATTCCTGTCCTTCTCCCCTGCGCCAGCATACAAACAGCAGCTGTGCACCAATGCAGACACCCTTGCTTCATGTTACAAGGGTGCCTGCATTGTAGGGATGATTGTTTTTGTGCAGGAAGGGACACCTTCCTGCACAAAAACAATCATTGATGGCATTTTCCTCTTTCTATGCATGCTGCTAAATGCAGCATGCATAGAAAGAGGAAAAAACGAGGAGAAATAAAAGTATTTCTCCTCGTTGCGCCACTCCTATGCCTCCCCTGTGGGGGCGTAGGCATCTGAGGCTTTACTAGGTTTAATAGAATCTTTCTGGGATAAAAATTATCCAGTGAATGAAAAGCAATTGCATCAGGTTTCCTGATAAATGTTAGACATTAGAGCCCCCCCAGACACTCTTAAAAACTTCCCATCATTAATGAAATTTCTTCATTTCTGGTGAACACATTATGCAGAAGGAGTAAAACCCTGTATTGGTTGATTACTCCAATGGTTTCAAGGAAGGACTGGAAAGAAGAGTACACCCAAGTCCTTAAAGACTTGCAAAAAGATAGGATTGTAATTGCACATTTACAAACATGTGCCACCAAGCATAATCCAGTGATGCAAATAGTCAGTCACTTTCAGAGTAGTTCATGCATCAACAGCACACTGCCCATGTAAATAATTGTGATGACACCTACACTGTGTTCGGAGGTTGCAACTAAAGAGTTTACTGAATGCTCATACTGTACATGAACACTGGGTACCAAAGGCAAAACATTCTTCAGACATGATCAGAAAAGCCAAATCATGAATATTGGGGTGTTGTAACACAAATGGAACAGCATAGCTTGCAGTAGACACTAACGAGCATGACTCTCCAGCAGACCCCAAAGAGCATGACTCTCCTGCAGACACGAAACAGCAGGACTCTGCAATAGACACTAAAGAGCAGTTGTGCAATTCGTTTTTGACAATTCCGAATTTAACTTAAACTATTTACATTTGAAGCTCTTAGATGACATAACTGCACAAATAGCCGAACTAAATGATCTACTCCTAACCTTGCAGAAAGATTCAGGGGCCTATTTATGAGGCTATTTGCATCAGTGCAAGAGCGACGCAAACCTTAAGACAGATTTTTGAAGCCACTTTGTGTGGCTCTGAATGGTTCCAAAAATCTGGAGTAGCGCAACGCAGCTCAAACCGCTGTGTTACTCTGCCCTGGGAAGGCGTTCCACGAGTGTTGCATGGGTATTTCAACACAACTCTTATGGTTTTGACGCATTCCCAGATTTACAAAAACTTGTAACCTGGGAATGTGCCTAAATCTTACACCTTCCCAAGGAAGGAGTAACAAAGAGAAATATCTCTATTTCTCCTTGTTTCTTCCTCTTTCTGCAGCACACACAGAAAGAGGAATATGTCTCCCATGATTATTATTGTGCAGGAAGGGGCCCCTTCCTGCACAAACAAATCCTGCATGCAACGCAGGTACCCTTGCACCATGATGCAACGGTGCCTGTGGCAGCAGTGCAGGGGAGAGGACAGGCATGCACCGTATTGCATTTCTGCCCTTTCTCTGTCATGCAGTGCTGTGCAGGAAGGTGACTTGCAGCACTGCAATGCGTGACTTCCTCATAAATAGGTCCCTCAGTTCCTACAATATTAGCATCCAATTCCTCATTTTCTGGTCAATTGTAAAATGTAGATTTAAATAATTGGGAATTTCATTGTTATAACACTCATAAGGGAAGACAATAAGAATAGCTCTGGGCACAGACAGCTGACTTTGAAAGGCAGCTTCCACTTGTGGACGTTCTGTGCTCTGTGGCCCACCAGAATGGAGGAATCCACTCGTAAGGAAACTGTGCCAATGATCACTCTGTGAAATCCATTGTGCAGGTGCAAACATGCATGGAAGCAGCTAATACCTGGTCCCAAACCAAGATAATCCCGGTAATACTCTCTTCAGTAAATCATCACACAAATAAGAAAGCCGTTTACTGGCTTTCCAGAAAAGTCAAACTAATTCCTGGAATATGATGTGCTTCCTAAAATTACTATTCCAAAAATCAGTGCTTCACAGATATGCAACTATGAGGGGCTAGGTTCAGTGCATGCAGTAATTTCAGCTACATTGCAAATTTTGCAAGAGCGTTACTGTTGCAAAGTCGTCCTGTGTCCTGGGCACCCCCATTTTTTGTGCTGACTGCTGTTAGTAAATGACTCTGACTGTCCCTGGGCTCTGCCGAACCAGGTCCAGGGCCAGTGCTAGTGCTATGCTGAAAACACACTTAGAATACAGTGAAAACACCTACATACACCAGGGTACACTATGGGTTAGGGTACCCCTATGATTGGCATGACCCCTATAAGGCCCTAGTACATAATAGGGCAGGGTGATTAAAACTACCTTTAAGTCCCTAGTACATAATAGGACATGGCAGTTTAGAGGCCAGCAGCCCTTTCTGCGCATGCATGTGTGCTCTGCTGAGAGCCTGAGGTAATTTTAAAAGCAGCCCTGGGTTGCAGGACTGCACATTTCAAAATGCAATAAATCAAAAATAATAAGAATGTAGCTGTGGCGCTTTTCAGCTCCCTCCCGTTCATGCGATGCAGTGGACCAACTTGCCTTGCCGCACTCCATTGCGTGAATTCTAAGTAAATCTGCCCCGCAGAGTATGAATAGCAATAGGCCTAATGTTTTGTAGGTGTCTATTTGTATATGCATGCCTCTCTCTAAAACCCTCCTGACCTTTCCCTAAACCCATCCCTTTTACTAGTAGATGTTCCCTATTTTCCAACCACTCCCTTTGGTACCTCCCACATCTAGTACTGAGATACTCATTGCGAGTTGTGCCCGTAGTGTAACTCTGGGTAAAATAACGCAACTTGTTATTATAGTGTTTCAAGGTCTGGAATTCAGACCAAAATCTCCAACCCCAATAAATCTGGGCCCAGAGACACCGAAGCAGAGAGGCTGCAAGGGCTGGAGCTGTAGCAAGCAGCATTGTACAGTCTAGTCCACTGCCCCCTGCAGCCCATGTGGATAATTTAATGCTAGATCGTGCTATTAGAATGGGTTACTGGTCACCTCAGTTCCATGACTGCGCCAAACGGGAAGGCTGGGTGAGCACACCCACCCAATATCCTACACGTGTCACACTATACAGTATCAGAGGAGCATCTTATGGAGGTGAGGGTGGAGCTGTGCACCAAACGTCACAGCACTCGAGACATACAGCACTCACAAGCCTTCTAGCGGACGCATCACTTCTGAGCTGTACAGCTCTCAAAACACTCAGCAGCGGCCTGCCCAGGTAAGCGCGGTGAGGCGGTGGGGCAGGGCAGGGCGCGGCATGGGGGGGAAGTCGACGGACGACGGAATATGTATTATTTATTTATTTAATTATACCTATTCCATCATCTGTTGACCTCCCCCCTCCCACCCCGCCCCGCCCTACTGCCTCACAGTGTTTACCTGCTGCCACTGAAAACACTCCAGAACTCTGTGCCTCTAGCAGCCCTGCATAGCTGTGTACCTAAAGCAGAGATCCTGAGCTGTACACCTATAATACCACTCTCGCCCTCCGGATCACTAGCAGCCCTGCAGAGCTGTGGACCTAAAGCAGAGGTCCTGAGCTGTACACCTATCATACCACTCTCGCCCTCCGGATCACTAGCAGCCCTGCAGAGCTGTGGACCTAAAGCAGAGGTCCTGAGCTGTACACCTATCATACCACTCTCGCCCTACCGATCACTAGCAGCCCTGCAGAGCTGTGGGCCTAAAGTAGAGGTCCTGAGCTGTACACCTATCATACCACTCTCACCCTACCGATCACTAGCAGCCCTGCAAAGCGGTGGACCTAAAGCAGAGGTCCTGAGCTGTACACCTATCATACCACTCTCGCCCTACGGATCACTTGCAGAGCTGTGGACCTAAAGCAGAGGTCCTGAGCTGTACACCTATCATACCATTCTCGCCCTATGGATCACTTGCAGCCCTGCAGAGCTGTGGACCTAAAGCAGAGGTCCTGAGCTGTACACCTATCATACCACTCTCGCCCTACGGATCACTTGCAGCCCTGCAGAGCTGTGGACCTAAAGCAGAGGTCCTGAGCTGTACACCTATCATACCACTCTCGCCCTACGGATCACTTGCAGCCCTGCAGAGCTGTGGACCTAAAGCAGAGGCCCTGAGCTGTAGACCTATCATACCACTCTCGCCCTACGGATCACTAGCAGCCTCCCAGAGCTGTGTAGAAGACCGCACTCAAGATGAGAGTCCTCTTCAAAAGACCAGTTGGGCTGGTCCGTGAGGTACCTGCCGTGGATGTAGGTGCTGCTTCGCAGTTTAAAGAAGGCATTTTAGGACGCCCACAAGGCCTGTCTTCACAATAATGGAGGCAAGAAGTGAGATTATAATGCCATTCTCGCAGGTACACTATGATGGAAAATCAGATTTACACAAAGTTCAAAAATATGTACACAGCTAAAAGCTACAAGCACCTCTGCAAAACTCGAAGAATATTTGGCACATCAATAAGCGAATGGCAAACAAAAATACAGAAAATCAGGGGATAACAAGGCTTCCAAATGTAGAAAATCTGTCAACTCGTAGACCTTCTCCATTACTATATACATTTTACAATCCTAGGCTTAAAAAAATAAATACATAAAAATATGATTAGACACTGCCATGATCTGGTATGATACTAATGTGCATCTGTTGTTCCCCAGGTAACTGTAAATGAGTAATGTGGGCGAACCCAATCTTTGATAAGTAGTTCAAATTCCACTGCACTCTGTATCTACTGTCAGTGAGATGTGCTGGATCTAGAGGGTCGTGTGCAATGTTTGACACAACTGCAGCAAGAGCTCAGCGTTAGATCTGACTAGCTGTTATGTTTTCAGATTGGAAATATGCATAAATACACCTTTCTGATTTTATGACTGTGTCTGATGGTTGCCTTGTGCAAAAGCTTTTGTTCAAAATGAAGGCGTGAGCTGGCTAAGGTGTCAGGCGTTATGCTTATGTTTGGTGCACTGATAACGTTATGGCTGATGCCACAGGTCTGTTCTGCTCATTATGAACCTTTATCACAAGGGTAGGCAGTCTAGCTTATTCATTGTGAAAAGTTGTATTAAAGTTAGGAAGGCTTTAACATTTGGTTGTTATCACACTGTGTTGCAGGCTAAAGGTGGGCATTTTTTTTTACATGTAATGATCACTGATTACCATCGTAGGCAATGGTTTTGGCACTGGCCACTCTGACGAACGCTGATGGTTTTCACTGTGATTATTGTTATTCAGCCCTGTTGAGAGGGGTTGTATATTGTTTTGCAAGCTGTATGTTTCTACATATTTGTAATTTTAGAACGGTATGCATATTGGCTGCCAAATTATGTGCGTTTAAAAGGGCCAGTGTTGGGTAAAGTGTAAAGTCGCTGTTTAAGAGTAAAGGCTTCATTGATACAGTGAGAAAAGTCATGCCAGATTTCATAAGTTTGATCTGTTTATCATGAAATGTTCTGACAAAGCCAGTAGGCCTGATCTACTTATTGTGAAAAGCAAGTGTTAAAGGCAATAGGTTTTTAAGGATGGATTGTTATTACACTGTGCTAAAGCCGGCAGGAAGGTATTTTGTTAAAGGGTATTTCACCATGGGGCTAAAAATCCTCGTTAGGCTCTTTTAGGGAAGGGAGTAATTTGCTTTGCCATCTGTAATTTTGTATACAATTATACTTTGATGACTGTGTGTCTGATGGTTGCCGCTGGGAAAACATGCACTCAGTTCTATGGGCTTGAGTTGGTTATGGTGACAAGCCAATGTAAAGGCCATATGCCTGATTGTTTATTGTGAAAGGTTACGATAAAGGCAGTTGGCCTGCAGATAGCGTTGTGTTACATGGAATCTCATAGCTTACCCGAGTAGGCAAGGGGTTTGGTGTTGGTTAACCCCTCTGATAAACCCTGAATACCGAGATTTGCACTGTGAGAATCCTTGTTACATCTGTTAGGAGAGATGGGATGTTGCTTTGCCAACTGTAATTTTGTTTGACTGCATTTTTATGACTGTGTGCCTGATAATTGCCTTGCGGGAAGCATTACACTCATTATAGTAGGCCTGAGTTGGTTAAAATGACAAACCAGTGATAACAGATACAGACTTGATTGGTGTGCGGGGAAATGTTAGGCTTGATGCCATAGGCCTATCCTGTTTATCATGAAACATTATTACAAACATAGTATGCATGGCTTATTTATTGTGAAAAGCATGTGGTAAAGTCAAGAGGTTTTTAACAGTGATTGTTATCATTATGTTTGTAAGAAATTGGGTTATTACTTGAGAGGGTACGGACAAACCTCAAGTGAAAATCACAATCCTTGTAAGGGTAAATCACTGAAGTCACTAAATAAACCGAAGTCCAAACCCCCTGGTAGCTATGGCACAGAGCAGACAAGCTTAACTTGGAGGCAATGTGTAACATATTTATACAGAACTGAAACAGTAATAAAGTGAAATGCAAAGCAATAACAACTAGAAACCTAGAGTAAAATGTAATAAACAAAATAACACCACAATGACAAGAAGGGGAACCAGAGATATGATTTTTTAACTTTTTTGGTAGAAATAACACCAAGACAAACAGAGTGCCAATGAAAGTCAATGGTTGTGGTAGAAAGGGACCTAAGGGCAATTTCTTGCTGACCGTGCTGGAGTGTGGGTCAGGTACACTAGCCAGGTTCATTCTGACTTTAGTCCTTTAAGCCCCAATCCACCACAGGAGAACACTTCTAAAGCCACCCAGGATCTCATGGAAGGCACTTGGAGACTCAGAAGGTGGCAAGCAGAGGCCAACAGGAGTGTCCTGTCAGTTTGTCACTGGTCAGCTGGGCAGTTGCATGAAAAGAACTCTTGTAGCTTGTGTCCCTGTAGCTTTAACAAGATGTCAGCCGTATGACCCTTAAAGTACGCTTCTTTGTCCAGGATACAAGAGAGGGAGCAGATTCAGTCCACTAGGGCTCTTTTCAGGTTGCAGACAGCAGGCTCAGTTCTCTTCTGATCCTCATCAGGTCCAGGAGTGTTCTGAAGTGGGTGCCTGGAGGTGCCACTGTTATGGCTGGCATAAGCTAGTTGGTTGGAATAATCCCTGGGGATGCTCTAACCAATGGGATATGGGTTCATGAGGCTAATCATACCCACTTTGGGCCTTTTTCAAAAATTTGACATCTAACACTAGTTTTAGACTACCTAACACTAGTTTTAGGTAGTCCCTGTACCGCCAACAAACTCAGAGTCAGAAGTCTGGTAAAATCAAAGCTGAGCTGTCAGCAACCAGACAGTAGATACACACAATGGGGCATATTCACAAGGACTTATCCCCGAGTTATCGGCACTTTAGCGCATCAAAAGTGGAGATTGATTTATCGCCCCATTCACAAGCGGGTGCAAACTGCAGACATCGCCAGTATTCCCGCGATAACTGCCGCAAAATGTATCTCCACGGGTGACACCACCAACTAACCCTAATGAGATGCAGAGTAGGCGTTCCCGTGCAAAAACCCATGAAAACACCACTACACCACTTTCACAACGAACTGCCAGATCTGCGATGCGAACCAAAAACAGGCGATAAGCCACGGTAGCAGCGGGGATTTAACACCTGCCTTTTGCTGGTGTTAAGCAGGACGACTACCTGCAGTATGAAAGGGAGCCCAGCCCAGAGCCACATCTGAAGACCCACAGATGCCACGGAGCCAATGATCATGCAGCTCGGAGACCCATGAGGGCCACAACACCCACCGCCACCACCCCCAGGACCCGCCCCGCCCCGCCCCCCCTCCGGACCACAACAGAGGCAGCGTAGACAAAGACAGCGGACCCACCGTAAACGCACCTGCCGCACAGACCTAACGCCAGAGGAGGTCATTGCCCACTACAGGCTCAAAAGGACAACCATCCTCCGCATCCTGACCCACATCGCCCACAGGCTGACGGGACCAACACAGCGGACAACCAACATCCCTCAGCAGACAAAGCTGCTGGCTGTGCTGCACATGTTGGCCTCTGGTACCTTCCAACCCACAACTGCCAGAGTCGGAGGAGTCTCACAGCCAGCCCTATCCAAGTTCATCACACCTGTCCTGGATGCCATCATCAGCCTGGTACCCCAGCACCTCCACTTCACCCACACTGCGCAGGAGCAGCTGGAGACCAAGCAAGGCTTCTACGCCAAAGCTGGATTCCCTCACGTGTTGGGGGCAATCGACTGCACACATGTACTCCTCGTGCCCCCTGCCGACACTGCACACAACTACCGCAACAGAAAGCACACGCATTCCATCAATGTGCAGGCAATAGTGGACCACCGGGGACTCCTCAACAATGTTGTGGCCAACTACCCAGGCAGTGTGCATGATTCATACATCTTCCGACAGTCCATCATCAACCAGCGCTTCCAGGATGGCACCTATGGAAATGCATTGCTCGTTGGTAAGTACCAAATGAACACACCACACACCTCCACTCCACAGTCATGCAACTCACGACACTGGCAATGGGCACGCAGCAAAACTACATGCAACATGCCACACAACATGCCAACCGACCAAACACGACAACACGACTCCATTGGGAACCTGGGCTTGCCATGCACACAACCCAGCCACAGCCACACAATAGCAGAATGTGAGGAGAGGCTTGGAGCAGGCATGTGCGAGAGAGGCAAGTGACTAATGAATGAGAACCTACCCAATGCCAAGTGTGGCGTGGATGTGCCGGACAGACTTCAGTGTGCAAACCATGGAAATGGCCATGTGGACATTAACTGCTGGTGCATGGAGTGTAGTGGCCAGTGGACGCTACCATGTCACCACAGGCTGTGGGGCAGAATGCGGAAATGTCACTCGTTACGTCCCCCCCTGTAGGTGCGGGCAGAGTGGGTTGGCCCTGCGTACGCCAGGCCTGCATAGGGGTGTGAATAAAAACCCCGTTGCACTGGGCGTGGTTCTCTTTCAGAATGGCCAACGTGTCTGCCAGGGCGGCGCCTCTCAGCCCACCACGAGGTCGACGCCGTGAGCGGCGGGGCCTGCGGCCCTGTGCACCTGCTGCACCCCAGGCCGCTGGTCCCCAGACCCGTCTTGCCTGTCCCAGCGCACCAAGGAGGCTCCGCTCACCTGCCGACACTGGCGTGTGTCAAAGAGGGTCCACCACGTGCCAGTGCAAGCTCCAAGCCCCAGTCCCGCGACCTTTTCAGCCTCCGCAGACCATTGCTGGCCTCCACGACGCTGGCCCACAGTACTCCTTTCTCGCTGACATACCCCACCGGCATACTCTTCAGCCCAGTTGTTGGCACATGTTGTACTGAGTCGTGAGTTTTGAATGGCAGTGACCAAAAGTCTGTGGCAGCGTCCACATCACTATACTCCCTCCGATCAGTGAAGCCAAAGTCTCCATCGCAAGCACACGACACGTGGTGCCACTAACCCTGTTCAACGCAAGCCGGTGACACGTGGTGCCACTAATCCTGTTCAACGCAAGCCGGCGACACGTGGTGCCACTAACCCTGTTCAACGCAAGCCGGCGAAACGTGGTGCCACTAACCCTGTTCAACGCAAGCCGGCGACACGTGGTGCCACTAACCCTGTTCAACGCAAGCCGGCGACACATGGTGCCACTAACCCTGTTCAACGCAAGCTGGCGACACGTGGTGCCACTGAACCTGAACTACGCAGGCCGGTGGGACCATCCAACGTAAGCTGTCGACACTTGGATGATGGCCCATGCTGACCGCTGCCTCAGGCCTACACTGCGGTCCAGTAGGTCCCACATGTGGAACTGTGTCTTGAGTAATTTATGGAGGAGTTCACACCATTGGACACGCCTCATTGCAGGCGGCATCCCCTATCAGCACTGGTGCCACTAACTCTGTGCGCAATGAGTCATGGGCCCTGTCTGGTTGAACTTTGGTGGCGTCTGAGTCCTTGGCCTGGGGGTTGTCTGCATCATCATCTGGCTGGGACGGACTTGGTGTTCGACATGTGTCTGTTCCATTCATCTCCACAAAAGTGACTGTTTCAGCGTGGTTCTGCCCTCTGCATCATGCCCTGGGGGTACACCTTCCACTGTCCACCGAGACACTCCGCGACAACCCCCTTTGACATCTACGAGAACCTGCTCTGCTCTCGTGACCCTGCCCCAGTGCACCGCAAGTCAGCGTCCCGTGGCAGTAGGCCCGTGCCGGACGCTGTGCATCTGGGGCCACTAACTCTGTGCAGCTCAAGTCATGGAGCCTTTATGGTTGAATGGTTGTGTCTTTTACGATGTACACTGTTGTAGTTTTTGGACTGAACCAAGCACTCCATGACAGCTGGTGTACACACACCCCACACACATCCAAAACAGGTGTCACTCGACATGTGAGCCTGCTAATAAAAGTGGCTGGGCGCACGTGCCCGTAGCCATTCACACCATCTAAGCAAGTGTGTCCGTGTGGTCATATTATCAGCATGATGGACCCGAGCCCTGCAACATCACAGTGTGCTGTGTTCAGCGGACGATACCATGTCACCTCAGCAGTGGCTAAGAGCTTGGACATGTAGCTTCGTCTGCCCCCCCTGCATGCACAAGCGGCATGTGCTGGGCCGGCGTATGTCAGGTCAGCGCCGGGGTGTGCTGATTTAGCAGGGGGCTCAGGGCGTGGCTCTGGTCTGGCCTTGAGCAGGAAGTGCGGTAAGCGTGTCTCTGTGTTGGAGTGTTGTCGCCACCAGGGCCACAGTCGTCGATGTTGCAATGTAGCATGCACCCGGAGGGCGGGCCCGCACGTACGGGGAAATGTAGGAGCGCAAGACCGCTCGGGGTCTTGGCTCATACATGCCAAGTGTTGTGTGTATCAGTCCTGCAGCTGCATGAGTCAGATGCCCAGCCTCAATCGCATCACGATCACAGCCAGCCATGGACTGTACACATGTGTCTGCCCTGTCCAGACCATTGGCCTACACTCACGTGGCCGCATACCCTCAACGGCCAGCAACACGGTGTTGTTGGCATGCTGCTGGACATGCGCAGACAGGCATGACAATGGTGTGCCGTAGGAGTGCATGTGATGCAACCGCGCAGCGCACACAAGTGTAAAGGCTCGGGGGAGGGAGGAGCAGCTGTGAGGCAACGTAACACACAGTGAGGCCGCTCATGTGCCACGTGCCCGGCATATCATCCATGATTCCCTGGGTTTCAGACATCCCACCCCACCCACGACAGGCCTCTGCACATCTCCTGTATGCAAGCAGATGGTAAACTGACTGTAGGGATGAAAGGTCCTTTGTCTGGACTATCAGGCGGAAGCACATCTGCAGCTCCGAGCTGGGACTTGCATGTGCCCAGCACCCCCTGACACATACGATAGCCTTTGCTGACGACTCCCACACTACACACTGCCCTACGTGAGACCAATGTGTACACATCCCACACACAGAAGTCCTTGGTAATAGTTATCGTGCGTGAAATAGCCTTCACACGTACTCCCACCCCATCCCAGGCCTGCACCCATTGCACACAGACACTGCTCATTGATCCGAGCTGTGGCATTTCATCCACAGGACTGGCGCAGGTCAGCACAGTGCTGCTTCAAGCAGAGCCACTGACGCAATGGCAGACCATCCCGGACACATGCACAACCCCTGTCACGTGGACCGGTACCGTGCACGTCTGCTGCATGTACTGGGGGCACTGCCATTAGCAGTGCTGCGGATCAGTTACCGGCTAAGCTTCCGCCTTGCCAACGTCCTCTGCGTTCAGCCTGTGTTGCATTGTCACTCGTGCATATTCGAGTGGACCATGGATGTCTGCCTCTCCAACGTAACGGTAGCTGAACTGGATTTCGACGTGTGTGTGCGCCCCCTGTTGGCCCACGACCAGGAGTGTCACCGTGATGCCCGTTTATGGCATGCCTGGATGATTGGCATGCATGCTGGCAACTGGACCTGGGAGATTGCATGACTCGTCGTGTGCGGTGACCACATTGAGCCGCTCCCCTATTGGGCTTTAGTGCCAATTGGGGCCAGGGGTTGGAGTCAGCACATCTGTCCGGGACAGCTGATGGGTTACGTCGCCGACATGTTAGATGTAGTCGACAACGGGCTCATATTGGAAATGTTGGCCTTCGCTGCTGCACTCGCGTTCATGGACGAGTGACAACGTGCCTGCAGCCACAACTGAATGTGACCCATTGCACGTGTCCCGACGCCTGGTTGCATGTTGGGGATCTGGTCACATGTCCCAAGACGACAGTGGACATGGCTGCATTGGCCTGGACTCCGGATACATGCGCGGACAACCAACGCGGGTTGGCACTCACTTGTGTGGGTAATGGACTCCCCCAGGGTGGACATGGGCGCTTTCCAACGTTCCTCATTCAGACATGCTGCTGCATTGGTCTGCATGTTGTGGCACTTCTCTTGGCCGTACTGACACGTAATTGTTGATGAAGTTTCCGCACCTTCACTTGTCTCCAACTGTGATGAGTGTTGATTTGTATGCCAATGTGTGTGTCACGGCCTATCTGGGTCCCTGCCATACATGCATTGCTACCCCATCAGGGCTGTGGGTTTGTACTTGTGCATTATCATGTCCCTGTTTCGTGCTTTGCCAGATGCGTATGGCCATTTACCGGCAACAAGCTGGTGCACTTGTGTCCTGTGTTCGGTTGTGCAAATGTTGCTGTTTGTACCACATTGTGTTCGATGTTGGGGTGCTCTGCTTCCTATGAGTGTGTGCTGCATTGTGTGTGAGTTGGCCCTTCAGCTCTGATTTGGCTCACCCTTCTCCCTTTCAGGCAGTGTGGTTTTCACTTCTGTGCTTGTTCAGTGGTGTGATATTGCCGACTTGTGTGACTTGTGCTCTTGGTTGGTGTTGTTACTCTTGGGCATGGTTTGTCTGCAGTTGTGCTGTGCTTAATTGTGCATGTGTGCCATTGTGCCCATCTCCCCCCGTCCCCCCAGTCCCTGGTCGTTCCTCTCCCTGTTGCTGTTGTGTGTGTTGATTTTGAGCAGTTTCCGGTCCCCGACTCCTGCCACCATCTCCAGACTGATATGGTGGACACCATTTCCTCCATGTCATCCAGCTCCTGGTGTGGCGCTGGACTCCCACCTCCGGTGTGCATTGCTGCCTTCTGGATGTTGGCGTGTTTCTGCTTGTTTTTGCGTTTCGCATCATTCCAGCTGTTCTGGTTGTCTTCCATTGTCCTCCTTTGCACTCCGGCTGCATTTACCTTGTCCACGATGGACTGCCATGTACAATGTTTTGTTGCCAATGGTGCTTGTGGGCTTCTGTACTAGCTCCGACTGCCTCCATTGTGCTTCGCTGTTGTTTTCTGTTTGGTTTGTCTTTCTTTTTCCTGCTTTTGTTGTGCTTATTCCCGCCTGCCGTGTGTGTATTGCGGGCCTGGCGCTGCTTATTGCTGCTTTCCTCATCGCGAATGGGCTCATCGCACGTTTTTTTGCGTTGGGGTTTGTGTTTTTATCTCCGTCGCTGTGGTTGTATCGTGGACATTGGCCGCGTTTTCGGGAAACTATTGCATGGTACCGCCGTGTTGTGAATTTCACGTTAACACAGGGTTATTTTCCCGCGATAGACTGCGATGTGTAAAGTTGCGTTAACATTTTTTGGAGATGTTTAGCACACGTTCTTGTGAATATACCCCAATATTTTTGGGCATTCTGTTTCCCTACTTTGAAGTGTGTCCCAACCGTTATATGTAAACCTAGCAGACCTGTGAAACAGTTTGAGACACTTTAATTTCAAAGAGTATCCAACTGTAACTGGGGCCTGACTGGCTAGCAGGACACAAGAATGGCCCTGTCCAAGTGTCAGCTAGCATTTGCCTGTGACAGGGGAGGCTCTTTGAAGTGCACCCCAAGTGTCATATGAAAAACCCAGCAGACCTTTCAAGAAGGATATGACATTCAAGCAGGACTTGACACTTTAATGTCAAAGAGGATCCTCCCAGCCTCCTCTGCATATCCTATCAGGTTCAGATGAGTTCTCTCTGCCCATTTGAGTCAGCCTATTGTTTGCTCCTGGGAGCATTTCACACCTCACCTCAGGGATGTCATCGACTGCCGGGAAACAGTTGGAAGGTACTGAAAGGCCTTAGAAGCTTTAGGCAGGCAAAAGATAACTTTTCTAAATTACTATTTCTATAATAGACATAAATCCATTTTATCTTTAGGTTGGGTTTTCTTTAACTTTTAAAAAGAGTCCTTGAAATATTTCTTAGCTATTTCATAGGTCAAGATAACATTTATTAAACATAGCATTGTCTCCCAATGCTTTCCTATGAAACAGCTTACCCTGCTACAGTGAAAATAGCCTTTTGGGCCCTTTCACTATAGGGCATGTTCAACATTAAACTGTTACATGTCCTACTCTTAAATACCATGCATCCTGCCTTTAATAGGCAGTAAGGCCTTCTTAGAGGTGTTTTATTCATTTTTAAAAGGAACATTTAGGCCTATCAAAATGAGTTATTTTGACAGGCCGAATTTGCAGTTTAAAACCTGCACATCCAGGCTCCTGGTGGCAGGCCTGCAGTCATGTCTGCATTGTCACTGTAGTGGATGACACAATGTGTGCTGCAATCGACTAGTGTCATTTAATTCACAGGCATTAAGTACACATTGGTACCATATACTAGCAACTTATAGGTAAGTTAAATATGACAATCAGGAGTGAACCAATTTTATCATGTCGAAAGGAGGCACACAAGCATTTTGCCACTGGTTAGCGGGAATAAAGCACACAGAATTCAATAGCTAGCAAAAATAGGGTTAAGCAAAAAGGGGCAAAAGAAATAGGTGTGACTCTGCAACAAGGTTACAGGACATAGAATGGAATTTTGTTACACTTAGGGGCATATTCTCAAGAACGTGTGATAACTACCGCAAAATCAGTCTAACGCAACTCTTCACATCGCAGTCCATCGCGGAAAAACAACTCTGTGTTAACGTGGAATTCACAACACGGTGGCCCCATGCAATAGTCCAGCGATAACGCGTCAAATGAACGTGTTAAAACCAACGCGACGCAGAAAAAACACGAACGCGAAAATAGTAGCGATGAGGCCAATCGCGATACAAAAATCAGCGATAACGAGTGAGAGGCCTGCAATTCCCACGCGTCATGCGGGAAAATGCACAATAAAAGCAGAGTAAAAAAGACGGTGAGATGACAATGTACGAGCACAACCCCACATCCGTGGCGTAGAACAAATGAGCATCGTCCCGCATCAAATAGGCATCTCCCCACAGTCACAATGTACATTGACATGCAGTCTGCATGTAAACTGCGCAAATGCTGAAACATGCATGTAACACACAGTGAAACTGCATCTCCCCCTCACATTGCAGAGGGACAAGCAACCCCTCCTGCACACAGACGTGTCATGACCATGATCAATCAACTATGAAAGCGTGGACGAATGAAGGGGCAGTGACTCCCGCTTACATACATGTTGCCCATGTTGTGGGACATGAGTCACAGGGGCATCCCTGCATCATGGTGGTACACATCTGACCCCAAAAGGAGCCCTGTTGTCACCTGCAGGACACAAATGGCAGCCAAAATAGAATGAATGTGGACACATGTGAAACGCCGAAGAGTGGGATTCCCTACTAACTGCGACACATAGAACTGGCAGTTCGAATACGTGACACCCTAAACAGCCTCTCTGCACAGAGGGGACACACCCACCATACATGAACAAATCACAAAATTGATAGCAATACATGTCGCACTCACACTTGTCTGAGTGATGTGCCTGTACAGATGAGAGACATGCACTCAGGGATAGTGTCCTTCGAATGCATTTATTTGCACATGCTGTGCCTGTGGTCATTTTGTACTGTCCCATTACTGCCAAGGACTGCCCCAATGTGACGTGCTCATGTGAAGAAATTGTCAATGATGTTGTTCCTATGGGCTATTCCTGCTGCGGCTGCAGTGGGGTGTGGTCCACCTGCCTCATCTCCATCATCATCGTCCGGTGCATCTGGCACTTGTATCCATGGTGCCTTGCTGCGTACACATATGTTGTGCAACACACAACATGCAACGATCATCTTGCACACGATGTCTGGGCTGTACAGGAGCCTTCCACCTGTGACGTCCAGGCACCTGAAACGTGACTTCAACACGCCAAATGTGCGTTCCACGATGCCCCTGGTGCGTTTGTGGGCCGCATTGTACTGCCTCTGGGCCTGTGTGTTCGGGGCTCGGAGGGGTGTCATCATCCAAGCACAGAGTGCATATCCTTGGTCACCTGTGACAGTGCAGAGAGACATGAGTCAATAGTCTGTTCGGCATGATGTGTTGGCGGGCTCACTGGTTCATTGGTGTGTGATATGTGTGACTTTGTTATTCCTGCATGACATGTACTGCTTGTTGCAAATGAGTGGCATCAATGTGTATTACATAGCCTCAATGCCGCCCCTCCCTCCCCCTGAGCATGTTCACTACAGTGCGCAGCGCGGTTGCATCACTTGCACCACTACGGCACACGATTGTCATGCCTGTCTGCGCATGTCCACAAGCCTGACAACGACACAGTGATGTCGTGGGCTGAAGGTGGATGGACATGTGTGTGTAGGCCAATGGTAAGGACAGGGCGGACACAGATGTAGAGTTCATGCCTGACTGAACTCACCATGCGGTCGAGGGTAGACCTTTGGCTCATGCTGCAGAAATAGCGACACACACATCAGTTGGCATGTCTGATCCCTGACCCCGAGCGGGCCTGCGCACCCTCATTTACCCCTCGGCCAAGCCCGTACTCCGGGTGCATGCTACATGGCAACATTAAATATTGCGTGACGTGTGGCGCCGACACTACACCTGAGACACACGCATTAGTTACTTCCCTGGCAAGGCCTAAACTTTACCACGCCCAGAGCCACGTGTTGAATGACCACACCCCTACGCCATACTGCCGTACGCAGGTCCACTCCCTCACGCTCACAGGGGGGTCCGACACAGCTACATGTCCCAGGTCTGCCCTACTGCCTGAGGCGACAAGGTTGCGCCCGCTGAACACAGCACAACGTAATGTGGTATGGCCCGGGGCCCTCATGCATACATAATGACCACACGGACACACTGAGATTATCCGTGGAACTGGCTACGGGCACGTGCGCCTGGCACCTTTTATTGCCAGGGTCACACGTCCAGTGACGCCTGTGCTGGATGGGTGTTGGGTAGTGTAAGCCACCCCTCAGGGGTTGGTTGGTGCTGGCAACAACTACAACAGTGTTCAGACAATCAGAAGAGCAAAGTACAAACAGCAAGGTTCCATGACTTGAGCTGCACAGAGTTGGTGGCCCCGGATGCACAGCGGCCGGCACAGGGACACCGCCACGTGACGGTGACTTGTGATGCACTGAGGTAGGGCCACGAGAGCTGAGCGGGCCCACGTTGATGTCCAAGGAGAGTGTCGCAGAGTGTTACGGGGGACAGTGGAAGGTGTCCATCCAGGGCATGATGCAGAGGGCAGAAGCAAGCAGAAACAGACAATATGGAGGAGTTGAATGCTACAGTCTCCTTTTTCCCACGATATCAGTATCAGCTACATGCTGATGAAGACAACCCCCAGGCCATAGACTCAGATGCCACCAGAGTTCAACCAGAGAGTGTCCATGACTCCCGTGGCACAGAGTCAGTGGCACCAGAGCCGGAAGGGGATGCAGTCTGCGATGAGGCCTGTAAAATGATATGAAGTCTGCAATGAACAAATCAAGACTCAGTTCCAATTGTGTGTCCTACTTGACCGCAGTGGGTGCCGGAGGAAGCGGTCAGCGCGGGGCAACCGCTGTGCAGCCAGCTCCTCCTGGATCTCTAACACACGGCGTTGAAATGGCATGTGGAGATGATTCCTGGTTGATGGAGGTGGAGGCACCAGAGCTGAGCGGGTTCTTAGCCAGCGACGATGCCGTGTCCTGCCTGTTACGGACTGTATTGGATTGGTGTGAGGCCTGCTGGACCGCATTGTAGGCCGGAGGCAGCAGTCAGCAAGGGCCCACAGACATGTGTGGTCGGAATGCTATGCACAGAGTTGGTGGCACCACATCGAAGGGAGTATACTGAATTAAACTGTGCAATAACATGTGTACTCTGCCATTGTGTAATCAAGACTCAGTTCCAAATGTGTGACCTACTTGTCCGCTGTGTATGCCGGTGGAGTACGTCAACGACAAAGGAGTACTGCGAGCCTTGCCCGCGGAGGCCATGATGGTCTGGCAGACACGTTGGGCATTCCGGAAGAGAACCACGCCCAGAGCTACGTGCTTTTTATTCACACCCCTACGCTGGCCTGGCGTACGCCGGGCCAGCCCACTCCGCACACGCTTACAGGGGGGGACGTCACAAGCTACATTTCCGAGGACTTCCCCACTGGCTGGGGTGACATGGTTGCATCCACTGTCCACAACACTACCACCACCAGCAGTATATGTCGACATGGATATGTCTGTGGTCTGCATACTGCAGTCTGTCCAGCACTTCCACGCCACACTTGTCATTGTGTGCATTCTCATTCAGGGGTCACTTGCCTCCTTCGCACATGCCTGGTTCCCACCTCTCCCCACATACTGCTATTGTGTGGCTGAGGTGCCATGCAGTTGATGGCTCATGTACATGGCTAGCCCAGGTTTCTGCAGTACGTTGTGCTGTCGTGTATGGTGGGTGGGCATGTTGTATGTGTGTTTGTAACGTGTGCATTCCCAGGGTTGTGAGTTGCATGATTGTGGAGTTGAGGTGTGTGGTGTGTTAATTTGGTACTTACCAACGAGCACTGCATTTCCCTAGGTGCCATCCTGGAAGCGCCGGTTGATGATGGACTGTCGGAAGATGTATGAATCATGCACACTGCCTGGGTAGTTGGCGACGACATTGGTGAAGAATCCCCGGTGGTCCACTATTGCCTGCACATTGATGGAATGCGTGTGCTTTCTGTTGCGGTAATTGTGTGCAGTGTCGGCAGGGGGCACAAGTAGGACATGTGTGCAGTCAATTGCCCCCAACACGTGTGGGAAGCCTGCTATGGCGTAGAAGCCTTGCTTGGTCTCCAGCTGTTCCTGCGCAGTGTGGGGGAAGTATAGGTACTGGGGTACCAAGCTGATGATGGCATCCAGGACAGGTTTGAGGAACTTGGATAGGGCTGGCTGTGAGACTCCTCCGACTCTGGCGGTTGTTGGTTGGAATGTCCCAGAGGCCAACAAGTGCAGCACGGCCAGCAGCTTTGTCTGAGGTGGGATGTTGGTTGTCTGCTGTGTTGGTACCGTCAGCCTGTGGGCAATGATGGTCAGGAGGCGGAGGATGGTTGACCTTTTGAGTCTGTAGTGGGCAATGATATTCTCTGGTGTCAAGTCTGTGAGGCTGGTGCGTTTCCTGAAGGTCCGCTGTCTGTCTGCGCTGCCTCCGTGGTTGTTCGGGTGGGGGGGGTGGGGGGAGTCCTGGGAGGGTGGCGGACCTGGGTGTGGTGGCGGTGGGTGTTGTGGCCCTGTTGGGGCTCCGAGCTGCATGATGAGTAGCTCCATGGCATCTGTTGTTCTTCAGGTGTGGCTGTGGGCTGGGCTCCCTTTCCTGGTGCAGGTTGTCGTCCGACTTTGCACCAGGTCAGAGCAGGTGTTAATTTCCTGCGGCTAACGCGCCGTATCGCCTGTTTCGTGTTCTCATCCCCGATCTGGCTGGTCGTTGGGAATGTTGCGTTGTGGTGTTGTCGCGGATTTTTGCTCTGGAACGCCTACTCTGCATCTCATTAGCGATAGTTGCCGGGGTCATCTGTGGCGATGTTTTTTGTGGATGCTTTCGCAAGTAAACTGGTGGTATCGGCTGTTAGCACCAGCTTGTGAATGGGGCGACTTTGGCTGCGATAAAGTGCCGTTAACTCGGCGATGGTTCCTTGAGAATATGCCCCATAATTTCACTCATTACAATAGTAGACAAGAGATTTGGTGTTGGTCACCAACTCTGAGGGGTTGTGTATTGTTTTGTCAACTGTAATTTTGTGCATATTTATACTTTTATAAATGCATGCTTGATGGTTGGCAGCTTATGCACACTTTAGGAGGCCTAGGTTATTTATATAGTGTCAAGCCACTGGTAAAGGCTGAGGCCTTTTCATGTCATTGGTTATTTCAGATTATTTAGGTGTGATCAGTTTATAATGGAAAGTAATGACAAGGCAAATGAGTCTTTCTTACTTATTTTAAAAAGCATGTGTTAAAAGCAATAGGCTTTTAAGGGTGGATACCTGTACTAAGGTATTTTGTTACATGTAATTTGGCAAGTTACTGTAATAGGCAATGGTTTGGGTGTTGGCTACCTGCCCCCTCCCCCACAAACAAACCATGGTGATAGACAATTTGCACTATGCTAATACTTATTTTTAGGAAGACAGGGCACTGGGATGTTAGAAGTGTTGGAGTTTAATGAGCTGCACACAACGACCCCTGGTCTGTCCTAGGTCCTCAGTCAACTGTCTGCCTCCAGCTTCTCAGAATCCACACACTGGCGTCCAGAAGTGGAAGCGTCCAGCGACCTCTGCCAGCATCCAGTTGCCAGGCAACATAACTAATAACATAACACTTATTAGGCTCTATTAGTAGGGATTTTATATTGTTTTGACAACTGTATTCTGTACAGATTTGTAATTGTATTATGGTATAACTGATGGTTGCCCTTTGGGAAGGCTTTGAACCAGGACAATAGGTCTGAGTTGGTTATAGTAACAAGCTATTGATAAATGTTATAGGCCTGATTGTTTATAATGAAAAGTTATGATAAGGCAGTAGGCCTGATATACTGATTGTGAACAAATGCATATGTTAAAGTCAGTAGGCATTTATGCGTAGATTGTTATTACTCTTTATTAAAGCCTACAGATAGGCATTTTGTTACGTGGAGTCTCACACATTACAATAGTAGGCAAGGGTTTTGGGTCTGGTTAATCCCTCTGGCAACCTGTGGGTATTGAAGATTTGTATAGTCAGAATTCTAGTTAGTCCCTGTTAGGATATAGTATTTTGCTTTCCAATTGCAGTTTTATATACTATTTAATTTTATGACTGTATGCCTGACGGTTGCCTTGTGGGAAAGCTTACGCTCAGTACACAAGTCCTCAGTAAGTTATGGTGATAAGCCATTGGCAACAGCCACATGCATGATTGGTTCACCAGGAAAAAATATTTCTGGTGCTATAGGTCTGATTAGTTTATTATGAAAAGTTATGACAAACGCATTAGGCCTAACATATCAATTGTGAAAGCATATGTTGAAATCAATAGGCATTTATGGTTGGGTTGTTATTTCTTTGTATTAAAACCTAGAGATAAGTTTTTGATACATGAAACATCTTTTTTGCTGCCAGGATCTTGTAATAATAAAAAACATTAAATGATAGATATATAGATAGATAAACAGATTGATAGGTAGACAGACAAATAGATAGATAGATAGATAGATAGATAGATAGATAGATAGATAGATAGATAGATAGATATCCATATTGCTCTATGGAGACCCCCTTGGGTCAGTTCTGTTCTGCCATTGGTATAATTGAATGTAATTTCCACTCTTCTTCCATCCATGACAGAGGATGAATGAGGTAATGGTTAAGTCCAATACATTCTGGTTAATCATGGTTACAGTAATGGTTACAGTCTGATTAAGTGAGTACATGCACCTGAAAATAAGTGTGATTCTGAGCCAGTACTGGTTGGCCAGTCCTTTCATTTGAATATATTACTTTTATAGTTCCTCATTCATTTCTTTACTTCTCCTCTTTTTATTTTAATGTTTCTTATGAGGCACTACTACTTTCCAGGTAGCACTAGCGGGTTGCTTGGTTACCGCTCATTTCATCTGCAGTTCAACGGATTCCATGTGGCCACTTCCTCTAAGCCAGGAGACCATTATGGAATGCTATTGTCCGTATTGTATTATTGTTTTACTATTCCAGGATGGCCATCAGGTTGGTTCTAATTGCGGCAGCCATGCTTGAACGAGAGGGCCGGTTAAACATTCATGCTCACTTTAGTGCAAGCCACTCTTCCCCTCCTCTGCTCTGTCAGCAAGGCAGCCCCACCCGTAAAGCTGATGCAACAAGGAAAAAATAAAATTATAATAACTTAGAGTTATTATCATTTTATTTTTCCTTTAGTTACACTGCTTAAAAGCAGTGGGGCGGTGCTCCTCCGCCTTAGCGGAGAAGCTGCCACTGCAAGCATATGCCCGCGATGTTTAGATGGAAGCATGTTATCTTTTTTCTACTTGCATTCTTTTAATGTATTTTGTCAAGTTTGTGAGTGCTTTATTGTGGTTGTGTCAGAAGGTGAATGCAAGAATAAGTCAGTGGATTGATGAATGGATGCTTGAGTACAAAAATGATTGAGAGAGTGCATATATGATGACTTATTTACTACCTAAACTCATCAATGACACCAAGGGTATTTTCATTCATAAGCCATACCATTTGGCATTGCCAGTGTGTGCATACCTGCATTCAACATGTCTAATCGATAAAAGAATAATGACTGCAGCTAAGATGCTGGACAGGCTCACCCTTCTTAACTCACCCGCTTTGTACAGTCCTTCATGGCTGTCAATAATGTTAACAGTTACATTAATCCCTTTGCCGCGCTTCAGGAGGCCTAGAGGCTGAGCCGGGATTGAAACTCGAGGCCTGCAGATTACCTGTCTATTTATGAGATGAACATTCACCTATTTAAACACCCCGCCGGGTATCCAGATAGCTTTACAACTGGCAGTAGAGGACACGGATAATCGCACCGTAAAATATGCAGCCACACAATAACCCCAGTGTAAATATTTATCCAGTGCGCTTCAAACTTAGGAATCAGGACAACGAATAGTATAATCAGTGGCGGCTCGCATAGGGCGTGCTGCGGGGTGGTGGGGCGGGGTGGGGGAGCGGGGTGGGGGAGGGGCAGGGTGGCGGGGTAGTAAACTCGGACATATGACGGAACAGAGGAAAGTAATTATTACGTTCCTCCGTTCCGTCGTATGTCCGAGTTTACTACCCCCCACCCTGCCCCACCGCCCCGCAGCACGCCCTATGCGAGCCGCCACTGAGTATAATATCACATAGAGGTTAAAAGAACCGCAGGCATCTCCTGATAGATTCGAGCTTGTGACCTGGCAGTTGCAACCTTGTTTTTGCCGTGACCCGAGTCATCGTCTAGCTGCTCAATCGAGCGGAAGAAGGGGAGGGAGGGGCAGGTGCACGGAAGAGCCTATGTCAGGGCTTTAAGTGGGCAGGGTTTTACCAGCAGTTCTTAAAAGGAGGCGCTGAGACGGGTCCCTATCGGGCTCTCCATTTTTGCCCTCACCCTCAGGTTGAAAAAAAGAATCTTACCTCGGTAGCAGTGCCACTGTTTAAAGTCTTTAATGTAACTCGTTATAGTTCTTTCACAGTCTCATGATTTCAGAACTGAAGCATTTTAAATATTATATACAACAAAGCCATAGTTGTTTCTTATTTATTTTATGCAACTAACAACCATTGGCAAAGCCAATAGTCCTGGCTTGTGTAGTTATAATGTTACTTGTTGTACAACTTGTATCATATATCTGGATGCAACAGAAACAGCAAAATACTAGTGGGGGGGGCATACTATGCTAAGCACAGATTTTTAGCTCACATGTTTTTTAAGCCACGTCCTTAATTGTACCGGTCACGCCCTCCACCCCCCAGTTTTTTCCTCCCGCTTAATGTATAATACAGGGAACAATGCTTTGTCAAATATGAGTTCAAGTTTGAATCAGGGTGTTTTGACCTTTCAGTTGAAAGAGACAAACAAATGTCTGAGAGATAAAATGATGCCACTTTAAGTTTAAAACTGTGCCCATGACCTGCGGATTAGCGCGCTGTTGATGTTCGGTCTGCAATGGAAACCAAGAAGCGATTATTTATTTTATTGTTGTCCCAGCAAATAATGCTCACGCGATAAAAGTCAGCGCTTGCCAGGGCCTCTTTACATCATGTCAGTCACAGCGCCACCTGTGATTAGGCTGCAGAGCTTGAGCCCAAACTGCAGGAAGCACCAACCACAAGGCCGTCGCACCTGGTATGGCAATTTAATAGCACTGCCTTTAATAACACTGCCTCTGGGCAAAACATTTTTTTATGATTGAGTGAGTCGGTAGATGTGGACGCCGTCGATATCGCAGAAGGCACCCTAGAGTAAAAAACAAAAAAAATACAAGGGGAAATACAGGGAGTGCTAAGGATAAAAGAAAAATGTTCCATGAATGCAGGAAAGGCAAACATTGGAAGGAATCAAGTCAGCCAGTCAGAACACTGTCAGACCGAGATGCTCCTGGGCTGAGACATACACATAAAGAAAAAATATTGAATCAGGAGAAGTGAGATAGACAACAAAGCCTCCAATCAAGAGCAAGCAGTTGACCTGAAGCCCCCTGTATGCATATTACAAAACAACAGGTCTGGCGAACAGACAGCTAAAGCTGTCACATAGCAGAGACCTTACAAAATAGAAAAACAGGGAAAGAATGGCCCCACTCATTAAAAAAATATTACCTGGAGCAGGTGGGGCATGGAAGACCAAAAACAATAGTTCAATAGGCTAAAGGGAGGTGGGCAGCACCACGAAGAAGGATCACGGAGACAATCTGGACATCGTTTCCAGATTGCTGTCTATCTCAACTTCCATGTCGAAGTCTGCTCCTCATCCCCTAAAGCAGTAAAGCAGCAGGGGAATGCTGACTGAAAAAGAAAGTAAAAGATAGTGAGGGGAGAAAACGGGAAGCAGCACATTCAGGGAACACACCACAGGGAAGCCACTTACATAGTGTGCACAACAGTGTATTCACCTAGAAGCAAATGTTTAAAATGCAGTGCACCTGTACTGACATCTACACAGGCATGCAAAGCTAGGCAGTGATATGACGCATTTGCATATCTGTTGTGACTGGATCTGGAAGATTTTCGAGCAGCACCAATCTGGAGCCACAAGAATGACTTGAGCCCGGTCATTCCAGATCTACTTGAGAACTCTGGTCAGGAATGGTTTTGGCAGAAAAGATTGGAGGAGGCTGGAGCTCCACTTGAGACAAAAAACATCTCTGAGCGAGAGCCACTTTGGAAACTCCAGAGCTCAGAACTGCTGACATTGCGCATTCTCAGCTGTGGCAAACAGATCTAATCAAGGCTCTTCCCACTGCTAAAAGAGCCCTTGCACCACCTCTGGATGGAGACATTCAGCTGAGTTCATCCTCCCTGGCAGAGAGCCGGCCAGGTGTTGAACCACCAAGGAAATGTCCTGAATTTCCAGCCATATTTAGAGGTGCAGAACCTCTTGATTCAGAGCCCAGGACCCCATCCCACCATGTTTGTTGCAGTACCACATGGCGGTAGTGTTGTCTGTGAACATTTGTGCCAGCCTTCCCTTGAACGAAGGAAGAAAGGCTTTTATGGCCATGTGGATTGCCAGAAGCTCCAATAGGTTTATGTGAAGCTTGGACTCCACAGGAGACTAGAGTCCTCTTATCTACACATGTCTCAGATGGCCCCCCCCAGCCTAGAAGGCCACTACAGTCAACTCTGGCTGAGGAAAGGAGAGGGGTTAGCCACCACTGTGGGTCTTTTGCTGTTCCCTCCAAGATCTGGGCCTTGTCGGAAAGACTCCTCTGATACTGCGCTCACTGGGCTTTCAGGTCCCCTCCAGAGGCCACATATGCCAGCGGGCATGTGTTTACAAGAGGATGCAGGAGGCCATGAGGCCCAATAGCTTCAGAGTCAGTCTCACCGAAATCCAGGATAGAGGCTGAAACATTTGTATCATAGCCTAAATATCCTGGACAAAACTTTCAGGAGGATAGGCCCAAAACTGCACTGTGTCCAGAACAGCTCTGATGAAAGGGAGTGTCTGAGAGGGAATTAGATGTGACTTTGGCATGTTGATAGTGAACCCCAGCAAGTGAAGGAGGCTTGCTGTAGTCTGAAGGTGGGTGACAACTGCCTGAGGTGACCCTGCCTTCAACAACCAGTCGTCGAGGTAGGCGAAGACTAAAAACCTTGACCTCTGCAGATGAGCTGTGACCACCACCATCACCTTAGTGAACACATGAGGGGTGTGGTAAGGCCGAAGGGGAGCACAGTAGACTTAAAGTACTCGTTGCCCACTGTGAACCACAGATAGCGTCTGTGGGCAGGCAGGACGGGGATCTTAAAATAAGCATCCTGCAAGTCCAATGCTACCACATCCAGTCTCCTGGATTTTGGGCAGATGAAACTTGGGCGAGTGCGAGCCTCCTGAATTTCTCCTTCAAGAGGTTGAGAAGTCGCAGATCTCGGATAGGATGAAGTCCTCTGTCCAGAAAGTATCAGTAACAGCAACCACGACCTACTTCTGATGCAGACACCCTCTCTATGGCTCTCTTGGCCAAGAGAGCCTGAACTTCTTGATGGAGGAAGGAGAGATGGCCCTCCGTCAGCCGATCGTAAGTGGGTGGGATGAGTAGAGGAGGTGTCACAAAGGAGAGGGAGTAGCCTCTTTGAACTATCTGTGGGGAACATCCTTAACAACGACTCCGGAACAACGAGTTCCGGAGTCACGCAAGCCGAACAACGACTTGCAAGAACAACGACTTAGCCTGAACCACGCACGTGCGTGGTTCAGGCTAAGACGGTATAGTGTTCCGGATGGGCATTCCCGAGGAGCGTCGGAGGAACAGGAGAGGTAAGAGGGGTTCGGGTGGGGAGGTAGGGTTGGGTGTTAGTTTTTAGGCAGTGGGAGGGGTTCGGGGTAGATTTTAAGGGGTGGGGGTTCATGTTAGTTTTTAGGGTGTTGCAGGGATTCTGCACATACACAGAACTATGCGCTGGAATATGGGACCTCGGTGGATAGGGGCTAAGCCTTCCCACCACCTTAGTGCCCACGAGCCCAGGACCGACTAGCTATAGTGTCTCATTCGCTCTCCTACACACTCATGAAGAAGCAAATGATTAGACACCTCAGAACACAACACTTCATATCTCTCAGGAATCACAGTAACAAGACACACCTTTTCACTCACACTCTCGTACCTGTCCACAATAAGGACTGACTGAAACACGAATATAGTTTAAAAAGTTTATTTTAACTATCGTGCTCTAAAATGCAGTATACGAGCCACAACCAGCAGAAAAATGCATAAAACTAATACAGTTAGCATTGCCGCTAGGCCATATATCATAAAGGGAGATTTCATCGTATAAAGATAGTGGAAGAAGGACTTTAAGGCCTAACCACCCTCCCCTTGGTAAGCGGAAGCATTATTATATAGTAGAAGATCTCTGGGCTTTGTCAGCAGACCCCATACCTTAGTGCCTGGATAGTATATCTACATCATAGGAACAGCATTGCTCTTCTCCCTGGAAAGCTCCCTCTCCAAGTGTGTGTTACCTAAACATGTATCCCCATAATATCAAAGTACGAGTTTCCAGCAACAGCTGCATTATCATTTTTTGTCTCGGTGCTAGGGACTGACCAGAGAAGAATAACAAGGGGCATTGTTTATCGACCTTGATCACAGTGTTCAGACTAAACTCCAGGAACAGGCAGAGAACGAACAAAGCAGACAGTTCTCATGTGAAAGGCATAAACAGAGTCTTGCAAAAATAAAGCCATATAGTAACATGCGCAAAAGCTGCATCATGGCTGCCGGGCTCATGCTAACTTAGCGATGTCGACAATGTCCCTATCGGCCACGTGACACCCTCCCCTTGGTAAGGCTATAGCACATAGAAAAACAGAATGCAACGGTAAGCAGAATCAAAGCACTCATTAAAAAAAAAAAATTGTAAAAATTGAAAAAATCTTAGTTTAAAATATTTTTAAGGCAAGTCTGGAAAATTCATCAGATTACGTGAACCATGGAATGCAAGCTGTTCCAAAAGGTCATTCCTGTCGTTCATAGCGAAGGGGGATGCCATCCAGTTGAGCAGTTTGAAGGAACACACATTCTCCTCATAATCCAATGCCTCTAGGAGCATATTGGGGCAACTTGCATGATGCTTGATGGAACTTTGTTGCAAGAGGCGCTGTGCAGCCTCACAGGTATTCCAGTTTGCCAACACTCCAAGTGCAGCCGCCGCATCAGACGGCCATCCCCAGAACAGGCCTGGTCATGGGCCAGTAACGGACCCATTAACAGATCATAATTCAGGTTAGCGCTGGATATATTGGAAAGGCAGATATCCAAGGCCCAACAGAAAGGGCACCATCGGCAGTAGAACACAGGTTGCATGCAAGTGAAGTAGGAGAAGCGAAAGGTAAGGCAATAACTCACTCCAAGGGTCGCCAATGGCAAACATCCAAATAGTTGTTGCATTCGATCACGGTACAGTTGCAATTGGCCTGGTCTGTGCAGGACCACAAGATGGGCAGCCATTGTGCAACAGGAGCAGAAGTACCAGCACGCCGCACGCCAAACAGAGGATCAATGGAAACCCTCCGAAGGCGCTGGAAAAAAAAGAATGAATAAATACTGGTATTACTCCAAAAATCATCTGAAAAGAGGAAACAAGGTCGGATCCCACAAGGCCTTCAGTATCAGACGCATTAAATATTGAGGGGCAGATTTACAAGAAAGTGACTCAGTGCGTTCCGCAAGCCATTTGGCTGCGCTGCACTGAGTCACTTTCAAAGCACAGGGATGCCACATATTTACAGCAATATGTTGCACCTCTGTGCTTCCCCCTGCGCTGGCACACAAACTGCTGCCATGCGCTGGAGCAGACACCCTTGCACCATGGTGCAAGGATGCCTGTGTCGTGGGGAGATTGTTTTTGTTCAGGAAGGGTTCCCTACTTGCACAAAAACAATCTGAAATGCCATTTTTCAACTTCTATGTGTGCTGCATTAACACACATAGAAGTTGAAAAACGTCATTGTTTCAATGATTGTTTATGTGCAGGAAGGGAACCCTTCCTGCACATAAACAATCGTTAGAGGTGATTTTCTCTTTCTAGGCGTGCTGCAGAATGCAGCATGCATAGAAAGAGGAAAAGAAAACGAGGAGAAATGAACACATTTCTCCTGGCTGCACCTCCCTACGCTTCCCCTTGGGAGGCAGGGCATTCACACACATTTCCAGATTTACAATTCCTCGTAAATCTGGAAATGTGTCTGGTTCCATGGGTGTTGCGTGGGAACACCCACAGCAACACCCATGAAACACCCCTTTCACACAAAGTGCTGCGTGCAAAGGAGCCATATTTACAAGGACAGGAAAAGTCATGCAGGGTGGCTTTTCCTGTCCTTGTAAATATGGAGCAGTAAAATGCGCCACCGGTACGACACAAAAAGTGACGCACCGGTGGCGCAAGGGGCTTGTAAATCTGCCCCTTGGTGTATTTATTCTCCAAAATGGAGTGGGAAATTTGGGTTAAGTAGCGAAGAAATCTCGCTTGCGGTTCTCGCCACCTGCAATTTGAAGGTCTCTCGCGCTGATGTGAGAGCCACTTCTTGTTGAAACAATAGCGCTTTGAGTCTGCTTAGTTTATTGAAATCTGTTTTCAAAGTCGGAATGGAAGGCCAAAACATACTATCTACAATCCCATGCGGGGGTGGAAAAATGACATTGCTGCAACAAGTAACAAGTTTGGAAACTGTTACTATATACGGGATGCCAGCCCGTAAGCCACAGAAGTCGTGGTTATTCAAAATAAGATAACTGCCGTTCAAAAGTAACGTTAGTGCGGGAATTATAGCTGGCACTGGCGTACCTTTTAAAAAACAAGCCAGATTAGGTGCCAACACGTTACGGGCGCCGTGCAATTTGACTTGTTTACAAACTAGGGAATGTCCTACTGTGGAATCGCAATACTCCCTCGTAAGGAAAACTTCCTTTTCCACGCGCTGACATCGGTATGTAAAAGGTAAGGACCACAATTCATGAATAAAAGCACTTCCCAGGGGTTCAAAGCATCCAACGGGAAGTGTTTCATGCAAGATTTAAACTGAAATAGTGAGAAGAGTAGCGTAATAACTCCATGTATTAACCACACAGCTGAATCTGTCTCTGCTGCAGAAAAAGGCAACTGTTCTAATTGCTCAATATGTAACAACGTGTAAGTTGCGTCTTTCATGGACATAAATTTCTGTTTATCAGTCAAATTAAAGGGTAAAAAAAGTGTAGAAGCATTCAAATAATCCCATGGAACTTTTCCCATTTTGAGCGTTTGTAATGTCCAAGCAAATTGCATTACAGAGCGCAATTGATTTTGACCATGATACAACACAGATACATCATTCTGTACAATATCAATAACAGAGGAAACAATATTATCCAAGGTGTAAATACGGGAAGACAATGTATTAATGCTATTATCGACCAGTGCAAGAACTTTTTTCAAATTAGCTTGGTCAATTTGGCGTAAGCGCATTGCAGCCTACAGCTGCGATAGTTTCCACAATTCATTATAGGCTTCATAAATAAATCATTTTGATCTAGGTGATTTGGGACCTAAAATAAAATCAGCCAAATCAATGTCACCCGACAAAAGGGACAGGTGTTGTTTTACTGACGACAGTGTGGAGTGTCCCAACCATTGTTGACACAATTTACCTACCGAATACGTGGTGACTGAATGAGAATGAGGGAAACGTGGATCTGGTCTGCTTTGCATGAAACCTGAAGTTGCATTAAGAAAACGCTGTTGACATGTATTGGAACTTGTTGGCCACAACAACCATCCCAAGGGGTCGATATCAGAAACATTTATACTACCATTTTGTAATAAGGCAAGCAATACATCAACTGAGTGATTGGTGTGTGTACGCCACATATCATACTCAGATAAGGAGGGAACAGAAGGAACATTCAAATTTCTGGCTGTAGCTAAACCAAAATAAGTAGTTTGTTGCCCTGTGTTATTTAAAAATAAAATTTGAGTTGGAATTAGACATGCACGAGGCAGAGCTTCAGTGCCCCGCACTTGCCAATCCTTAGTACCCCAAATGGATTTCAAATGAATAGTGTCTGTCCAATGGTCGTAGCCAAGTAAGGTTAAATCAGTCCTAAAGGAATTAGAATAAATCAACTTATTGTGAGTCAATATGAATTTCTTTTGAGATGGCAATTTTAACTTATAGTAATAGGACTCTGGATTGGATGTATTATAATCTGAAAAGTATGTGAATTTATTTCGGTGAGTATTAGAACTCCCCTGTAAAGGAGTCGGACAATGTTCCCACTGTGTAAAATTAAAATTTGGTCTTAGAGTATTCGCTTTCTGCAAGAAATGATGGCCATAATGTTGGTAACAGAATAAATCCATATAATTGGCCAAATTCAAATACAAATCTTCAGCATCAAAGGCAGCATAATATTTTAAATCAGAAAACAATGAATGAACGGCCTGAACATCACAATTGTCTGAGTGTATGTCCGGTGATACCACATCTCCTAATGAAACACGGAACACGTATGGGAAGTTCAGGACCTCCGTCGGACCGTGAATATTGAATGCAACTTTATCCCAAACGATGCCATCAGCAACAGAGAAGGCCGAAATGTTCACGAGGGCTTGATCTCTTTTCATGATATGGAATGATGTATGGGGAGCTAGAACTCCATCAACAACTTTTACAGCAGAGCGTTCAGGTAAATAATGACCATTGATGAGCAAGAAAAACACTGTCAGAAACCCAATCCACATGAAAAGGAAAATAAGCGTGAGCACCATCCAGATGTATGTCCAGGGCGGTAGCAGGTAAGTATTCTTGAACCAGGCCATGAAAAGATATGTACGAGACGGAGGGGTCGTCACCGATGAAGAAGAAGATGAGTCCAATAAAAAACTGGTACGATCCATATAATAACCACTCTCTCCCAAACGAAACAATGAAGGCTGTGCAGCATCAGACGAATCATGAATAGTACTGTCAGGAATGTCAATGATGACCTCATTAGGTGGAGAATCATACTCGATGTCTGCATTAGCGGAAGAAGAAGTGACCAAAGACAAGAAATCAACAGAAGTCTCCAACTCCCCTTCCATTTTGTGGGGAGTATCCGAGGAAGTTGTAGCCCTCGGAGTCAGAGAAAGATCTCGGCTCGGAATACTCGGAGTCACACTATTTAGTATTGGCCATATGGTTTAGCTTGACATTGTCAATAGAAATAAATCTGTTGTCCTTGCAACCAGGCAAAGGAGGCAAGATCACTGTACGAGTACCCTTCAATCCAAGAACTGGGACAGGTACACGATATGAGGGACCAAATTATTTTTTGATCTCCAGCTTTTCTCGTACCAAATCACCAATTTTAGGCAGCCAGCCAGGAACAGGAATCAGCACCGCTGCTTCAGTGGACGAGGGCGAATGATCTTTAGCCAGGTTGTCACAGTCCTTTTGTAGTTCCTGTAACATAGTAGAATGGTTATCTACGTCAAATGTTGCGGCAGCTGCCACAACGTCTAGACTATCAAGGTCTGACACAAACATTTTAATGCCCAAAAACATTTTGTATGGGGTCCGCCCACCCAGAGATCTTCTAGGGAGATTATTAAGTGCACGTTGGACTCCATACAAATGATTCAGCCAACCCCTACCCATAACTAAGACTCTAGCTTTCAAAGATTGCTTTAAGTCACGGTTCATTCGCTCCACTATAGAATTGCCCTCAGGCCTGTATGGAGACAAAAACTGCACCAGGACCCCCAGAGACCTCCTCGCGTCCTTGTAAGCCTTAAAGATAAACACAAGACCTTGGTCAGAATGGAAGGTGCCACAGGCAAAAGTCCCGACAAAGACACACAAATCTCTAATGACATTTCGAGCGTCAGCACTTCGTTGCGGTCAAACCCAGAGGAATCTCGTGCACCAATCCACTGCAACCAAAATATGTTTATACGCAGTGTCTGATGTCAAAGGACCGCAGTGATCAAGATAAATACAACCAAATGGTTGATTTGAAATGTATAGCTGTGTATGTGGTGGACGTGCGACCGTAGGAGGCTTAATCTGTTGACAAATGTCACAGGACAGTACATAATTAGGGGTTTGTTTATATAAACCACGCCACCAATAACGTTGCTGTAAAATAGAAACAGTTGCAGAAACACTGACATGTGCAGAAGCCATGCCTTCATCTGCGGCTATGATTAAAGGAAGTCTGCGGTCCTCGTTGGGAATCAGCCGATCCCCAACGGACTGTATCGTAGCAAACAGGACTTGCTCAGGAGACAAATGATAAGAATATTTAGAAGGGAAACCCTGTGGGAAATCTGTCCCACCCGTCGTAGCAGCAATTGCCGCAAGAATATCATTATCAATTTTAGTCATGGACCTAGTTACTGCTGCTACTGAACATGTGGCTACTGCAGATTTGGCTGCTTCATCAGCCAAAGAATTACCAGCAGCATGTGCTCCATGCGCTGATGGCCAAGAGTATGAATAACATGTGCGAGTGGGAAACGTTCTTTAAGTTCTGCCACTCAGACCCAAAGCATTTTAAGCTTTATTGCGCTACCTTTAGAGTCTCAATAGTCATTCTGAGACCAAAAGAATAAGTTAACATTGAACGCTTGCACACAGTAGTATGAATCGCACACAATAGGAGTGGTCACATCAGGGTTAGCGAACTCTAGAGCTAAAATCAAAGCATACAGCTCCGCCAATTGAGCTGTACAGTCCCCAAGCTCCTTTGTATGGACTATGGAAGACTTAAATTCACCATTGAGCCAGCTACTATAGCGCAAGCCTCTGAATAAGCATGCCTGGACCCGACGGCAGGTTGAACAGATCTGTTGGTATAGATGATACATTTGTACTGATCTAAAGGAAGCAACGACAATGGAGGAGGATGAACATGTTCATATTGTAAAAACTCCTGTGTCTGCAAAGAGGGATCAAAGATAAACGTGACATCAGCCGATGTCAAAGAACTTGCCCATTGTATCCAATGGGGGTACAAAGCCTTAGAATTCGGAACATTCGCCTTCGTCACTGCTTCTAAAGCAGGTACAGGCGAGACCATAAGAAAGCGTTTTCCCTGCGCCAGAGAGCGTTCCTTCAGAATCGCCATCTGGACAGCTGTCAATATTTTCTCAACAGTGGAAAAGCGCATTTCCGCTGATGTGTACAAATGCGATTTGTAAGCTATAGGTACTGTGTCACCTTCACTGAACGTTAAATACGTGAAAACTACAGCCCCTGGTACAATTCTTATAACCAAGTTCATAGAATTATCACGTGTTAACAAGAAGTTGGTCACAAGCAGATCAGACTGCAAAGACCGAAGAATTGTGGTTTGTTCCGAAAGATGAAAAAGAAGGTTGTATCAACGTGTAAAGAGGTTTGATACGCTGGGCATAATCAGGAATGTATGTCCTCCCAAAGTTAAAAAATCCCAGCAATGATTGTAGTTTTTTCAATGTGCTTGGAGGTTGTAACTGTGCACATTTCTCCAGAAAGTTGGGGCCAACCCCCTACCTTCGTTATTGAGCTCGTAGCCCAGGAAAAGTACCGCCAAAAAGGCGATATGTGACTTAGCAAAATTAAATTTGTACCCTAAGTCTGCAAAAGACAGAATTATGCGATCCACATGTACAAGATGCAGAATTAAATCGTCATCCGTCAAATAAATGTCATCGACGTATGAGAAAGCATCAGGGTCTATGTCATGCAAAAGAGACACAACACGTGCAGCAAAGGACCCAGGACTGTTCCTATAGCCCATAGGCAAACGTGTAAACCACTTATGATTGCCGACTGCGGTAAATGTGGTCAAATCACAGCTCTCAGGAGCCAAATTGTGACTATAAAACCCATTGGAAATATCCATTGTTGTTTTGTGTTTCTGGCGAACAATATTATTCACTAACGCAGAGCTGTGTGTGGTTTGTATTGCAAATGTACGAACGTGACTGTTTAAATGTCTATAATCCAACACTATATGATATGAACCATCCGGTTTTGATATCGGAAAAAGAAGATTATTCATGGATGAAACACAGGCCTCAATGACGCACTGATATTCTAACTGAGTCAAAATTTCACTCACAGATGCTTTTGCTTCACGCAAGCCTGAGCCAGAGGCTGTGGAATAGATCGCAAAGGAATTACATGCGCTGGTGAATCTTTATCCCAGCCCACCTGATTACGATACACAGCCGGCGCTAGGGCCAAAGCCCATTCCAAGGCGTAAGCTTGTTTAGCCTCCTCAGAGATGTAACGGGAAAAGCTCGGGAGAATCACGTCCTCCCCAAGGGAAGAAGCTAAAACGAATGGAGGAGGCCAATCCGCCTCCGCCAATAAAATGTCATAAGATGAGGTAAGGTTGTCCCAAAAAAAACGCATTAATTGTCCTTTTTATATCACCTTCAATTTGGAGGACAATCTCATAAAGCCTATCAGGGGGTGCAACTTGTGTATCTGCTGTTTCCACCGTAATGAAAGTATCAGTCGCTTTCGCCTCCAGGCAAGGACGGAGTGCCTCCCGCACTACGGTAACTTCCGCCACGCTGTCGAGGAGTGTCACCGCCCAGCTCCAATCGAGAAGTCTGAGGCATACTTCGCTGTTAAAGCGGCAACTTTCTTCTTCGGAAACTGGGGTCGAAAAGGAGGCAGTCCCTCCGGTTTGGCCTTTATGTCAAACTGTTGTAGCGGATCACGTCACTGCTGAGTGGTCTCGCCTTGTCTACGATTCTGCCGCTCCCCACCACTGAATTGTGGATCCGATGATTCCTGAAAGGAACGAGGAGAGCATGGATCAGGAGCTTGAAATCTCTCTGGTGTCTTAATTTTAGAGCGGTCACACAAATTATCTTTACATTCAGAAGCTTCAGGAGTCGGCGAACCCTGCTTCTGTTGTTGCTGCCGCTGATTTCTGTTCCAAGCCTTTTTAGGAAAGACTGGATGCCCATCATTTTCAAGCTGGGGCTTATTCTGCGTTTTAGTAGAAGGACGTATACCCAGATTATTGCGCCCCAATGACTTATAAACTTTCGCAATAATCATTGGCAATTCGCGTTGTTTATCCATGTCAGGAGTTGGGAGGTGGAATTTGGCATAGGAGACTAGGTGGTAGTGAGAGACCGACACCGGGAGTGGAAGTTTAGAACGCCGTTTGAGAGAGAGATCTGGGAAGTGGTAGGAGTAAAAGGAACGATGACCACTGTCAAAAGAGGAGAGCAATTGCTGTCGAGAAATGTGACCTGGTTTAAAAAAGTTACACCTCTGCTGGGGGGTGAAAGTCGAGAGTGGGGAATGACACAGTCACCGGGACCCCATCCAGAGGGAGGAGGAGTCATGGTACCCAGGCCGGCAGAAGAGGAGGTGAACAGTGAGTCCAACGAAACTGGGGTAGAGAACATTCCCTGCCAAATCACTAGGGGCACGGACACTGGGAACAATAGGGCGGCTCTGCGTGGCTATCCTTATCATCTGCGAGAAAACCCCAGGCCAAGCCAGAAGCTGAAAGACTTTGTTTGGTGAACCATATACCACCCCATGAACCAACTGCTATGGGGTGTCATATAATCAATATTGTTAATTTACGTTTGTTATGAAAGGTTACGAGGGATGTAGTGAGTCCTCTGGCCACTGTAATACTTTGTATCGCACTGCAGCCTTCCGGGCCAGGCTCGGACCAGGGGCTATAAATAAATGTGCAAAGATCGCTCGTGGTCTTTGGCACTGAACTAAAAGCATGGCTTGTGTCATCTCATATTATATAGTGATTAGGCCTCAGCACTCTCCCCCCACAATATAGTGCCCCACCACAAGGAGTACCGCCCAACTGCAGTCTTCTTACGCGGTAGATGTTTTATCTGTTCCTTTGGGGACTACTTCTAGAAAGGAAAAGTGTTCAAACTTGTTTTCCCTGTCGACTCGATGCCCGCTGCTCTTTAGGTTTCATGAGGCGGGTGCTGTGTTGATTAAAGAAAGCTGTGGGGCGTGTTGAATAAAGAAAGCTGCGTGGCTGCTTCCTCCAATGCGCTATTGTATGACATTGTATGACAGCGCTAAATCTCTTGGCGTCATACTAGACAAAAGGCTCAATCTACACTCCCACATCAATTCCATTGCAAAGAATGCATGTTACCAGCTGTGCCTTCTCTGGGGTATTCAATGTTTCTTTCCAGAGAAAGACCTAAAAACCTTGGTCCAATCTCTGGTTCTCTCTAGATTGGAGTATTACAATTCTCTCCTTGCTGGTCTCCCCAAATCCCACATCTCCCCTCTTAAATGCGTACTCCATTCAGCGGCTCGTTTTGTTTTTGGGGCCCAAAAAAATGATCACATCACACCCATACTGTTTTCTCTTCGAGGGCTTCCCATTGAAGCAAGGTCAATCTACAAGACTGCCTGTATCACCCACAAAGCTTTGCACACTTCCTCCCCTCGATACCTGATGAATAAACTTAAAATTTATGGAGGCTCTTCACGTAATGCTGAAAACTTACTGCTTGAGCCCCCTACCTTCAAAAGAGAAAGATAGATGGCTCAATCCTTCTCAGGCAATGCAGTTAGAATCTGGAATTCGCTTCCTCCATTTCTATGTACCACCACCTCTACCCGGACTTTCAAAACAGACCTCAAATCTCTTCCCTTCCAAAGACACTTCCAGAATTAATACATCCCTTTTCGTGTCCCTCAAAGCTGCTTGGTATTCTCCCGATATTCTAAGTTCTTACAATGCTGTAAATATGTTTTCTATGCCTCTACTAACCTAATCCCAATGTTTTTTTGTTTTGTTGCAGTGATTGCCCCCTCTTATTTTATTTTACTTTTTCAACTATCCCGTTTGTATCTGTAACGTGTATGTTTGTAAATCTCCTCATGTAACGTACTTGGTTCTATTGTAAAGTGCTCTGACACCTTTGGGTAAGGTCCGCGCTATATAAAATTGCATAAATAAATAAATAAACAAATTATTGCTACGCTACTGCATGGAATAAACCCATATGAAGAGCGTAGGGGCTTAAAATAACACAGAGGGTGCACAAGTGCAGTCTCATAAAACGGTGTGCCTGGCAGAGTCTTTAATGAGGAAGCTGCGATGATGTGACTGTAATGGGAGCGCACACAGCAGAGACCGGCAGGTGAGATGGATCCGAGCGGCTTACTATTAGAAAGGCTGCTGCAGCTAGCTTCCTCGCTCCGCCCTGTGCTGGGTTGGTGCGCAGTATTGCACACTGCAGAGCACGCAGTGGTCTGCAGCAAGGACTTATGCCACAGCGTACAGTGGAGACCGATGTAAGGGGGCGCTCTTAAAGCTACAGCTACTCCAAGAGCCCGTCATTAGCTAGCACAGGGCAGCAGTAATAGAAGAGAGCAAGCATTGAAAATGCAATAGGTCTCGCATTTGTTGGAGCTGGAGCTATTGGCACTGTAAACGAAAAAGTGCATGGTAATACAAAAAGAACAAGATTTATTTTCATGTTGCACAGTTCTGAAGAAAGCCAGAAGAATGCGACGAAATTTCATTAGCTCCATGAATGAAATGAAATGCAGCTGAGGCTGTTATGCAAGAGCGTGCTATGGAGCAAGGCTGATTAGCACTTAGTGGCAGGGGAAGAGGGAGGAGGGGAGTCAGATGGCTGTGGCAACAGCAGCTGAAAACAAGCTGCGGTTGATTCCATCATGGCGCAAGCTGTAGAAAATGGAAGTCAGTCAAAGAGGAAGTAAGGCAAAGCTGAAGATCAGCGGCCATCATCTGATAACGGAACCACGTTACTGAACCACAATTATAGTCACATAGATTTCCAGTGCACGGTTTAGGTGGATTAAGATTGGTGATTGCTGTGCACTTCAAATTTGTAATAAACAGGGCACAAGTCTTTAAAAGAAGAAACAGGAAAGTGAGTTTGGCTTTGTCAAGGCACAAGTCCTAAAAAAAGAAGTGGGGGGACTAACCAGATTAGGCAGTATGCAAGTGAAATCATGACGCGTGCCATCATAGCGCACGTCACGACGTGTGACATTGCATGTAACATCACAGGAAGTGACCTCACTGGAAGTGACATCACAAGAAGTGACCCCAGATATTAAGACCTCGCACATATGTTAAACAGGTATATCATGAGTACATTTAAGCGCATTATGAGATTTAACAAAGAGATTGGGCGTTGGGGTTGTGCCAAAAAAGTTGCGCAATGCCGACGCAAAATCTGGGCCTCATTTATTTTTTTAAGCCTTGCCACAAAGAAATTGGCAACAAGGAGAAGCATGGTAGTAGATCTGTTATGCTTAATTGGTTGCAAAGTCTACATTTTAAAATATTTTATGGGTTAAGGCATCTGCTGTAAAAGGTGCCCAGTAAATCTCAGGGAATAATCATAATGATGATAACTCTGCAGGTGAACACATTTGTTGGAGAGAGTTGTGTTTTGTGAAGTCCCAGATTTGAATCAAAGTAGTATAAGGTTAATGTGTCTCCTGCAAGGCATATCATGTAACATGCAGATGACAAATTTTTATTTTATGTAGATAGTAAAGTGGGTTACTGCTTTTAACACAGAGATCCTTTTGTTTCCTGCAGTTCATAAATTGTAATCCTTTAAATATATCACAGTGAGCTATGGACATATGACTCCTACACCTTGTAACCCTGTCTCATGTAACTCATCTTGTACCTTGACTTACACATGTACATGATTTATTGTCAATGAATAATCTGTATGTTATGTAAAGAGCTCTGACAACCTGCATTGGGTTTGCTTAGCGCTAGAAAAGAAATAAACTAGTACTATTGAAATTGTTATTTGTGTAAATACTGGGACAGACAAACACACCTGACATTCTTACAGTGCACGCATCTCTTATATACAGGGACTGAACAAAGGCAAAAGCATGCCTCTCTTAACTACCTGTGAAGAAATAACAAGCCGTGTGCCTTTGTTTCCCCTCCAAGGTATTTACATTTAAGTGTGAGGTTCCAGGCCACCTCCAGTCAGGATATTCAAACAAAAGGAGGCCTGATGGCCCCTTAACTTGGCCCAGCTGGGGTGAAAAAAAGCTCCCTCCCTGCCTGAACGTTGCTGCTGGGAATCAAAAGCAGAAAACGTGCAGGTGCTGCTGAACGAGTCCCGGTGTCTGAAAATTACACAGGGACAAGTTTAGCTTATTTCTGTGGGGGCCGAACCTCTTGGCAGGGGGGACGGCGTGTACCCCCGACTTGTTCCCTGTGCTTTGTACACTTACCTCTCCATTCGTGATGTTGATGGCGAGGTAAATGTGACCAAAGGAGACCGAGTCCATCATCCGAGTGGTGCTTGTTGCTTTTGTCTCACTTATTAACACAGACCGTGCCACACTAGTACCCTCTCTAATGCGCTCTATGTAATGCGACACGAGGCGTGAAATGAGAGCTGCGCACACTTACTAAACAGACACTATCTACCATCGCGAAGCAGCTATTTGGTGATGTCTGTGCGCCACGAAACGGGCAACTGTAAAAAAAAAAAAAAAAAAAGCTTGCCATGCAGCACTTAATAAACTAATATAAATTTCAAAAAATTGTTTTTGGCGAGCTACTCTATAAGGAAGTCACGTCGCCACCATTATTGAAGTTCAAATGCGAGTAAAGGAAAAAAAAAGAAAGGGGGGTGTTCGTCATGAATATTAAGCTTGGTGTGCCGCGCTGTAAAAAGAAATGTTATGTTATGTTAAAAATGTTATGTTAAAAAAGACTTATTAAGCGCTCGTACACCGGTTGGTTTCATGGCGCTACTTCTAGGGGATGCCGGCCCGGAGCAGTTCATTCGTATGCTTCAATGTACAGCCATGTTTTGAGGGATTTTCTGAACCTCAATAGGTCAGTGTTTGACCTAATTTCCAGGGGGATGGAATTCCACATTCTGGGGGCCAGAGTTGCGAACCTACAGCCCCCTTTGCGCTTCAGCTTGTAGGTAGGAACCGTCAGGAGTTGGAGGTGAGCCGAGCGGAGGTTACGTGTGGGGGTATATCGAGATATAAGGCTATCTATAAATTTAGGGTTCCGACCCTGTAAAGATTTAAACACCAGGCAGCCAATTTTGAAAGCACAGCGTTGAGGGATAGGAAGCCAGTGCAGCTTCCTTAAAAGGGGTCCAGCATGTTGCCACCTGGGCTGTTTGTAAATTAGTCTGGCGACTTGGTTCTGTACCATCTGTAGCCGTTTTGTGAGTCCCTGTGGTAGGCCAAGATAGATTGCGTTGGCGTAGTCCAAGCGTGATAGGACCATGGCTATTAGAACCTGTGTCAGGGCGGCTTGGGTGAGTAATCTACTAATCTTCCTAATTTTGCGCAACTGAAAGAAACAGGTGAAGATCACAGAGCCTACATGGGTTTTTAAGGAGAGATTGTTGCTTATGGTGACTCCCAGGCTTTTCACTGAGGTAGAAGGGATTGGGGGAGGCCCTAATTCGTTAGGCCAGTAGTGTAGGCCCCACAAATTGTGGTCACCTCCCGTCAGCACTAGTTCGGTTTTTCCAGGATTTAATTTGAGGTGGTTGTGGTCCATCCAGTGGCGAATGAATTTCATGGTGGACTGAAAATCAGATATTGACTGAGGAGAATTGTCAATAGTGAACAGAAGATGGAGGTCATCAGCATAGTTAAAAGTGACCACTCTCCTTTCCTTTAATGATCTAATCAGCGGGAGAAGGTAGAGGTTGAACAGGTGCGGGGAGAGCGATGAGCCCTGTGGGTCCCCACACGTTGTTTCCAGTTTGGGTGCTGTGAACTGGCCAATGCGTACTGCCTGGGAACTGTCTTTCAAAAAGGAGCTGATCCAACTGAGGGCAGGGTCCTGGATGCCTGCCTCACTGACACGGTCCACCAATATACCATGGTCGACCGTGTCAAATGCGTCCGAAATGTCTAGCAGCACCAGGGCTTGGGGAGTGCCTCCGTCTGCCTTTTCTCGTAAGGAGTCCAGTACCGCCAATATCACAGTTTCCGTGGAGTGGGCTGGACGGAAACCCGCTTGGCATGGCTCAAGAAAAGAGGTTAGTTCCATAAAGTTAGACAGGGATTTAGCAACATGGGCTTCCAGTACTTTGGCCAGGTACGGGAGCAAGGATATGGGCGGTAGTTCGACAGCGTCTGGGGGTCAGCGCCCGGTTTCTTCAAGAGGGGGACCACAATTGCCTCTTTAAAGGCTTTCGGGGGACACCCCTGGGATAAAGAGTTGTTCAGGAGGACGAGGACAGGGTCCGGGTAAGCGGAGAAAGCTTCTTTTAGGACATGTGGGGGACAGTGGTCCATAGGGGATCCAGATCTGACTTTAGACAGCAAAACGTAGAAGGTCTGGGTGTCAATGGGTGGAAAGGATTCGAGGAGGTAAGAATTCCTGGGCATAGACGGGGAACTTTCAGGGGAAGTATGTATAGGGATGCTGGCTTTGATGGAGGCGATTTTATCGATAAAAAAAAATGTTCAGAGAGTCGCAGAGGGCCTGAGACGGTGTGGGCTTACTTAGTACTCTCTCAGGGTTGGACAATTCGTCTACTATTGCAAAGATTTCCTTGGCTTGATTATTAGAGGTTAAAATGCTGGTGGAGAAGTGTGCTGCTTTGGCAGTGGCGATCGCATTTTTATATTCCCTCATGGCCGATTGGTAGGTGGTTTTTCCTACTTGTGAGTAGTTCTGTCTCCATTTCCTTTCCAGTTGGCGGAGAGTGAGTTTTTGTGTTTTTAACTCGGGGGAGAACCATCTCTGCGCCTCATGGCGGCGGGTTAGTCTAACTTTTTTAAGTGGTGCATGTTTATTACTAGCCGCCAGAAGCCAGGCTGATATGGTTATGTTATAAAAAAAGGATTTTGGCAAGCAGCGCTATAAAGGTCGTGCACCCACCATTATCGGAGCTGAGGGAGGAGGCAGCTGCAGCCGAAGACAGGGAGCGAACGGGGAGGAGGAGTCAGCTGCAGCCCAGGAGAGGGAGCAAGTGTGGCTGAGTGCAGTTCCTAAGGTTAAAGAAGCAAAAAGGGGAAAAGAGTGTGCTGAAACTAATAAAGAACATAACGAGTAACAGGACATTTAACAAGGGCAGGCATTCTGGGAGGTTACAATGAGAGAAAAAGCAGTTCTAAAGAGGGACTACCAAGCCTATTAAACAATGAAAAGCCATCATTTATAAAGGATAGTAACAGGAGCCAATTAAAAAGATGGACAGAAAGTTGGCAGAGCTTAATGCCTGCATCCTGAATACACTATGCCTCAGACAGACAGCACAGGCGACGGCTAGGCAGACCTAAAAATGGTGCAGGGGTGCAGTTTGGCTATCGGTGAGGCGAGAAGGTCAGTAGGCCCTATGCGACATGGGGATATAGGAAATTAAGTATGACGACAGTGAGAACTAAAAGTCGGCTGGGATGGTTTTCAAATATGTAAACCACTATATGTTTCTCTTGTACCTTTATATTTTTATACTGACCTTGCACTATGCTGTGTCTGGGGTTGGGATAGATACTTGCACACTTCTAACTAAATTACTGAATGGACAGGTGAGCGAAAAAGAGAAAACTGAGACAAATATTTATGAGAAGTGGAGGGCCTCAGTTCCCCCATATAAATAGCACCACGTAATGAGTGGCACCTTGATAATCTGTTTCTGCATGAGGACAACAAGAGGATGAAACATTTTCCAAGTAAGCTTTTTGAGTCGCATCCATCCAAGACGGCATGAGTTAATATTGTTAAAAGTAATGTTCATGTACAACACACTTACCCAAAAAAAAAAAGTCAAGTGCATACAAGCCCAAGTTGTCTTTGTGGCTTTGATGTTTACTACACCAAACACGGCTCGGACACTGTGGACACGATAGCCTCCCTTATACAACTGCATAAGGGGAAGAACTTAACTGTAGAGTTTGGGTGGATTTCAATGGGGAGACTCCTCACACTAGGGTGCACGGTACTAGTTACAAAAGAAAAGTATGCTTGCGTGTTAGTGTCCTGAAAGGTGAGTTTGTGAGATAAATGAAGGCAAGAAAACATAAAAACAAGCTAAGAAGAATAAATAGTTTGCAGGGACACTTCAGATGCAGATGGGGATAATATGATGGGCATAAGACATTTTAAAGGAGCGCCATTGAGCACGGTGAGTGTGTGTCTGTTAAACTAAATAGCAGGTTGTACAGAACTAAGATTTCGAGGAACTAGAGCAAGCTCACCATGTTTTAGTAAAATTGCAAGTCTTGCGAGTGATAAACCGTGGCGCATGGAAATGTTGCTTTGGAGAGAAGATATGCATGGGCACACAGTGCTGAACACACACTGGCTCTGGTGGCTTAGTAGAATAATGCCTCCACTGTAGGGGCCTGTGTTCGACGTCATGGCCACAGGTTCACATACTGGTGGGTCTATTCAGCCTGTCAGCCTTCTGAGGTCGATAAAATGAGTACTGTTGAATCATGTAACAACAGACATCTGTTATTCAGCGTGAAGATGCCCTCCTGGGTGAACGTGGGCTTTACAAGTGATTTTGGAAGACGGGATGTATAAGGTGATGAATTTGCCGCGCATAGGGATGTAAGCCATTGCACAAGGAATGCAGGTGAGGAACAACATCAGGGTAGTGCAAGTATTGAAAGTTATGGGATGTCAGGAAAATGGTTTGGAAAGCACTGATATTTACACTTTTGAACAGGATAGATGTTTTACAAGGTATTTACGTAGGTTTATGTGGGTTGTGTAAAACAGATCGCTTCATTTGGCTGCTCTTCGGTCAAGGTCAATATATATCTTATCTAGTGCCTGCACATGTGAGGTGGGAAGAATTCATTGGTTTACAGGAGTGCATACATGGACTATTTTAAATTGATTAGTAAGGGTCGAATTAGCATTAGGCAGAATTTAAGAGATCGATTAGCAGCATTTGAATCTTCAATAAATGTGTTTAGAGATCCCAGTCTGTGTAATTATTTAACTTGAGTGGTATTACTTCAAGACCAGTAGAGCCATGAACAAATATAGGCCACAAACAATAAGTGCAAGGGATATTTGTCACAAAAAATGCTTCCTGTTCCAACTGCACTCCGCTGTCAGTCACAGAATACTTGCAAACACATTGTATGCAGGAGTCAAGTTATTACTTTCCTACGTCTGTAACCTTGACGACCCAGAATTATTCATCTACCTCGCAGTATGGTATATTTTAACAAGCATTTGCAATGCAATCGGTCTCGCAATTATGAGATTTTGAGCTATTGGCATTGTAAATGGCAATGCCTTTATAATATTAAAAGGCATTGTCATTTACAATACCAATAGGTCAAAGTTTAACAAAAGCGAGTCCTATTGTATTGCAGAGCACGGTGTCCCTGAAGCGGGCGCCGCGCTCACTATTAAAGTTTTTTTAAAAAGCAACGAAGACACAACGAAGGTGGACACACTGATAGAGACACACATAGATGGACACACAGGCAGACACAACGAAGGCCGACACACTGGTAGAGACACTCACGGATGGGCCCACAGGCATGCAATGACAGAGAGACGCACGGATACAGACACACCCACTGGAAAAAAAAAGTGCTAGGCACAGTTAAAACAAAGCGCTATGACAAGGCCATCGATGATAGTGTTATAAAACCTTTTCAAAACTTTTTTTTGTGTTGCCCCAACACGCCCTCCCTCTGGCCTTTATTATTGTATTGCGCGGCAGGAAACAACACAGATAGAGGAAGGGGCAGGAGGCAACGGGCATAGAGGGGACGGATGGGTGTAATCAATTGGAAGGATGTGGCATGGCGGGTGGATGAGAGCAAGCAAGACAAAGTATGAGCCTTTGGGAAAGACAAAGAAAAGAGCACAAAGAAAACAGTCATGCAGGGGACGGATGGGGGCAAACAACAGACATAACAAGGCCTTGGGGGGGGGGAGAAATAAAGCAAAGAATATGAAGAAAGCAGGCATGGAGCAGATAAATACAGGCAAGCAACAGGAATGAAGCATTTACAGGCATGGAGTGGATGAGGGCAAGGAACATACAGGCAGAAGCACACAGGCGAGAGACAGCAAAATGAGCGCTTGTAGGGTGCAAAAGCAAACTGGTGAGAGAGGCTGACATGGAACGCAGGGGAGCATATGAGATAGACTCTTCGCAAACACATGCACTGGCACACACACCTGCTCAGCACCAGGATACCCTCAAGGGTAATAGTGCGCTCTACAAATGCACATAACATAAGATAACAATCATGCCGAGTGCTTCAGCAAAATGAAAAAAGGACCTCCCACAATGCTAGCAGTGGAAAGATTCAAGTACTTTGGCCATGCTCCAGGTTCAGAGTCAAATACAAGAAGAGCACATGAAGCTCGAACTCTTAACAAATCAGAAGCAAACAGTGGCAATGAAGCCAACTAATGGTAAGCAATGGGCGGGCTCTAAGCCCATTGTAAGCTAAAAAAATGTCTTGCAACCAACAGCGCATTTGCTGTCGCAGGCGAGACGTAAAAATTACTTTCTTCTCCTCCCTCTTCACATGGTTTAAAAGAATGAGTTATAATTGACTGCGAACCATACAGTCAATTATAACTTATTAATAAAAGTGCAGCTCCATGATACATATAGGTTCTAGGCTGATTTAAAGGAGAATTGTTTTCTTTAACTTGTGCAGTCAGGAGTACCTTTTTTAAATTATTTTTAAACTGTTTCATATGACATCACTGCGCCGCAGTCTTCTGTCCCAAATGGCATTTTCATTTCCTTTCTCTAGGGTCACCCCTCTAAACGCAATATTGCTTTTGCTGTAATACCATCAATAAACTACTGATCCACTCCATTCACACAATGCACAGGAAGACTTTTCCACTTATGTCTAAATCACCCTTGTGGAGATTCCAGAGAGTGAATGAAGGAGAAGTGGATGACAGTGTATTGGGATATAAAAAGTGTTATTATTTCTCTCCTGTGTTTGGATGACTGCTAGTCTGTCACTCCTGGGTAAATGGAAGACTTTGACTGGCAATGGTTGATTTGCACGCTCCCACAGCCAGTGTGCGCGCTTGCTTTCTGCCAGTTTAATTATTATTAAAGTTGTGAGTTGGGAGTCTTTTGTCATCTGAAAACGGACTAAGCTGTTGTTTTCTGGTTCGTGTGCCATCTCTTGTACAATTCACTCCTGTCTGAGACATGGTGCGTCGTGGAACGTTACAGATCAATGTTATTGGGAACAGATGTCACTGCCTCCTCTCTGATGGAAGGGATGTGTTTATACAGCTAACAAGGCTGAACAGAAAGCTTTAGTTCTCAGAAATTGGATACATTGTACAAAAGTAGTGGTTTATAATGCGTCATTCTTTACTATCATCAACTGTGTACTAGGCCTTCACGTTTACACGAATCAACACGCATGTGACAGGAAGAGAAAAATTGACGGGATTCCGCTTTTGTCCTTGATGTATTTGAAAGCTGAAAAATCAACATGCGTGGTACATCTCAGAGAAGACTGCGTTTGTAGGGGCAGTTTTATTGTGTGTGTCGCCCATAATACACCAGCTGTCTCAATTATCATAACACAACCAGATGCAGACAGCACGCTCCGATTGGAAAATGTGTTTGAGAGTTCACCATGGTGCCTACTAGAGGCAGGAGTGACCAACTGAGCTATTTTGTATTCAAAACTTGAGAGGGAATGAGCTTGGTATAGGCCTCCGTTTGAGACCTGGCTATGAGCATGGTCAGACAGGATAGGCGTGAGGAACCAAAAGCGCCCCATGTGAAAAAGCTCGAACTAGCCATGTTTTTTTTAAAATTTTTGCAGATTTATATAGCGCGAACTCAACCAGAATGCACGAGCACCAGCTCCATTATACTTTCATTTGTAATTGTTTTAGGCACTGGGAGAGTAAGTGATTTGCCCAGAATCACAGGAAGCTCAGCCGACGCCGAGACTCGAACCTGGTTACCCAACTCCAAAGACGGCAGCTCTGGCCGCTGCTACACTCTGATCTTGCTCTCTTTCTCTCCTTGCGCATTCTCTATGTTTCCTCCCATCAATTAACTCTCCCTCTCTCTAAATTGTAAGTTATTCCAATCACAGCAAAATGTAATTTTTCTATGTATACTTCCAATATTACACTCCTGCTAGTATACTATAACAGTCGTTACTACCTGTTTTGAAAATAGAATGAATATTACTTTACCTCTTACGGTTTCTTTAAATAAAGAAACATTGAGATACTGAGCTTGATTTGCCCCTCCACTGACCCCCCAATAAAATATTTCTGCCATGCTATGTACTAGAACAAATTAAACCAGGCGGTGCCTATCCCTGCTGCGCTGCTCGCGACGGAGTCCAAACGTACCCCTGTTTCTTTGACCGCGCGCCGGTTTTTATCACAGACGGCCATACGGACAGTTTCAGTGCAGACGGCCGGCTCTTGTGCTGCTGGTCCATGTTTTCTGGTCCAGCTTGAAGTCACTTCAGGTTCAGCATTGAGGCTGTTCTCTTCTCAAGCAATGGAATCTCTTTTCCTGTGGATTTCCCAGCAATTTCTAGCAAGAGCCAGCCAAAATAAAGCCTAACAAGCAGTCATCAGCCGCAATGCAGGTAGAGACTGTGTGCGCGCCGCTGCTCGTGACTGTGTGTGTGCCGCTGTGTGCGCGCCTCTGCTCGGGACTGAGTGCGTGCTGCTGCTCTGGACTCTGTGCGTGCTGCTGCTCGGGATTGCGTGTGCACTGCTGCTCGCTCCCGCGGCAATACTCCATGGGAGTAAACTTTTCAGAAAAGGTGGGACATGCACCCACCAGTAGGCATTTGCAGGCTACGATTTTTGACTGACATACACACAAGCCAATACAAAGCATGGGAGGAGTCAGCCCCCCACACAAAGTAAGTACAACAGATCGCCTACAGCGCAAGCGCTGTTTAGGCTCGACCTAAAAAGGAAGAAGTGAGTTTGTATCTGCCAGATAAAATGGAAATAAATTACATCTATTGCACTACGAGGAGTGCTGTTCTGGTTTAACCGAAACGGGAGAAACTTGATGCAACTACGTCGGGCGCGGGCGTCCTACCTGCACCCCCGGTGATTTGGCTGGCATCCGAGGGGATATATAGATATATTCTCTGCAGTCTACTTCATAAAAAGCGAGTTTAAAACAAGCACATTGATCACTCTCTCCATGCAAACGTGACCTATGTTTTAGCGCGGGTTTTCCATGGCGTCCAATTCAAGGGATAAGCCCTAGCCTGTAATGTACGGCCTGGGGCCATTACAGCATGGCAGACAGGTTGATAGTGGCCAAGAAATAAGAAAAAGAGCAACGAAAGACTTCAGCTCCAGTACCAGAGAGCACTGGAGACCAGACTACTCATGCAACGCAGTCCAGTGCTTTACCCTCAGATGCACCCTCGGGGCAGCAGGATTGGATTGGTTGATAGACAGCTGTTTCTGATTGGTTGTTTCGAAGGAAAAAAAAGAGAACAAACATGCCCCTGTCTTCCAGAGTCGAGCTGAAATCCTTCGTTCTGTGTGAATCTTTTCACTTTAAGTTGTTTGCTGCTCACTGGAATTGGATGCCGCTTCAGCTCCGAGGTTCGTACATTCACTGTAGTTGCTCTGAGATTACTGCTTGCTTTAGCGAGTGGTTCTCTGGCGAGGGCGTGGCAGAACACCAGTCTCCTGACAGGCTACGGCGATGATCCGTAAACGCTGTTGTCCTCGAGGCAAACCAAGCTATTCTGCATGGCGCGCTTCAAATAAACAGCTAGTCCATGACCGCACCCGTGCCAGCCCCAATATGGCCACCAAGAATGCCTGTAACATCTAGTGGCAAAGTCAAGAAAATTACAGTACAAGAAAATAAAAGCAAGAAAGCACAACCAGCGGGGCGTTCCTGAAGGGGGCCCCGCTGATAGAAAGAGCTCATAGAGAGAACTCAGACCTGCAGTTCTCCCCAGAGACCAGAGCCAATCCACAGCTCGGGCAGCTGCAAGGAGCATGGCAGGCACAAACGGCAGTGCCCCTTGCTGTGAGACAGCCTGCAAAACAACCCTCCCGAGAACTACAGAACAATGAAAGTGAAACCAGCTCAGCGCTCGTGAAATGGGCCCAGCGCTGATAAAGTATTTTAATAATTATTAACAAGCAAGGGAAGGGGAGACAGGGAGGCACGGCAGGGGAGACAGCAGTAACACAACTGTGGCATAAAGAGGGGTGGGAGTAAGAATGCTATATTTAAATGCAAGCAGCTAGGGCTCTGAACACAGACAAACAGTAACAGAGCAGGAAACCCAAAAAAATATGGTCCTCCCAAGAACAGTTATAGAGCCATGGCGGAATGAGACAGTACTAAGCCCCTGCTCTGTGGGAGGAACAGAAGAGAGAAAGGAGGGACAAATGAAAAGCAATGGCATGAAAGGGGATGGACTTTAAACCCACAGACTGATCGCAGCAGGTCTCGAAGAGACAGCTGAGCTGTCTAACTCGACCTAAAAACAGGCATCATGACGCAGGGGTGGGCGGGGGTGCTGGCGAGGTGTAAGGAAATGGAGAGTGACAACAGGAAGCTGAAAGCAGGGGTCCAGAGAGATGAGGTGTGGGACAGTGGCTTTTCAAACATATTTCAAACAGAGAGATTTCGCATCATTAAACAATGTTGACAATGAATTCAGTGACTGCCGTTTGCTGTACTAAGTTTCTGTATTTTTGGCAACAAATTAAAGAACTTTAATATATATTTTCGCCATTGATTTTGCAAACCCCTTAGGTTTTCCCCATAGATTTGTTGTCTTTCCTTGTTCTCTGAATATTTGGAATACTTCTGGATCATAATCACGATGGCCGTTATCTGTATATCTGCATTGTTCATGAAAGTCCCCCAGCGCCAAAGCGCCGGATGCTCCCCCGAATCTGGGGCGTAGGTCTCACCCACTTCTTTAAATAGAGGACTAGGGTAAGGCGAGGCTCACCGGCGTAAGTTGAAAAGTTGTGGCTTCTCCTGAGAAAGTAAATATATATACAGAGGTAGAGGTGCTTCTGTGCAAGGGGCGCACTCTGCAAGCAGATACAGAGCGGTTTCTCTGTGGAACAGGGTACAGAGTGGTGCCTAGGTACATAGGGGACGAAGATGGGTGCTTCTGTAGAATGAGAATGGCAAGAATTGCCTCTATACAGTGGGGTGCATCTGAGCAAGGTGGTGTAGGGAGTGATTTTCTATAGGGGGGCCCAGATCATTGGCCAGGTACAAGACAACACACAGGGCTTCATATGTACAAAGGGATTCAGCTGTCTGCTCCTCTCTGATGGGACACAGAGAGCTCCTCTGCACAAGGAACAGTTACTGTACAAAGGGGTGTACACAATTACAGAAGTGTTACACAGTCCCTAAAAAACCGGAACTAGGGTACGTCATTCGCATTTCTTTTTCCTCATGTTTTTGTTAGTGCGCAGAATTGAAACGTTGTGTATGACACTGATTCATAGCTTTCTGTGTCTAATACGGTTACCCGTGCACAGTGGCGTTAATAGAAGTGGTTTTGTGTCTGGACAATCCTGTGGTTAAGCAGGGTGTAGAGAAATGTTGTATTTGGCAGAAAAAATGTCCAGGAGTGGTGTCTTTTGAAGCCCATTTAAAGGACGGTCTCTTACACAATGGAGATGTGCCCAGGGGCCACGTGCAGGCTCTGTGCTTTCATTTTGTCAAGCATTGGTGTTGCCCCATTAAACTGTTGGCACATGAAAGCGGCCCAGTTCCATGTGGATGCGGCATTGGCCGCCCTCCTGCTTCTAGTGATGTTGGGGTTCGTGCCCCTAGTCCTTTCGGTGCCAGGTCCCAGTTGGCAATTTGCCTATCGATTTGGCAGCCTTTATTTTCCGTTCAAGGGGACAGGGAGCGTGAGCAGCAAGTACCACCCTAGAGGCTTCACAAAGTTTCACTGCGCCGGAAGGCCTCCCGAGCACATATTTAGCACTGTTAGTGTTTCTTGGGAAGGTCTCAGGTGTTAATGTACACATAGCAGTTGTCGTATTGCATGTGTGACAGCGTAATCAGCCAGCACTGTTTTTTTCGTGCCTAAAGTAGGTTCCAATCTATAGTTCCAATTTAAAAGTTACAAAGTATGGGCCAGAAAAGCAATGCTGTGGTTATGCTTTGTTACGAAATGTAGCCATGTTGTTCTTCTCTCTACATAAAATATTGTCTTTCCCACTCAAATCACACTGTGTAACTGTTACCAAACTCGCTCGCATGTCTTCCTTCTCTGGCGGTAATTATGGGGGGGATTTTTGTTCATCAGAAACAGCATTCACAGGAGCAGTCCTGCCAAGTACAACGCATCAGGAATTAGACTAACGCATTTCACTGTGGTGCTCTGCATCACTGCACAGAAATGCATTGTCACGCATAATGCATAGTATCAGTCTCAGGTGCACATTCACTGAAACGCTGCAAACTTGTGTGTAGCATCTGGCTGCAGCGCGATAGTCAAAAATACACAATACATGTACGCTGGCCACCCGGGAGAATCAATAAATCACCTGAATGAGGTGAGCAGAGCTACTAACCTAGTGCTTTCAGCGGAGCGCCCGTGTTGGTCATAAACAATACCAATAGCTAGATCAGCCAGTGCCTCACGTGGATCTGGGTGGGGCGGTACCTTGCCTGTTGAGCCAATAAACTCGGGCTTCGCGCAGTCAAATCATTAATCATCCCCAGGTCAAGCAGAGCCCGGTGCTACAGAAATAACCAATAATTGCCGTCACCAGGGTATAGTGGCTCAAGTGGAAACAGGGGCGGCGCCTTGCCTGTTGTTGTTTTCTGGCAAGGCGTCTGCCCCACTGCACTGACTACGCACGGTGATTGGCCCCAGAGGCAGACTCTGAGGAGACGACAACTTTGCTTTTCCAATGTCCGCAGTTGTGTGGCCTTTTCTCTGCACACTCGTATCTGGAGGAGGTTGCACTCACTGACTGGCATGGTCAGTCCTCGTGCGATCAGTGAATTCAGCACTGATTGGTGATGGCAGGTGGACAGTGGAGGGGAGAGAGAAGGCAGCGCTGGAGGGCGCAGGATGGTGTTTACCTGCATCAGGGACAGTCACAGCCAGCATACCTCACGGATGGGGGTGTGGGGGCTTGTGTGGAGAGAGGGGTCATGCGGGGAGGGGTTTAATTCAATAATTTAAAAAAATTAAACTTACCTTCCTGCTGGTCGGGTCCCGCGTCGTCTCTGCTTCTGCTCCTGCCCTCCTGCTCTCAGGAACAGGAAGCAGGCAAGCAGGCTCCCACCCCTAAGCTAATCACAATGCTGCAAGCAGCGTTGTGATTGGTCGGGATGCCACCCAGCCAGGGGCTAATGACCCGGCCATGTTCTCCATGTAGGCTGCATTGCAGCCTACATGGAGAAGGGCAGAGGGCTGACCAAACCAGTCATGCGGACTCAGGAGTGGGCACACCACTCCTCCCCTGCCCAGGCCTGCTCGCAGAGCAGCCCCGCCCTCCCACCCTCCCGCAACCATCCCTTCTGCTTTCTCCCAGTGCGAGAAGCAAAAACATAAAATGGTAGTAATTACCACTTTATGTTTCTGCTTCTCGCACAGCGAGAAAGCAGTGGGGCGACGCTCCTCCGCCCTAGTGGAGGAGCCACCCCTGGTCAGGGAGAGCCATGTGATTGCTTCTACAGTCCCTGGAGGCCCGCACTGAACCTGGATTTCGCCGGCCTCATAATTTATAGTTTTAATTTTTACATATTAGTGACACTCTCCTGAGAGAGTAAAACTGATGCCGGTGACTCTCTTTAAGTTCGACTAGGACACAAACTTAAACTGCCGCCTGCTGCTGCAGTCCTAGTCCCCTTACCTGCCCATTCTGGCTGAAGATCTTCAGCCCCAAGCCGTCTCACACCTCATGATAAAGCAAGCAGGCAAAGCGCCCTACCTGTAAGGCACACTCCCAGACGCTTGTGGACAGACAGCAATCCGGTAAGTCACGTACTCAGAGTCTAATGCCTGCACTGTCTTTATCTGATCTCTTCAGGACGTACTACTTAAACATACTGGGCCACACTTCCTGGTAGTTAACAGCGTTCTGCCCATAAATGCGGTGGGGAATGGAGGGGAGGGGGATTATTTTGTGTTTCACAAGGAGAATGAATGGTATTAATATATTAATGCAAATACAAGGAGATGATGGACGGAGTGCTGAAACTTTTCAGACACTCAACCACAGTCACATATCTGGGTTGAATCCATCATTGTTCTTTAGCTCACATCGCCACCTCAGTTCAGACCCAGCTATATGCAAATCAGTCTTGACCCTGTTCCTTGTGGGAACAGTCCATCCCGAACTGCCAAGCCAGGTCTTCCTTAAACCGGAAACAAGCATCCTGGGACTGGTTTCGGGGTAACACCCCTCATCAGCCAGGCTAGCTTGAATCCAGTGGCAAAGTGAGCAAGGGACCCACGTCTGGGCATACCCTGCCAACTTAGGGCGAACAAAGCAAACACAAGGAGATGATGGACGGAGTGCTGAAACTTTTCAGACACTTTAGTGTCACAACTGAGAAAGCCACTGGCTTCTAATTTGTGATTCATGAGTCCCGGCGGAAGAGCATGAACATATTTTCGAGGAACAGAGTGAATCAAATCCCTCCTTCGTTTCCCGTGCACCCTAAATGCAGGAAGGCATGGGGCCTCGCTCCTTATTTAAAGCCGTGTAGCAGGCAGCAAGCAGCGCTGCAGCGTTGACTAATGAGCAAGCGGCGCGCTGAATTGACTTTCATTTTTTCTCGGGTAAGACAAATGTGTCTTTTGTTCAGTATCTGTAGCGCTGTGACTGATTTTAGTTCACACTTTCCGTTTGCAGGTATTTTTTTATTTGTATATATGATTAGTTGTGACGACTGTCTGTGCCATTGTGCAAGGTCAGTTTTTGTAAGTGGATACATTTGAATTCTTGGCATATTCAAAGTAGTGTGTCGAGTATGACGGTTCATATTTGTGGTGAGCTGCAGGTCGGGAGTTCAATTCCCGAGAGGGCCACCTGGGTCTTCTATCTTGGAAAAGTTGATAATGGACGTAAATGCCCTTCACATCTCGCTTGAGGAGACTCTAGCAGCAATTGCCTCTTGCACTTTAGCACGTGCGCCTGGGCCCGATCGTATCCCCAATGATCTCTATAAGGAGGATGTGGTTTTATGGGGCAGGTATATTAATGTCCTAACAAACTCCATTTTAAGGGGTAGCCCCACACCCACCTCCTGGAAAAATGCCGAGATCGTTCCAATATACAAAAAAGGGGACAGAACTAAGCCTTCTAGTTTTAGGCCGATAAGCCTCATCGATTCTTTGCAAAGATTTTCTGTAAACAGATATCATCCCGACTCCAGGATTGGATTGTAGAGGCTGAAATCTTAAGCGATCTCCAGGCAGGTTTTCGTGTTAAAATTAGTACCCTTGATCAAACGTTCCGCTTGTCATGCCTATATTGGAAAGAAGTGCACATTAAAGGGGGGGAACTCTATGTGGCCTTCGTAGACTTGCGGTCCGCTTTTGACCTAGTTCCCCGGGCTAAACTATGGAGGGTCCTCAAAGATTTAGGTATGCCACACAACCTTTTAGATATTTTAATCAGACTGCATGCATCTAACACAGCACAGGTTAGGTGGGGGGGAACAACCAAGTCACGAACACTTTCCCTGTGGACTGTGGTGTGAGACAGGGATGTGTCCTTGCCCCCACACTTTTTATTCTTTTTATAAACGATGTAATAAAATGGCTGGACAGGGATGGGTGCGATGCACCGAAGGTGGGTAGTCGAAGAGTTCCGGCCCTCCTCTTCGCTGATGATACTCTCCTGATTGCAAAATCTCCCCAAGGTCTCCAGCAGCTTTTAAATGATTTTATTTTGTTTTGTGAGGAACGAGGTCTGGTGCTAAATGAAACTAAAAACAAATTACATGATTTTTAGGAAGGGTAGGGCCAATCGAAACAAAAGACAGGTTCTTGCAGGCAGCAGCAAGTTAGAGTGTGTGGAATTCTTTGATTATTTGGGCATTCGCTTAACTCCAACTTTGAGGTGGGATCAACATATTGACAAGGTAAAGCTGCAACTTATTTTCCAAACTGCAAACCTAGCGAACATACACAGAAATACCTTCACTAGGCAGTTGGCGCCAGCATTGGAAATTTACAACATGAAAATTTTAGGGGGTGCACTATATGGAGCAGAACTCTGGGGCTCTGGTAAAATAGCACCGTTGTCATTGGTCGAAAATTGATTCCTTAGATCTCTGACTAATCTCCCAGCAAGTACCCCGTTAGTTCCACTCTGTTTTGATTTGGCACACAGACAGTTGGTCCATAAAATCCATTACAAAGTTTTGATGTTTTGGTATAGATTGTGGACCGTGGAGGAATTGTCCCCATACCGGGAGCTTCTTCGCGAGCTCATGAAATCATCTACCATCAAATCAGTTCCTTGGTTTAGAGCTCTGAGGGCAATTCTAGAGAAGCTAGGGATGTTGAGGTTCTGGTCTGACCCAGGAAGCATGATCACTGTTTCAAGAACAGCACTGAAGGAAGCCACATCCTTACAAATTGCACTTGACGCTCAGGGCAGTCTGACTATCAATTTCCTAGACTTCAAGTGTGTACCCTGCTTTGAAGACACAGTTGATGAAATTGCTCCTCCCTTGGCCCGGAAGCTGTTTTTTCAATTTCGTTATAAAACGCTTCTGCTTAAAACTTTTTGCAAAAACTGGAGGTCAGGCTTTGAAAATAGCATTGTTTGCCCCGCTTGCAATGCGAGTCCTGAGTCCATTACCCACCTCCTATTTTTCTGCCCATTCTATAAATCACTGAGGACCAAGTGGATCATTACGCTCTGTAAAATCATTGGCCCCGGTCACTATCTGGAGGTGCTAAGACTGTTAAGCACGGACACTAATAGACTCGTGGTCTTTGGTCTATCTAGATTCTGGCACGCGGTATGGCTGAAAAGGTTCAAGTGCTTGAAGTGATGACCATTGCCTAGCACTGGATCAATCTCAATGCACTTTAGTCTGGACATCATTTATGATTCTAAAACTGATTTACTTGATGCTTTGTTTTGATTTCCTCGCTCCCTCAATTACATTGATTGCCGCTTTTATTTTTGTAATTTTATTCCCTTTTAATTGTATTATATTTAATCATGTATTTTATATGTGCATTCTATATATGTTTTCTTTACTGTGCTGTGTATACTTTTATGACCCTGTGGTCGAAATAAAGTAAAGAAAATGATAAATGATAATAGAGTAGCATTAAAAAGTATTTTTAAGCCGTATCTCTCATATACTTCTCTCGGCGTACAGTACTCCGTCTTGCTGTCTTTTTCACGGGTCTCGCCCCTCTCGAGTGATTGCACGTGTGCTTCTCCCCATTGCTTCCCCCTCCTGCTCTCCCCTGTTTAGTTTTAGCTCCCCCTCGCGCTCTCCCCCTTGTTCCTTTTGCACACTTTCCTCTGTGCAGCTTATACTTCCACACCTGCCTCTAAAAAAAAAAAAAAAATGTTTGCTCGGTTTTATTTTCTTTTTGGTTAACGATCCAACAAGGATAGGTAACTAAAAAGAAAAAAAACCTGTTTTGTAGATATGCGAGCACCTAAAAACTGACAGCCGACCTTGTTAAATGCTTTAGCCACGCTGTTTACAAACACAAAGACACATTGAACATGTGGCTGTGCGCCTAACTCCAAAACCAGTGTCCCTCTTACCTTGGCAGATTATGCCGTAGACACAGAAGATGCACTTCTGTGGCAAGTAATGTGGCAGTACTTCTTATTGCAATTTGTAATACACTAGAACATTCTTGACATTGACCATTTCGATAAGAGTAAGACACATTAACCAAGGAATATCTAATCTGCTTCAAACATTGGGGCATATTCTCAGGGAGTCATCGCCGATTTATCGGCACTTTAGCGCCGCAAAAGTGGCGATAGACTTATCGCCCTATTCACAAGCTGGTGCAAACTGCCGACATCGCCAGTTTTCCTGCGATAGCTGCCGCAAAACACATCGCCACGGATGAGAGCGACAATTAACGTTAATGATATGCAGAGTAGGCGTTCCCGTGCAAAAACACACGAAAACACCACTTCGCGATATTCTCAACGACCAGCCAGATCTGCGATGCCGGACAAAAACAGGCAATAAGGCGCGTTAGCAGCAGGGACTTAACACCTGCTTTTTACTGGTTTTAAGTAGGACGAAAACCTGCAGTACAAAGGGAGCTCAGGCCAAAGCCACATCTGAAGACCAACAGATGCCATGGAGCTACTAATCATGCAGCTTGGAGACCCAAGAGGGCCACAACTCCCACTGCCACCACCCCCAGGACCACCCCCACCCCCAGGACCATCCCCCCCCGGACCACCACCGAGGCAGCGCAGAACAAGACAGCGGACCTTCCGAAAACGCATCAGCCTCACAGACTTAACGCCAGAGGATGTCATTGCCCACTACAGGCTCAAAAGGACAACCATCCTCCGCATCATGACCCACATTGCCCACAGGCTGATGGTACCAACACAGCGGACAACCAACATCCCTCTGCAGACAAAGCTGCTGGCTGTGCTGCACCTGTTGGCTTCTGGTACCTTCCAACCAACAACTGCCAGAGTCGGAGGAGTCTCACAGTCAGCCTTATCAAAGGTCATCACACCTGTCCTGGATGCCATCATCAGTTTCATACCCCAGCACCTTCACTTCCCCCACACAGCGCAGGAACAACTGGAGGCCAAGCAAGGCTTCTACGCCATAGCTGGATTCCCGCACGTGTTGGGGGCAATCGACTGCACACATGTCCTACTTGTGCCCCCTGCCGACACTGCACACAATTACCGCAACAGGAAGCACACGCATTCCATCAATGTGCAGGCAATAGTGGACCACCGGGGACTGTTCACCAATGTCGTCGCCAACTTCCCAGGCAGTGTGCATGATTCATACATCTTCCGACAGTTCATCATCAAACAGCGCTTCTAGGAGGGCACCTGTGGAAATGGACTGCTCGTTGGTAAGTACCAATGGAACACACCACACACCTCAATTACACAATCACACAATGCACAACTGTGGGAATGGACACGTAACAAAATCACATTCAACATGCCAACCAACATGCACACCTGCCAGACACAACAACACAAGTAACCGTGGTAAGAGGGGCCAGAAATGTGGACAAACCATACACTAAGGCATAGCCCCTCTGCCACACATTTGCAGAATGTGGGGAGAGGTGGGAACCACAATTGTGCGAAGGAGGCGATGGACCTATGAATAACAATGTACACAATGCCAAGTGTGGCGGTGATGTGCTGGACAGTCTTGAGTATGCAGAGCACAGACATGTCCATGTGGACACACGCTGGAGTCTGTAGTGTCGTGGACATGTGGACGCAACCATGTCATCACAGGCAGTGGGAACACCTTGGACAAGTAGCCATGTCGGCCCCCCTGTAAACGTAAGCGTAGTGGGCTTGACCGGCGCACGCCAGTCCAGCATAGGGGAGTGACTAAATAGGCCGGGGCTCAGGGAGTGGTTCACTTCCGGGACGGCCACCGAAGTAACTACTGCGTGTGGCTCTGTGTGCGCCATATCCTGACCATAGGCCAACACACACGTGGCCGACCACCTACAACGGGCATAGTCACACCGGCGACGAGGTGGCTACGTCCCACGCTACCCGGCGCACATCTCGTCATCCCCTGCAGTGGCGTGTCTGCCAGTGCGGCGTGCCTCACCCTGCCACGAGGCCGCCATCGTGACCGGTGGTGCCTGCGCAATCCTGTGCGCCTGCCGCAACCCAGCCCGCTGATCCCCAGACCCGACCTGCGCCCAGCGGTGAATGCCCGCCCCTGCGCACCCAGGCCTCACTGCTCACCTGCCGCCACCTGCGTCTCTCCAAGAGGGCCCACCACGTGCCGGTGCAATCTCCAAGGCCGGGCTCCGCGAGCTTGGCAGCCTCCTCAGCCGATCGCTGGATTCTGCGCAACAGGCCCCCAGCGCACCCACAGGCTCCGCGCACCCGAGTTGCAAGTTGGCTACTGCTGCCTTCTGACCACACTGCGGTACAGCAAGTAACAGGCACATCCTTTCCAGTCCGCCCCTCCAGGCCTGCTGCATCATCGCAGGCTGCACACCCGCTCAGCTCTTCCGGTGGGCCGAACTCAGTGCACCACAAGTCACCGTCCAGCCTCCAGCATTATAGCATGATGCACACCCGCTCAGCTCTTCCGGTGGGCCTACCTCAGTGCACTGCAAGCCATCGCCACGTGGCGGTTGGCCTGTGCCGGACGCATGGCCTCAGGTGCCACTAACTCAGTGCACCACAAGTCACCGTCCAGCCACCTGGCCTGCTGCATCATCGCAGGCTGCACACCCGCTCAGCTCTTCCGGTGGGCCGAACTCAGTGCACCGCAAGTCATTGTCCCGAGGGGCTACCCCACAAGTCCGCCTCCAGTAGCCAACAGCATGTCCTCGGTAACACCACTGGAGCCCTTCACAGTCACGGGGCCACCCCCGTCCCAGGCAGGCCACCGGTAAGCCTGGGTAGATTGTCTGGAGACGTACTCCGAAGCGCACGACATCCCAGTGCCGCCGCGGCGGTGCATGCATGTGAGGAGTGCGGAGAAATGGCCCGGGGCTCTGGGCGTAGTTCAGTTCTGGGCTCTGGGCGTGGTCCAGTTCCGGCCTGGCCACAAAAGCGACTATGGCGTGTGTCTCCGTAGTAATGTCTGCGCCACCCGGCCTGTAATCGACAATGTTGCAATGTAGCATGCACCCGGAGGGCGGCCTCGACCGAATGGATTAATAAAGGAGCGCGAGACCGCTTGGGGTCTCGGCTCGTACATGCCAACTGTTGTGTGTGTATCTACATTGCCGCAGCCTGAACCGAAGGCCTAGCCTCAATATCAGCGCGAGTTCAGCCAGGCCAGAACTCCACATCTGTGTCCTCCCTATCCTTACCATAGGCCTAAACAAACGTGGTCGCCCACCTTCAACGGCCAACATTACAGTCTTGCTGTCAGTCCTGCGGACATGCGCAGACAGGCATGACAATGGTGTGCCGTAGGAGTGCAAGTGATGCAACCGCGCAGCACACACAAGTAAATAGGCTCGGTGGGAGGGAGGAGCATCTGTGAGGCTACGTAATATACATTGTCCTACCACATTTGCCAGCAGCAAGACATGGCTAACATGATTCCCAAGGTCGCACAAATCACACACCACGAAACTTGTATGTCTGCCAATACAGCATGCAGAACCACCAGTTAACACTAATCTCACTTACCTCTCACAGGTGATCAAGGATATGCACTCTGCCCGTGGATGATGACACCCCTCCGAGACCCGAACACCCCGGCCCAGAGGCAGTACAATGTGGCCCACAAACGCACCAGGGGCATTGTTGAACGCACATTTGGCGTGTTGAAATCAAGTTTCAGGGGCCTGGACATCACCGGTGGAAGACTCTTGTACAGCCCAGAAATAGTGTGCAAGATGATCACTCCATGTTGTGTATTGCACAACATATGTGTAAGCACCAATGCCCCATGGATCCAAGTCCCAGAAGCACCGGACGATGATGAGGAAGATGATGCAGGTGGACCACACCCCACTGCAGCCGCAGCAGGAATGGCCCGAAGGAACACAATCATCAACAATTTCTTCGCATGAGCACGTCACATTGTGACTGTCCACAGCAATCATGGCACAGTACAAGATGACCACATGACCAGCATGTGCAAATAAAATCTTAGCCACACACATTCCCCGTGTGCATGTCAGTCCTCTGCATTAGCACATTACTCTGACGGGTGTAAGTGCAACATTGAGTGCTAACATTCGCATATTTTGCAAGAAGAGATGGTGTGTATGTCACCTCTGTACCGAGAGGCTGTTTAGGGCGTCACGTATTCGATATGCCATATCAGGGTGTCACATGTAGTACGTCATGCCACTCATCAGCGTCCCACGTGTATCTGAACATGACATGAAGGCCGTCATTGGTGTTCAGGAAAAAGACAGGGTGCCATTTGTGGTCAGAGATGTACCTGCCTGATGCAAATATACACCCTGTGTGTCGAGTCCCACAACATGGCCGTAAGGGGGATGTGGGCACAGTGGACACCTGAGCAACATTGGGAGATGCACACCAGCCTAGAAGCCAGCAGGTCCACCTTGCGTGGAACACACCAAGGTGTCCCTGGTCAAATGTGCCATGTACAGGTCGCATGTGTACACGGACGTCATCCATCAAGAGTAGTGATCAGTGCCAGCTAATAGGTGCAAGGTGAGTGGTCAACCGCCTCCTCACAGCTACCTGCACCCATCACTGTCAGACTGCAGCAAAACAACACTGCTACATCAGAGCATGCAATACTGACCGTGAGGGCACGTTCATGGCTGGTAAGGGTTCAACCATGCCGGAAGGCGAAGCAGTGACATCCCCCCCAGCTAATCCCCATCACATTTCCAGAATGCAAGCAGATGACAAACTAACATTGTGGATGACAGCCCCTCTGTCTGAACTAGAAGGCGGTAGCACATCTGCACCTCTGACCTTGGGAATGCATGCGCCCGGCACCCCCTGAGCAATACCATAGCAGCTGCTGACGGCTCCCACACTACGCACAGTGCTAACCAGAGACCAAAATATACACACCCCACACACAGGAGTCCTTGCTCGTAGTTCACTTGCATGGTATGACCTTCACACTTACGCACCGACCATCCCAGGAGTCCAAGGGCTCCACACTCAAACCAATCATTGCTCCGAGCTGTGGCTTCCACATAACTTTGACTTTGCCTTTGTGACACACAGCCCTATTTCATACATTGACGTGGGGCTAAGTTTGGAAATAGCGAGATTGTTGTTTTGGAGCAATGAGGCCACAGCTAGTTCACACATTCCCAGTCATCTCACTGACTATCTGGGTCACGGACATACATGCGCATTGAAATCAGTTCCCAGGTGTGAGAAGTTGGCCTGGCATATGCTGTCCACTAATTATAGTGGGCACCTTGCACCAGTCCAAATCGACTCTTATGGTAGGTAGGTTAAAGACAACCTTATTGAAAGCTATCCTAGTGGTAGCTATGGAGAGCAGCCTTCAGGCTAAGTCTTGAAGGAATGTAAAGCAGCTTGTTTTACCAGTCTATAATCTCTTGAGTGACCAAATGAAAGAGCACCACACCAGGTATATATTCAAAATATATGTATTTATTACTAAACACACCCCTCTAGTCTCTTTATGAGGCTAGAGTTCGAAGTACATAGGTTATAAGATCTTAAATCACAGTAATAGCACAAATACACGTTTGGGCCCTAGGGGCGTACCAAACCATATACCAATAAAGTGGTATAAGAACCACGACTGAACTAGACACTAGGCCTAGAGCCTCTAGAAGTGCTTGGACCACAAGGAACCACCTAAGGTAGTGACACAGGGGACCCACGGGGGACGCGTGCAGTGTAAATACACAACCGCGATACGCCGTTTACTTCTATGGAGAAAGTCGCGGTCAGGAAATTAAAGGAAAGGGACACTTAGAGGAGGACTAGGAACAAACCCTTTGAGATCTAGGACTTTGAAGAGTCTCTACCCACGGGAGCACCGGAGTACTCGTGTTACCTCACCCAGCGAAGCCGGGTGCATAGGTGCCGTTCGGGGTCGGGTTTCGCTGTCGATTCCTATGAAGATCTGCTGCAAAGTGCTGCTGGCGACCAGGAGGAAAGTGTCCGGGTGGATCCAAGAGTGGATCGAGGATCTGAAGTACCTGAAAGCAGAGGGGACAGAGTCTGGGTCACTAGCCAGTGACCAGGAAGGCGATGAGCAGATGCCCACCGATGTCGGGTGCTTCAGGTGCGTCGTCGGTCGTCTTGACTCTGCAGTCACGAGGTCCAGGAGGCGTTGTCGGTGTCTAGGAGCAGGATTCGGACTGTACCACAACGTCTGCTGCTTGCTGAGGTGTTGGCGACCGGATTGGACCCAACAAGCCTTGGCAACAGCAAATCTCGTGGAAGTGAAGAAAAGGCGATGGCACAGACCAGCAAGGTCTGGGGAACTCACCCAGCGAGGGTAAATTAGGGCAGGCCTGGAGCAACCAGGGGAGCCCTTTGGTTTCTTTAAGAAGTCTTCTGGGGACCCACAAGCCAGCGGGCAAGGGATCGCGAAGACACCTCGGGTGGAATCACTCAACAGGGGCCCACGGTCACTCGGGATGGTATAGGCCTCTGATCTTCGGAGGGATTCCTGCTGGAGGTCGGGACCACACGTGGTCCAAAGCACAGGTTCGTAGAACGTTGTGAAGGGGTTGCACTCGACAATAGTGCACGGTACCCAGGGGTCGCGGTTCCTTGTCACTCGTGGGGTCCACTTGCCTCAGCTTCGCTGGGGACTCACGATGGCCTTGGAGAAGTCAGGAAATCCACTTCTTGGGCTGCAGGGACTTCGGACTCCGGCGGGAGCGGCGTAGTTTGCGACCGTCGTTGTCGTTTTTGGTGCCTGCCAAGCAGGGGAGTCACTCCTTGACTCCAAGGGAGATTCTTCAGTCCTCTAATAGTGATGTAGAGCGTCGAAGGTCCAGGATTCAGTTTCAAAGTTTAGTCCAGGGATATCTAATCTTGCTGTGGCAAGGGTTCCCCATTTTAACCAGTAAAACAGGGAGGGACTAACTCTATGACCCCACCTATGGGAGGGTCAAGGGAGGGGTGGCTACACCCACTTCCCTTTGTCCAGTTTCGCGCCAGAGCAGGGGCAGGTAGCCCCTGAGCTGGTTTGAACTGGCATATGCACAGAGGAGCCTTTTGCTCCCCCAGTGCAGGACTTCAAAGCACTCTAAGAGTGCACCCACCCAGCCCCAATACACATTATCCTGTCTGGGGAGGTGGTCACACCTCCCTGCAACAGGAAACCTATTGTCCAGGCCTCCCCTGCCGGAGTTTCGTCCAGCAGCAGGAGGCCAGACTTGTGTCTGTGGCAGCAGCATCCATTTTGTGATGCCAGGGCTTCAGAAAGAAGTTACCGGGTAAGCCAGAGTTAACATGTCTTTCCCTCTAGAAGGGTGGAATGCTACCCCCGCCGCCAGGATTGGCGGGGGGTAGTATTCCAAGATGTTTGACACCAAACACGACATGTTTAGGTGCAGCCATTCCAAAGTTAGCATTTTACCGCGAGGATATAATGCGCTTAAGAGTATATGGTCAGGCTGCACTACAAACAGCATCAGAGATGGTCTCCGAACGCTGCAGAGGGGCCCTGCTCATGCAGGGGCACCCTCTCACATAGGAACCATGCACTCTGCCTTTAGGATTGATAAGGCCTGCCTTAGGAGTGACTTATAGGTTTATATGTGTGTATGTATTTAGTGATATAGGTAACCTATATCACAGTAAGGAGTGCATGCACCACCTTACCCAGGCTGCAGTAGCAGACCTGTGGTGTCAGTTTGGATGGCCTTCCAGGGGTGGCATAATACATGCTGCAGCCCCTGGCAGGCCTCTGAGGTACCTATGCCCTTGGTACATAGTATACCATATACTAGGGACTTATAAGGGCACTCCAGATTCCAATCAGAGATGTGCCTAAGGCACATGGAAACCTTTTACAGAGAAAGCAGATAGACTGGGGCCCTGAATAGCAGGATCCCAGTCCAACTAAGTCATAAACCAGCAAAACACCATAAAAAAAAGTGGGGGCAACCATATAGTCAGATTCCACCTTCCTACATAACCCCCCCCCCAAACGAAAGGAGATAAGGCTAACCTTGGCCAGTTGAGGCTATATTGACTAACTGGCCATATAAGGAAGCACCTGCACTAGCATGGTTGCCCCCTATGTTATGGTCCACTAAGCAATCCCTCACCCTAAGGGTATGAGAGGGTCTCCACCATGGGGAATCACTACCTCTGGTGTGCTTAGGTAAAGTACAAGGCTGGTGAGGTGTCTGAGTAGGGAAGTGAGGCCCTAGGAATGTTGGCCTCAGCTTCCTCAGATCACTGGTCACCATGTATGCCTGTCTTTCCATGACTGAGTTGCACTTTGCTCTAAGGGTCAACCTTTGGCTGCCTACAGCTGGGGGTTGGGTCCCTTTGGATGGAACACTGGAGGGACATGGCAGGTTTGGAACCTTCTGGTCCCAGGTTTGCCCTTGCCTACCAGAGTCCTTCTGGGGGAGGTCCCTACATAAAGGTATGGGGGATCCCTCAGTGTGTAGAGGAATTTTCACCTGGCTAGGGCTACTAGACTGGGTGCCCCTAATCTGCTGATGGGGGGCTTCCTCTGGACAGGGGGCCCGGGGGGGTCCACTGACCTCCCTGACCTCTGCAGCCTTGGGCTGACTGAGGCAGGGTAGAGAGGGGCAGGTTACCTGCTCCAGACTGGGTACCACCTTGGAAGGGTCCTCTGCCATCAGGGGTGTGGCCAGGCCAGGCCTGACTACCTCTGTGGCAGTTCCTTCACTAGGGGTAGGGTCAGTTCCCTGAGGAGGCTGACCCTTACCTACTGTCTGGGGGAAGAAGACTTTTCTTCAACCCTTGTGCTCTCTTTTGGGGGAGAGTGGGCCATTCTTTCAGGCTCCATCTCTCCAAATTCTTGGGCTGGGGCTGTGGCCATCACAGCCCCACTAACCTTGCAGGGACGCCCAACATCCTAAGATGGGTTTGGTGTTCAACTTCAGCCCAGGCTGAAATTTCCAAATCATTGCCCATCAGGCAATCTACAGGTAGGGTTGGGGACACTGCCACTCTTTTTGGGCCTGTGACCCCCTCCCAGCTGAGATTGACTATGGCCATGGGGTGATCTGTTCTGACACCATCAATGTTGGTCACCTGGTATTTAAACTCAGGTAAAAGCTGGTGAGGGGGGACTAGTTTCCCTGCCACCATGGTGACACTAGCCCCTGTGTCCCTAAATGCCACAGCTTTCTGACCATTAATCATTGGCTCCAGTCTGTACCTGCCCAATGCTATGGGACCCATGGTAAAGGTGGCAAATCCTATACCACCATCAGAGTCAGAGGAGTCTGTTGAGGGGCCCCTGTCTAAACTAGGGCCCACCTCTGTTCCTCTTGCAAAAGCACCTAACTTTTTGGGTGCACTACTCCCAACTGGAGGATTACTACTGGTAGTACCAGGAGGGGTGGTAGTAGTTGTGGGAGGAACATTTTCTTTATTGCCAATCCTGGGGCAACTGGGATCAGTTTTCCAGTGCCCAGGCTTTTTACAGACATGGCAATAGGGTTTCTTTTCAGGAGAGGAAGGAGTTTGGGACCCACCCCCAGAAGAGGAATTTTGGGGCCCTGTAGGGGACTTATCCTTAGATTTATCCCCACCTTTCTCTTGGGACTTAGTAGAATCTTTCTTCTGGTCACCACTCTGATTTCTAGTTTTTACTCTGGTTCTGACCCATTTGTCTGCCTTCTTTCCCAATTCTTGGGGAGAGGTCAGATCAGAGTCCACCAGATACTGGTGCAAAAGCTGGTTTTGACAATTATTAAGGATCTGCTCCCTCATAATCAAATTGTACAATCCTAAAAAGTCATGCACTTTGTTGCCATGTATCCAACCTTCCAGAGCCTTTGTAGCACAATCTACAAAATCAACCCAGTCTTGAGTCTGAGCTTTTTGGGTGTCTCTGAACTTCAACCTATACTGTTCAGTGGTTAGGCCAAACCCATCTATCAGAGCACTCTTCAAGACTGTGTAATTGTCAGCATCCTCTTCTCTTACAGTGAGGAGCTTGTCTCTACCTTTGTCTGCAAAGGAGAGCCACAAGATTGCTGCCCACTGCCTCTGGGGGACCTTCTGAACTTTACAGGCCCTCTCCAGTGCAGTTATCCATTTGTGGATGTCATCCCCACTCTGGTAGGGAGGGACAATCTTGTTTAGGTTTCTATGGTCATAAGACCTTTCCCTATCTCTAGGGATATTGCTGCCACCATGGGACTCTAGTCCCAACTTTCTTCTCTCTCTAAGGAGATCTAGGGATTCCCTATCTAAAGCCAATTGCTTTTTTCTGATTTCCAGCTGAGTTTCCTCATACTGGACCAGCCTCTTTCTTCTCTCATGAGAGGATTCCCTCCTATGAGATGAGACAGAGCTCCCTATTGAGGTGCCAGAGTGGTTAGACTCCTGAGAAGGAGACCTAGACCTTCTGGGCACACTCTTAATCCTTCCTGGGGGACAAAGAGGGCATCATCTTGATCATCCTCATCATCATCCACAGGAGGGATTGGGTTTTCCAGGTCAGGGTCATTGTCACCCTCCTGGCCAGTTTCAGAGGGGGGGCTGGGGGTATTGGTACCCCTAGCATCCTCCTCTTCTCTTGCCCCACCCTCAGCTCCTACCCCTTCAGTCCCTACAGGCTTACTAAGGTCATAAGCCACCAACAACTCCTTGAGGTGTTGGGTGGTGGGGCTTTGGCCTGTCCTTAATTTTCTCAAGTTACATAAAGCTCTCAATTCCAAGAATGGGAGTGTATCATACTTGGAGGGTGGAAGCTCAATGGCTTCCTGCAAGGATTCTTTGGATCCTGCCCTTAAAGACATTACTAGTGTGGTGTGGTGTATGCACTACCTACTCTAGTGTGGCCTACTAAACTCTCTTGAGTTGTAGAAAGGGTTGTGCTATCCCTTAACACACAACTCTAAGTTCAGTAGAACTTACTGTTATTCTAAGCTTAAATTATATGTACCTTAGGTACCTTTAGTGGTTTTCAGTTGATCAATTCAATTGAGATTATCTGGTAAAACAATAGCAAGCTGGAATCCCACACGCTGCACACCAATGTGAGAAGTTGGCCTGGCATATGCTGTCCACTAATTATAGTGGGCACCTTGCACCAGTCCAAATCGACTCTTATGGTAGGTAGGTTAAAGACAACCTTATTGAAAGCTATCCTAGTGGTAGCTATGGAGAGCAGCCTTCAGGCTAAGTCTTGAAGGAATGTAAAGCAGCTTGTTTTACCAGTCTATAATCTCTTGAGTGACCAAATGAAAGAGCACCACACCAGGTATATATTCAAAATATATGTATTTATTACTAAACACACCCCTCTAGTCTCTTTATGAGGCTAGAGTTCGAAATACATAGGTTATAAGATCTTAAATCACAGTAATAGCACAAATACACGTTTGGGCCCTAGGGGCGTACCAAACCATATACCAATAAAGTGGTATAAGAACCACGACTGAACTAGACACTAGGCCTAGAGCCTCTAGAAGTGCTTGGACCACAAGGAACCACCTAAGGTAGTGACACAGGGGACCCACGGGGGACGCGTGCAGTGTAAATACACAACCGCGATACGCCGTTTACTTCTATGGAGAAAGTCGCGGTCAGGAAATTAAAGGAAAGGGACACTTAGAGGAGGACTAGGAACAAACCCTTTGAGATCTAGAACTTTGAAGAGTCTCTACCCACGGGAGCACCGGAGTACTCGTGTTACCTCACCCAGCGAAGCCGGGTGCATAGGTGCCGTTCGGGGTCGGGTTTCGCTGTCGATTCCTATGAAGATCTGCTGCAAAGTGCTGCTGCCGACCAGGAGGAAAGTGTCCGGGTGGATCCAAGAGTGGATAGAGGATCTGAAGTACCTGAAAGCAGAGGGGACAGAGTCTGGGTCACTAGCCAGTGACCAGGAAGGCGATGAGCAGATGCCCACCGATGTCGGGTGCTTCAGGTGCGTCGTCGGTCGTCTTGACTCCGCAGTCACGAGGTCCAGGAGGCGTTGTTGGTGTCCAGGAGCAGGATTCGGACTGTACCACGATGTCTGCTGCTTGCTAAGGTGTTGGCGACCGGATTGGACCCAACAAGCCTTGGCAACAGCAAATCTCGTGGAAGTGAAGAAAAGTCGATGGCGCAGACCAGCAAGGTCTGGGGAACTCACCCAGCAAGGGTAAGTTAGGGCAGGCCTGGAGCAACTAGGGGAGCCCTTTGGTTTCTTTAAGAAGTCTTCTGGGGACCCACAAGCCAGCGGGCAAGGGATCGCGAAGACACCTCGGGTGGAATCACTCAACAGGGGCCCACGGTCACTCGGGACGGTATAGGCCTCTGATCTTCGGAGGGATTCCTGCTGGAGGTCGGGACCACACGTGGTCCAAAGCACAGGTTCGTAGAACGTTGTGAAGGGGTTGCACTCGACAATAGTGCACGGTACCCAGGGGTCGCGGTTCCTTGTCACTCGTGGGGTCCACTTGCCTCAGCTTCGCTGGGGACTCACGATGGCCTTAGAGAAGTCAGGAAATCCACTTCTTGGGCTGCAGGGACTTCGGACTCCGGCGGGAGCGGCGTAGTTTGCGACCGTCGTTGTCGTTTTTGGTGCCTGCCAAGCAGGGGAGTCACTCCTTGACTCCAAGGGAGATTCTTCAGTCCTCTAATAGTGATGTAGAGCGTCGAAGGTCCAGGATTCAGTTTCAAAGTTTAGTCCAGGGATATCTAATCTTGCTGGGGCAAGGGTTCCCCATTTTAACCAGTAAAACAGGGAGGGACTAACTCTATGACCCCACCTATGGGAGGGTCAAGGGAGGGGGTGGCTACACACACTTCCCTTTGTCCAGTTTCGCGCCAGAGCAGGGGCAGGTAGCCCCTGAGCTGGTTTGAACTGGCATATGCACAGAGGAGCCTTTTGCTCCCCCAGTGCAGGACTTCAAAGCACTCTAAGAGTGCACCCACCCAGCCCCAATACACATTATCCTGTCTGGGGAGGTGGTCACACCTCCCTGCAACAGGAAACCTATTGTCCAGGCCTCCCCTGCCGGAGTTTCGTCCAGCAGCAGGAGGCCAGACTTGTGTCTGTGGCAGCAGCATCCATTTTGTGATGCCAGGGCTTCAGAAAGAAGTTACCGGGTAAGCCAGAGTTAACATGTCTTTCCCTCTAGAAGGGTGGAATGCTACCCCTGCCGCCAGGATTGGTGGGGGGTAGTATTCCAAGATGTTTGACACCAAACACGACATGTTTAGGTGCAGCCATTCCAAAGTTAGCATTTTACCGCGAGGATATAATGCGCTTAAGAGTATATGGTCAGGCTGCACTACAAACAGCATCAGAGATGGTCTCCGAACGCTGCAGAGGGGCCCTGCTCATGCAGGGGCACCCTCTCACATAGGAACCATGCACTCTGCCTTTAGGATTGATAAGGCCTGCCTTAGGAGTGACTTATAGGTTTATATGTGTGTATGTATTTAGTGATATAGGTAACCTATATCACAGTAAGGGGTGCATGCACCACCTTACCCAGGCTGCAGTAGCAGACCTGTGGTGTCAGTTTGGATGGCCTTCCAGGGGTGGCATAATACATGCTGCAGCCCCTGGCAGGCCTCTGAGGTACCTATGCCCTTGGTACATAGTATACCATATACTAGGGACTTATAAGGGCACTCCAGATTCCAATCAGAGATGTGCCTAAGGCACATGGAAACCTTTTACAGAGAAAGCAGATAGACTGGGGCCCTGAATAGCAGGATCCCAGTCCAACTAAGTCATAAACCAGCAAAACACCATAAAAAAAAGTGGGGGCAACCATATAGTCAGATTCCACCTTCCTACACCAGGGAGCACCGTTGTTTGGAGTCACTGCCCCTACATACATCTATACTTTCATACTTGCTTGATCATGGACATGACTCGTCTGTGTGAATTTGAATGTCCTAATCACATTCGGTGGAGTAGTGAAGGTGGACCAGTACCTGGCCATGCACACGCTACTTTACAATGTTGCCCCGTGGAGGGCCAGCCAGGGTCCTTTGGGGAGGGAAAAGTACATCGTAGGAGAGGGAGTTCAGTCCGCAGTCTGATTTCTGTGTCATTGGTTGCCTAAACAAATGTAGCAGTCCATGTCGGGGGCCAAGGTGAGTGTCACAGAGTGTTAAGGGGGACAGTGGAGGGTGTTATTCCTGGGCATGATGCAGAGGGCAGAACCAAGCAGAAAGAGGCAATATGGCGGAGATGAATGCTACCGCTTCCTACTTAGCCCAACGGCAGATTCATCCTTATAATCGTCCTCCTATGTGTGATGTGCCTCACATGTGGGTGGTGGTGTTTTGTCTGCGGCACTGTGTGGCAGTGACACATCAGGGGCCGGAGGTGGATTGTCAGCTGCACTGTGAGGCACTGACACATCAGGGGGCAGTGATGTGGAGGGAGTAGTGGCAGCAGCATTCATCTGCGCCAGGCCTTGTGGCAGCACTGCCATGATGAGGATCTGCAGGGCATGGTAGATCCCTGCTATATCTCGCTGGTGTGCAGCCGTGGCAGCCATTCTTCCCGCCTGCATCCGCTCCATGTTCCTCCCCATGTTGGCCAACTCACGGCTGAGATCGCTGGAGCCACTCTTGACTAGACAGCTGTTCTTGTCTACGAGTCATGACTCCGGCGATGTCAGCCATGGATTGTTGGAGACCATAGAGCGGACTGTGGGTGTCCGTTAGGGCCTGTAGGTGGTCCCTGATGGGACTTGGACACCCACGTATGGCATCTAGTTTGGATGCCATGAGGTCGAACCCCACCCGCACCTGCTCTGCCGTCCCCTTCTGGCCCTGCGACACACGGTGTTGGAATGCCATGTGTTGCTCGTGGGGATCCTGGGAGACGGCCGTGGTGGTGGGTGCTTCCTGCTGTGTGGTCTGTGCAGGGGGTGGGTTCTCCTCGATGCAGCTGGGTTGCCCTGCTCCTGGGGGTGGGGTGCTGAGGGTGTCCATGAGCTGTTGGAGGGCATCGGGTCGATGGTGTGTAGGTCCTCTTCATCATCGGTGATGAGGAGTACGGTCTGCTCTGCAGGAGGTGATGATTCTCCTCTGCAATGTGAAGGGGAGATGCAGTTTGACATTGTGTTCACATGTATGTTGACGCATTGGCCAAGTTTACAAACAGACTGCATGTCAATGTACATTGTGACTGTTTGTGTGGAGATGCCTATTTAATGCTGGACAGTTGACATTTTGCCACCATCACGGATGTGAGGTTGTATTTGTCCATTATCATCTCACAGTTTCCTGCTATGGCAAATGCGAATTGCCATTTTCTACACACAAGCGGCAGCAGTTGTGTCCTCTGTTCTGTTGTGAAAGTGTTGCAGTTTGGTCCACTTTGTTGTAAATGTTGAGGTGCTCTGAGTGTTATGTGTGTGTGCTGCATTGTGGGTGATTTGCCCCTTCAGCTCTGATTTGGCTGACCCTTATCCCTTTCAGGCGGTGTGCCTTTCACTTCTGTGCTTATAAGGTGCTGAGCTGTTGCAGACTTGGGTAAATTGGGCTCTTGGTCGGGGTTGTGATTCTTGGGCATGGTTTGTCCGCAAATGTGCTGTACTTACTTGTGCATGTGTGCCATTGTGCCCATCTCCCCCTGTCCCCCCGTCCCTGGTGGTTACTGACCCTGTTGCTGTTGTGTCAGGTCATGTTGAGCAGTGTTCGGTCAGCCAACTCCTGCCACTGTCTCCTCACTGATGACTGTGGACACCATTTCCTCCATCTCTTCCAGCTCCTCCTGTGGCGCAAGACTCCCACCTCCAGTCTGCATTGCTGCTTTGCGGTTGTTGGCGAGTTTCAGCTTGGTTTTGTGCTTCACATCATTCCAGCGCCTCTTGACCTCTTCCATTGTCCTCCTCAGCACTCCGACTGCATTCTCCTTGTCCACGATGGACTGCCATATTCCATTTTTTGTTGCCAATGACACAGTGGAGGTGACGAACAGTTGTTGATGGTGTTCTGTCTCCTCCGTAATCAGGATCCTGTTTTCCTGCGGACTGAACCGCGTCTTCCTTTTCTCCTTGCCCGTCCCTGACCCCGAGGTCCCAGGCTGGTCCTCCGTGGAGCTTGTGGGGTTTGGGTTGTCCTCTGTGCTTGCTCCGGCTACCTCAATGGTGCTTCGCAGTTGTTTGTGTTTTATTTGTATTTCATTTTTGCCGCTTTTATAGTGATTTTTCCCACCTTACTTGTGGGACTTGCGGGCCTGGCGCTGCTTTTCGCTGGATTTTTATCGCAGTTGGGCCCATCGCAACTTTTTTCACGTTCGGGTTTCCTTTTTTATCGCTGTCGCAGTAGTTGTATCGCGGACATTTGAGGCGTTATCGGTAAACTATTGCATGTTACCGCCGTGTTGGGAATACGACGTTGACACGGAGTTATTTTCCCACGATAGACGGCGATATGAAAAATTAAGTTAGCCTATTTTGGCGATGTTTATCGCACGTTCTTGAGAATATCCCACATTGTGTTCTAACAGTATATCTCTCTAACCATTCCCAGCAGCTGCAAGAATCCCTATCCCAAGGAGTGTTTCCATCGTGCATTTTTAAAGTTGGATGTTACTGGTACCAGACTGGTTGCCCTGGTTCTTGTGGGTTATATTTTGTTAAGTTTTGCGAGTTGAGTGTAAGGCTAAAATGATGCGTATATTCGGGTAATATTTACGGGGATGGAAAGAGCACTACTGGAACTCTTCAACACACAATTTAGTTTGGATCCTTTGAAACAATGGTTACCAATAACCAGCTGGTGCTCCTTGATAGTCAATGTCGTTTTCTTTCTCTCTCGGGATAACTTAAAGGTACCTGTCTGGATTAACAAGGGGAGTTTTTTTTATTTTTATTTTGTTATTAAATAAATATTTGTTTGGCTTAGAGATCGCTTGTGCTTTGTAAACCTCTATCATATTCACACATGTATACATAGAGGGTCCATTGGGTATCGCATTACTGAAAGTTTTAGCTATTGGCATTGCATTATTATTAGCTACGCCAATAGCTCAAACCTTCGGTAATGCGAGACCTATTGCACTGCAAATGCTTGTTAATGGTTCGCATTAACCTCGAGCTGTATTTCAGTCTCGTTATGCATTCCACATTTACTTTTTGTCACATATTGGCTATTCCAGTTTAAACTTCCCATACTGTGCGCCTGCTCGGTGATTATTTTAGATGGTTGTGGGAAATTTCCTGCTTTGTCCAGAATCCGAGGATGTTGAGCCGACGCCGAGACTGGGAGGTGGCTGGTTCTCCACTTCCAAACTCGCCAGTTCTGGCGGTCAGGAGACCACGTGACATCTTGCCCTTTTCGGCGTTAGAGTTTGGCGGAGCGCGTGGGAGAGAGGCTGTGCCTGCTCGCAGTGTCAGACGCGGAGGGCCCTTGAAACCTGGCTCTGAGGGAAGCTGAACACTGCCACCTGCAGAGACCTGCGTGACAATTGCGCCCTCTAGAGGCCTGTCCCTCAGGAGACTGTTCAGCATAAAGCCTGTGCCCTGGAGACGGGTCACGCCTTCTGATTTCTAAATCCGTCCCAGGAAGTGTTTCGGCACACTTCCTTAAGGACCTTTCTTTAGCTGTGACAGCTTGAAGGAGGCGGAAGACACACCGCTGGCGTGGTGCGCTGCGTTGTCAACTCTGCATTGCATGACACTAGTCGCTCGCTTTGCTCCGGCTAAGTCGCTGAAAGTAAAGGGCTGAGGTTGAAGTGGACGCTTGCCCCGGAGGTCTGAGGCTGTCCCTGCGGCTTTCTTTACTTCTTCTCCCTCGCCCCCATTGACCCACCATGCCTCTTGCCGTCTTTCCCCGCGCTGTGATTAGATGTGGCGGACTCCCGTGGGGTGTTGCCGGTGCTCGGCGGCCCCATCACCCGCTCTATCTCAAGGACGGAGCAGCTGCAGCTGTATCAGAAGCTTGGCGTGGCCTGCCGAGGACTCCGCCACCTGCGCCCACGGCCGAGATACAGCGCAGCTCGCAAGAAGCGCCGCCAGGAAGGTCAGTGCCATTTTAAGACTATGGACCCGAGCAAGACGTACCTTAAGGGCACCTATGCAGAACAACTTTGTATTAGTTTAACCCATTTTCTGCTGAGCCCAACCCCGCGATACCAAACATTATTGCATAAAACATTAAAGGCTGACATAAGACAGAGGCAGATCAGAGAGAGAGTAACCGTTCCCTTTCCCAGGAGCCCCTTGAAAGGTCGGGGCCCTGCACAATTGCCCATTTTACCCATGCCTTAAATCATTTCTGACGGCGGCCACCAGCCGGGGATAGGGTGGCACCCTGCCTCCAGGATTCAGGAAATAGAAGGGCCTTGAAGACGGATGGGAGGGCCAGTGTAGACGGATGGAGTTGCCTCGCATCTCCCAGGTTTTGCGAGCTGGGTCTGGCCATGCTGGGTGGCCCTTGTAGAGGGATGAGCTGCGTACTCTATCTACTGGTGGAGGCATGCCGATTTTATTTCTGCATTTTTGGGGGGTTGTATCTTTGTGCTTTATCTCTTCTGCTTTTCTGCCTCACTTTCCTTTATCTCTGCCTCACTTTCCTTTATCTCTGCCCCACTTTCCTTTATCTCTGCCCCACTTTCCTTTATCTCTGCCTCACTTTCCTTTATCTCTGCCCCACTTTCCTTTATCTCTGCCTCACTTTCCTTTATCTCTGCCCCACTTTCCTTTATCTCTGCCCCACTTTCCTTTATCTCTGCCTCACTTTCCTTTATCTCTGCCTCACTTTCCTTTATCTCTGCCTCACTTTCCTTTATCTCTGCCTCATTTTCCTTTATCTCTGCCCCATTTTCCTTTATCTCTGCCCCACTTTCCTTTATCTCTGCCTCACTTTCCTTTATCTCTGCCTCACTTTGCTTTATCTCTGCCCCACTTTCCTTTATCTCTGCCTCACTTTCCCTTATCTCTGCCTCACTTTCCCTTATCTCTGCCTCACTTTCCCTTATCTCTGCCTCACTTTCCCTTATCTCCATCTCCCTCTCCTCTCTCTCCACCACACCATTCTTTCTCCCGTCCCTCACCCTCCTCTCTCTTTACCTCAAACTCCTTTCTTTACACTTCACTCTGCTCCTCTGCCCACTTCACTTCACCCTCTGCATCCTCCCACCTCACCCTCTTTTCTCTTGGCCTCACTCTCCTCTTACTCTGCCTCACCCCCTCTTTCTCCACCTACTTCCTCTCTCCCTGCCTTGGCCTCCTCTCTCCCTCTCTTCCTTTCGCTCTCTCTGCCTCACCCTTGACTTTCTCACCTCACCATCTCTCTCTCTCCTCTCACTCTGTCTACACCAGAACGGGTTTTGATGTTCGGGGAGGCTTGTGAGAGCTTCGGGTTACGGCAGGCCAGTTTCTGCAGTTCGCTAAGCTGGCCCGGACGGCCAGGGACATTTGGGTGGGGTTGTTGCACACGCCCCCAACATCACACACGTTGGAGGTAGTACTGGAGGGGGAGGGGCAGGGGTGACGTGTAGTGTCAGGTGCATACCAAACGTTACTGTGGGATCAACCACCCATACAAGTCAAAGCATGACAGGCATGGTGGGATAGGAACCTTCAGACCCCGCTAACAGATGCCGGGTCGAAGTGGGTGCATGACGTGGCTAGCAATGCTAGGTTTAAGCGTTCCCACTTTCATTGTCTTCACCGGACCTACCTGTCGCCTGACCTGCTACATAAAATCTGCCAAAGGGGGGCGGGGGATGCAGTCACCGCCCCCAAAACTCGAGCCGCCCCCTCCCCCCCCCCACTCTCCCCTTGCTGCGCCACCGAAATCTCCGCCGATAGGCCCTCGCCGCGCCCCAACTGTCCCGAACAGGGTGCTGTTTTCCTACACATGACCTGGACCTGTAACACCCTGCAGGGATGCGGGGAGGAGTAGTGCGGAGATCGGGGATCCACATCCGGCAGAGAATTCGTCCAAATATGGCTTGGGGACATGATAGAGTGGTCATTAGTGGAGGAAGTGCGACTCAAAGCATTACGGGCCGATGAGCGGGCGGAGGAGGGCCCGAAAGGCTGGACAAGCATGATGACAGAGTAGGCAGGCGAGACCACAGGGACTGGGGAGAGTACCTGGGAGAACGTGCAGGTGAAGGGCACCGGTACATAAGAACCCCAACAGAACTCACACTGAGGGGCTTGTTTACATGCCCCTTGCGCCGTCGGCGCGTCACTTTTAACATGAGAAAAAGTGACGTACCAGAGGCGCAAGGGGCTTGTAAATAAGCCCCTGAATGTTGGTGGTTGGCGGGGGATGGCAGAGGGGGGGTGGTATTGGGAGTGGGGCGGAGGGAGATGCGACTGCATAAATACGTGCCTTGATCGGACTGTGTATGTTGGTGCGGTGAGTGATGTGCGAGCTTTCTGAGGTACATGTGGACGATACATTGTTGCTTTAGTGTAAACTAAATGCATTTGGAAAAAAATAACAATTGTTAAATAGAGCGCAGTTCTGGCTGGCCGGCCGCCAGCCAGCCTGTAACTCACTCCCTCTTGTGTCCTTGTGAGTCATCGTTTCCACGCAGAGGCCAGTCCTACAGTGCAATCGCACGGCACGCGGGACATAATTACAGCAACCTCAGCCAGTAAATAGGCTTTCTATGTACCGTAAAGTGCCGGAGACGGTTTCGGAAGAGCAAACAGCACTGCTTTCTTTTGTTCATGACCTTGGGAACTCTCTGAAAGATTTTTCCAGAGCGGCCGCTGCAGGAGTTCGAACCGCTACGGCCACACCCGGTACTCGCAGGCCCGGTTCTAGCGAGCGGGCCGGGTGGGCCAGGCCCACCCAAACATGAATGAGCCTTGGCCCTCACAGTGAATCTGCCAACGATGCACAACGATAATAAAAAAATTACCGATAACTGGTGATTTATGATCCTGCTGGAGAGCAATCATTTTGTCTGTTTATTGGCAGTTTTAAAATGCAGATAAACTGAATTTTATGTGGATAGCTCAGTGGGTTACTGCCTTTGTCACAGAGAATCTGCATTTACCCCTTCTTCCTACCTCCTGAACAATCAACATGAAGAGGCCTTTTACGTCGTAAATGGGGTTCAAAGTGGGCAGATTTGCAAATCAAAAGAAAGTCGAGGCTTGTGTGAAACCATACAACTGCAGTGGCCTTAATAGGATACTAAGCGAGGCAGTATAGCCCATCTTGTCAATGCGCCTGCTGCTGCTGTGTGCAACATTCAGCTTAGACAGACATTCTTACTGGACCAGCTTTGCCTTTCATCCCTCTGAGTTTGAAATGGGCACTGTGAATTTCGGGTGATATGTACCCACAGATGACCTAGTCCTGTATGGTCGTCCCCTGAGAATGAGTTACAATATGAAACAATACCATGGCGCTCGCCTAAATCCTTCTAGACAGCACTCACCATTCAAACCAACATCCTTCCAAAGGGGCATTTTAATTTAAAATAAACACAAGATTTACTACACCACTGTCACCTACAGGTACAAACAAACATATAAAAATATACATAAAAACCAATAACTTTTGACTTTTTACAAAGCCATGCAATTGATAACACATATTAAAAACATCGATTTGTGTTTTTTACACAGGTACTTTCAGTCCAGAAGTCTATCTACTCGGTGCTTTTCATTGGCATGCTGCACCTATCACTTTACACCCAACAAGGCCTTCACAACCAATGGCAGGTCGGAACACTGATGTGGACATGGGTGGAAGACATACGTTAGGGGCAGTCATGTTCATTCATTGCATGGCCTATGTGCTGGAAGCCTGCACAGCGGGCGTGTCTTTTTAAGTGCTTGCTGGGAACGGGTGGCGGACAGGGTCTGTCTGAAGGACAGCCAGAGGGTTCACACTGCAGAAATGCTTAATTTCTTTTATATGGTGCACATGTAGTCCGAGTAGACGTCAGAGCCCTTTAATAAAAGGCACAATAGACACTGCACATTATGTACATTCAGAGCCGAAACAACTAAATCACGATGCCTCATCAGAACTAGTAAGTGTCCTATAAATAAATTGCCATTCACACATGTCCTCATCACAGAAGTGCTCTCTTAAGAGTGAAGAAGTTGAAGACCCGCAGGACGAGGGAGCGTCATGGCCAGAAGAGACGCGAGATTTAAAACAAGCATTTGCATTGCAATAGGTCTTGCATTTGCTAGAATTTGAGCTATTGGCATTGTAAATGACAATACCTTTTATTTATGTGTTGGTTTTTAAAACAAATGCGAGACGTATTGCATTGCAAATGCGTGTTTATTTAATTAGCAGTCGGGTCATTAGGGCAACTGTGGAACATACTTTAAAGTGCATGCTAATTATATTTACTGCTATATTCAATGTTTCAAGTTTGGAGGTGATTTTACTAATGTTTTTTACCGGGAATAATGAAAGTGGAACCGGATGGTGGCTGGTTTGGGGCTGGGGACCAAGGTCAGCTGTGAGATAAGATGCACTGGAAAGGGGTGGTAGAAAAGTGGATAATCAAGCCTGTAAAGGAGTGCGTTGCAGAGTCAGGGGTCAGGTGGAGGTAGTAATGTAGAGGGATTCTCCCTGAAGGCTCGCACAGAGGGTGCCCGAGTAGTGTCACTTGCCTGATACTCCCACCTTAGAAACCTCCTCTTCCCATCAAAGGGACATTACATGGAAAAAAAAACACTTTTTGAGAGTGATAACATTTAGAAAGAGATTTGGAAAAGAGTGCATTTTACTGGGCCTTGTAAAACTAAGGAGAGATAAAGGAGGGCCCTGAAGCAGGCCTGGCTAGACATATAAGCGACAAATCAGGCCCGCAGTGGCCCACCCCAATGCACCCTTGGCGCACCCAAATAAAAATTCCTGGAGCCGGGCCTGCCCGGTAGCCGCACTAGTGAAAGAACTGCAGGGTCGGACTGGGGCAGAAGATGGGCCTGGCGCCAAACTAAAAGTGCCCAATTAGCGAACCAGATAAGTAAAATAGTGGCCCATATTTGTAAAACAAGTAAGATATTAAACTAACAGCCAAGCTGTACAGGTGCTTTGCAAGGTATAGGAGACCTCATGCATTTGGCTTGCTGCAGACAATGTTTGTGGTAATGTCAGGGAAAGAACAAGCACTTTCAAAGCAATAGGTCTCGCATTTGCGTGCGTTTAAACTATTGGTATTGTAAATGACAATGCCTTTTATTTATGTGTTTTAACAGCAACACATATATAAAAGGCATTGTTATTTTTAATGCCAATAGCTCAAACTCTCGCAAATGTGAGAGCACTTTAATGGAGGCCGCGCCCCTTTCTGTAGACGCTGCTTGTGTATACAGGTTACAGTGAGCAGCGTCTAAAGAAAGGGGCACGGCCAATATTAAAGTGAAAGCGCGTATGGGGTGCTTTCACCCAAAGTGAAAACTAAATAAATCATTTAGAAAGGTTCTGTAGCGCGGGCGCTAAAGTGAAAGCGGCCCGTGCTATTAATTAAATAAATTTTAAAAAGCGCAGCCGCTAAAGTGAAAGAGGACCGCGCCATAAATTAAATATTTAAATAAGCAGAGCCGCTATAGTGAAAGCAGACCACGCCGTAAATTAAATAAGCACAGCCGCTATAGCTAAAGCGGACCGCGCTGTAATTTAAATAAATACATTAGTAAAAGCGTGCAGCGTGCTGCGATGTCGTGGGTGGAATGGGGAAATATCATCAATCAAATCAAATTTTATTGATTTAGACCTCGTCAGAGATCCACAATATAAAAAACACAATATATACAGATAATATTATTATTCAGAGATTAAACATCTCTAAAACAGCGGTAAGAAAATTAAAAAAAAATGGAATACTTTATAACATACAAATTCATCTGGGGGGACTCTTATTATCTCGATCAGATCATTAATTCTAAAAATATATTTAGTACAAATAGGTTTTATGAAAGGGCTATGTGCTTCAACTAGGAGTTTGTTTGTGCAAACGTGTAGTACATGTCCCAAATCTTGAATACCTCCTCCACATAGATCACAGGATCCTGATTTATCTGGTGTGCCACCCCAGCTTTTATTTAAGTCTTTTAATGGTAATGCCCTCAGTCGAAACATCAAAATGCAACGCCTAACCTTATGTTCTAATGAAAATCTCAAATATTTTGGACTCACTTTATATTCTATTCTAACTAGATATTGCTTATAATGGGATAGCTGTAAAAAATAAGCCTTATCAGTATCAAAGCTCAATCTCAGTGTGCATTTTTTCAGGAAGAACTTCCAGAGTACTGGTGACCAAGATTGCAGGAGTTTAATAGAACATTGAAAGGACTCCAAAGCAGTCTCTAGGTTTTCTTTAAAAGTATTTTTCCCTTGACCAGCCGTAAAAGTTTCCTGACGTAAAAGCGCTCTCAATGAGCCTACAGGTGCGTGTAGTAGATTATAGGCCCATCTGATAAGGTTTGCCAAGGCTCTTGTGTATGCACTGACTATCTCTAATTCTAGCCGTAGCACTTGTACAGGTGTAGCCTGACCTGTGGAAGGGATCGTGAGCAGAAGTTTCCCTTCTTTCAGATTTAAAAACCCCCATTGTTTTATGGAAATGTGCTCTAACCAGTAAATTAATATAGGGGTAAATTTTGTGCTCAGGATTTCAAGAAGAACATTAAAGAAAATAGTGCTCACTGACTTATAAAGCAGACTGTGTAACAACACAAGTAATAAGTCCAGTCGTTATGGGAGGTTACAAATCCAGGCAAGGTGGTACCAAGGAGGGTCTATTAAGCCTATTCACAAATGAAAAGCAACGATTTCGCAAGGACAGTAACAGGAGCCAATTGAAAAGATGGGTGGAGCTTCTATGCCATACCTCAGTACAGCATGTCTCGGAGAGCAGCGCATGCGCTGCCCAGGCTCGACCTAAAAAACCCACTCCACACACCATAAACAGGCCCACAAACAGCCCAAACAGCAGTCCTATACTGATCCCTCCGACCAGCACTGCTTCAGCACTGCCAGATTGCCCAATATTGCAGAACTGAGGCCAGCACAGTTGGAACCAGGTAGGATCAGGCTTGGCCTCTGGAAAGCAGGTCTTGAGAAAACGCCGTTCCTCGAGCTACCATCACAGTCACCACATTCTTCCGCGCAAGTTCATATTTTGTTCATGCTTTCTGAATCCATGTTTTCAACACCGTAGGGCACGAAGTTATTAAACAAGATTTACATATGGAATCCTTATGTTGACCAGACAGTGTGGGAGCTGGGTGGAGAAACAGCTCAGTGAGTAAAGTGTTCACTTCTGCCACCCTATGGCAACCCGCTTGGCTTTGGTGTAACGTTTAGCAGGCGGTGCGGGCTTTCTGCCATGTCAATGTGTGTAAAACAAAAGTTTTAGAGAAGCAGCTTCACAGCACTACAAAATAGCAACACTCTCTACTGAAGATTTGGTACACATCATCTACCTCTGTAATTCCACCCTAAGCCTACGTCAACAAAGGTAGCCATATTGGCCTGCCTCACCTCAGCAGACCAGAAAACAATCTCCCAGACTGTAAAATATCTCCAAGGAGTCGAGGGGGCCATGTAGAAGGCAACAGGTATTCAGTAGCGACCTGGACACAAATAATACCATCTTGCTAATTGGTCCTCTGTATATTGCAATGTTTTTAACACACCCTAATGTTTTAAACTGCTACCCAGTGTTATAACAAACTGGATTTTCTGCTCAATGCAATAATTATAAACTAATTTATTGTTTCTTTTGGCATCTGCACTTTGCTTACTGCACTGACCTTTGTCGTTTGACAGCTCTTTTTGCTCTTGCACTTTGCATAGTGTAATGATTTTAATTAATCTAACAATAAAGGTTGACTTCACTATCACTGGCAGCAAGCGGTACATGAAAACTATGTGGGTGGATTAAACCTCAATAAATGCTTCTTTTCATTTTATGTACTGATGAGAGACATAAGTTATCTTCTAGGTCATACATAATGTATCGTCCACATTTCTTAAAATATTATTTTCGAAATAGGTTGAAATTAATTGCAGAAGCAAGATGCACCATAGTATTTGCATACATTTTTTTCCAGCCAATGCGTATGTCTAAAATTGCAATCAGGACCGGACTGGCCGCAGCGGGCACCGGGCGTTTCCCCGGTGGGCCACCAGGGTGGGGGCCGGTTTTGGGCCCCTGGGGGGCCGTTTTTGTTACAGGGACGTTTTTACAGCCCAGCTGCAATATCGGCCCTGTAACAAAATCGGCCAAAACCGGCCCTCGCAAACAGCTCAGCCGTCCCCCCCAACCCGCCGGGGGGCCGGCCGAGCACTTTGCCAGGCCCGGTTTTCATTCCCAGTCCGGCCCTGATTGCAATTGTTTCTACTCTCAAGTGCCGAGTCTTGGCCCAGCCTCTCTTTCTCATTAACTCCTGTCTTCCATTTCTGCTACCATGGTAACAGGTGCCATAGAAGTGTTTGCGGTAGGAGGACGTTGCGTGCTGTCCAAATGCACTGGAAAGCCAATGGTGTCAGCATTGCCAAACCAAAAGACGAGACCTATTGGTGTTGCCAATGCTTATTGCTGTTTCTTACCATTGAGGCTTACAAACGTCATACTAGCTGATTGTCGGTATGAAAATGTGTGGCACACAGGCCCAAGGGCGCACATTCACACAGCTTGTAACAGAATACGTAGAGATTTCGAAGTCACGCCACTCATAAAATTCTCGGTAGCAGACCCCAAAGGCGTGAATCACACAAGGTAACCTGTGGACTCTATCAGTAGCATCATTTTACAGGTCCCTGGGAGCCCCTCTTTCATTAGCTGTAGAGGTTGACAGGCTACACCGAGTCCAACTCACAGAACCAGATTGTGACTTCTCACTGCAGCGCACTCTTGTGTCTCTGACTCACATGGCAAATGCTGATAGTGAGTTGTAGTTTATCAGTCTACACGGGATCACAAGGGGCATCAGCGTTTGAGATGTCGGCAGTGGGTGTTGCCATTAGTGTTACATCACTGACGTCATAGGGGTTGTGAAAAATCCAAGCGTGTCACAAAGAACAAGTGTAGGATATGAGCCATGCCCATTCAGGAGAATAGTAATTGATAATCAGCAAAAATTGGTCATTTGCACATCACCAAGTAATGTGTCTTAATATGTTGATTTGTTTTGATCGTATTGAAAACTTTGTTTTCATCACACTTCAGAATTACAAAAATGTGCTTCATTTAAGCTTTCCCAACTGCTGATGTATTTTGAAATAGTTGGACAGTTAATTTACAGGTATTTAAATTTTGTTGATAGGAAAAAACTGACATCCTGCAGCCTTTCCTTTCACTGTCAAGGCCCCAGCAAGATTGTCAGATAGTTCACTTTGCAAAATCCTTTAACTTTGCAGTCAGATAAAGAGAAGGAACCCTAGCTTTTATGATATAAGAATAAGAAGAAATTTGTCAGAAGGCATAGCCTTACATTTCACCTCTGTCTTTGAACACAAAGTAAATGTGACAATATATGAACAACATTTAAAGACATCTTCATTTCTCATTTGCTTTCTGAACTTCAGCATGGTTTCCTTGGGGGTGCTGTTGCACTCCTACTTTCAGCACCTATTTGTTGTACTGAGGATGATGCTTGTTTGCCCCGGGTCCACTCCTTATCTGTGCATTTAGTACTGCCCACGGCTAGACTCAGTCCCGAAGTTTATTATGGGAGTGTCCTCCGGCATTCTAAACTTATTGTATGGATCAGTGGTTCTTAACCTTTTGTCTTCGGTGGACTCCCACTTAATCATTACTGGAACCCAGGGCCCCCACTGAATCATTATCAGAATCCAGGGACCCCCGACTCAGTCATTTCCAGAAGCTGGGAACCACGGCCTGAGCATTTTCAATGATTTGAACTGCAAAACAATACACAAAAGATACAGAAAGAAGCATTCATCAAACAAACGAGTACATAAATCATTAAACATTTTATATAATTCCCAAATAAATGTATATTAAAAAATCTTTTTAAATAAAATTTTTAGCCTCCAATTTCGGATTTATTCACATTTACAGAATGTTTTAAAATTTTCTCTTGCACATGTTGCTTCTTTATTTATATACACTTTATTAATCTGTTAATAATATTTCATTTTCAAAGCAGTCGGGTACCCCCTGAGTAGGCTTCACGGACCCCCAGGCATCCATGGACCAAAGGTTAAGTGTCACTGGCATAGATTTTCTGTCAAAATTAGATACTGGGTTAATAAAATGTGAGCTTTGCATAAAACCTCTGGATTATTACAAGGATGGTGTATGTCTGCAGTTGATACACTTCTAAATTAGCTGGCACTTTGTCAAACAAAATGTGAGTGACTCTCCTGAGCAATCAATCAATCAATCAATCATGTCACTTATAAAGCGCACTACATACCCGCGAGGGTCTCAAGGCGCTGGGGGAAGAGGGGGGTGGTGCTGCTACTGATCGAAGAGCCAGGTCTTGAGGCGTCTTCTGAAGGCCAGTAGGTCTTGGGTCTGTCGGAGGTTGGTGGGGAGGGTGTTCCAGGTCTTGGCGGCGAGGTGGGAGAAGGATCTGCCGCCGGCGGTCGTTTTCCGGATGCGGTGGACTGTGGCGAGGGCGAGGCTGGTCGAGCGGAGCTGGCGGGTGGGGGTGTAGAAGCTGAGTCGTCTGTTGAGGTAGCTGGTCTGGAGTTGTGGAGTGCTTTGTGTGCGTGGGTGAGGAGCTTGAAGGTTATCCTCTTGTTGACAGGGAGCCAGTGCAGGTCTCTCAGGTGGGGTGTGATGTGGCTGCGTCGGGGGATGTCGAGGATAAGACGTGCAGAGGCGTTCTGGATGCGTTGCAGCCGTCTCAGGAGCTTAGCCGTCGTTCCTGCGTAGAGGGCGTTTCCGTAGTCCAGCCTGCTGGTGACGAGGGCCTGGGTGACTGTTTTTCTTGTTTCGGTGGGGATCCCACAGTTTCTATTTTGATGTGACCAGACAATCACAGCACTTGAAAAAGCAAACTCGGTGAAGTCGGGGTGTGCAGCTTCAGGTAAGCAATCCACTTTTTTCCAAGCACAGATGGCAGTAAATAAAGATTACTCTGATGATGGCGGGTCACTAGACTGCTCTCAGACATTAAAAAAAAAAGTAATACACATAAAACAATGCCATGGCATAATCCGTTTGGGTGTAAAATCATTTCATACACCAACAACACTAAATTGTTTTTTGCCTTCAATGGTTCCCGTGCCTCAATTTGAACAACTTTCACTGACTGCATGTGAGAAGTTTTTGATTGGATGCAGGGTAGTCAACTCAAATGTAACACGGAGAAGACTGAAATCATCCCATTTGAGTAGGCTTCGCGGACTCCCGGCATCCATGGAACACAGGTTAAGAACTACTGGCATAGATTTTCTGTCAAAATTAGATACTGGGTTAAAACCAATTTCAGTGGCTTTTAAGTTTTGTTTGTAACCACAGCTTCATTTTAACCTTTTATAGGTGACTTTAGAGATTTGTTTTAACATATGTTAGTATGTTTTAACCAATCCTAACCACGATTTCACTTTAACAGTTGTTTTTTCAGTGTCTTTTTCATGATATACTATATCTTCTATAAATTAAACGCAGCCTTTTGTGGCATCCAACCCCCATTGCACATGACTTTCAGCTGTGTGCCGAGGAGTTTGGCAGCAGAGCCTTCGGTAAAGACTTGCACTTCACCCACCATTGTTAGTCAATCCTGTGTGCAAGCCTTAGGCAGGGTTTTCAACAGGAGTACGAGCAATCTGCTGAAGGTAGCCTAGTCCCGCTGTACATGACCTATGACCTGTGCCTTTCTGCCACACCCTACCTGCTGTGTGCAGCCAAGAGGGGCCTGCGATTTAATGGAGACAATCTCTTTGACTTTAATTTTGTTGGTGTTTCTCAAAAGAACCATTTTTTTATTTTCGTTTTTTTGTTACCTTTTGGGCGCATTTATATTTTTGTGACTCATATTTGTTTTGCTGATTTTACTGTTTTTGTATTCACTGATGTTATTTTATGGTGTTTATCTTTTCTATCCAATTTTTAAACTTTGTTCTACACTCCATACATTGACCTTGCACTCCATGCACTTAAGGTTTCTTCTCATAGGCAATGTGCTGAAGAAGTAGAGCCCTCTGGCCACCTGCTCAGTTTCTGGTAACAAAGCTTGCAGGTGACAGTCCTCTCATTCAGATACCTCTCATTTTGAGAATAGCTGCAGTACTCCCGAACAACAGAATCATTAGTGTTTACTTCTGTCTCAGCGGCTGCAGCAAATAGTCCTGCGGTTTCTTGCTCTGCCTCGCCTGGCCTTGCTTAGAAGTGGAAATCACTAGACACGCACATTCCCAACTACCCAGGTCTTGTTCTTCTCACAAAATGGTCTCCTGTTGATTTGGGACAGTTACTTACTAATGTGGTGAAATATTACTTGAAGCTTTAGCCAAAGAGAAGTTCAGAATGCCCTTTGAAATGTAAAACAATCTGTGGACTTAAGATGTAGACTGCAGAAAATGGAGGAAGGCCTGCCCTCTTGCCAGGCGTGTCAAGTCCACCGTCTTATGATAGAGACTGAGGGCTATGTCCCCATCTGAGGACAGAGGACTCTGCGCAAAAAAATATAAATTGAGTTCATTATTTTTGCCACTGCCTCAAATTGACTGTGATGGCAATCCACACTTAAAATTACCTTTTTATGTAGACAATATTTTGTTTTAACAGTTTTAATGGTGCCTAAATATGGCAATAGTACGCAGACTGTTAATTGAGGCTGTGGACTTGACAGACCCAAAATGGTTCCCGTAGTTCTTGACCTCAGTGCTGGGATGGTGATCTATGAAAGGGAACTCAACACAAGTCTTCCACTTTTTATAGTTTGTGATCTCGTTCTGAAGGCTGCAGACTTGCCAAATCTAAAATATCACCCCTAATCCATAGCTGCATGGGCTGTGAAATTTGTGAAGCTGTGTTGGGTGGCCTTTCACAGTTCATGGTCTTGGTACTAAGACTGTATACTATGGATCATGAATAAAAGGAACCTATACCTGTGGGGTTCTTAGAAACCATGTTAAGGTTACAAATTAAAACCAAAAAACCACTGAAATTCGCAGGCTATGATGTTATGACCCCAATCCATACCTTGCACAACAGCCATGCAAGCCATAATTCACTCCAAATGCAATGCTAATTGGGGGTTAGCTTGAGGACTGGTCAGGCCCTGCTGTGCTATGGGATTTATATAGCCTATGGCGACCCAAATGCACCCCAGTACTAAGATTAAACATAAGGTAATTATAAAAAGATCACCATGGGAAGAGCAAGGTTTTAATGGCTTTGCGAAAACACAGATCTATGTCCAGGCACCTGATGGTCAAGGGAAGAGAATTCCAGAGCTTAGCAACATTAAAGTGAAAGGAGTTCCCTCCCTTTCTGGCTCTCTTAACTTCAGGAACCTGCACCCAATGCATTGTGGGCGGTGACCCCCACTGTGCGCACAGTGGAGGTCACTGCCACAGCAAGGGTTTGCCCTTGGGCCGGGCCTCCGACAATGGTGTGGGCTGCAGACCCTGTGTTCAACCCACCTTGGATGGCCCACCCCACCACCCAGCTCTTCGGCCGATGTGTGACCATTATCCGTAGTGCACTGAATATTTTATTTTGTCATTTTTTGTGTTTTTTTACATGATTCAAAAATCTTGCAATAAAAATGCTTCTATTAGATATTTGTTTTTTGCCATAGGGAGATCCTTTGTGGGCCCTCCACAAGGGCCCGGGGAGTCAGGGTCGGATTACCCTGCCCCATTATGTCTTTTTCATTTTACTTTTCCCAACACAGCCCTTTGTGTGCTGTGTTGGGTAGTGGTAGCCAAAATCTTTCTGTCATGTCCAGCCGATCAGAGCACAGCAGAGTTGTGAACCTGCATCTGGATATGCAAATCTGCAATACGTGACAGGAGAAAAGTTCCCTCGTCCAATGGTGTGGTATTAATTTTTTAATTAGAATCTGAAATCTGTGTAGGTCCTAGTATCTTTAAATTCAAACCTCTTCATGCCCAACCCGAGCACCTCTTTAAATGTTAATTTCTTGAGAACATTGAATGGATTTACAGTAGACCAGGGAAAGACACTTCCTTGAGTAAAGTTCTACATTCTTGCCAAAATCGTGTAATTTTTTTCAGCCATAATTTTCTGTACCAAGGAGCAAAAAATGAGTAGGGAAATGGATCTTTTGGGAACTCACTTTTCTTGGCCACCACTTGACAGATCGGCACAAGATTTACAATGAAGAACCCAAAGTGGATGTGCTATTTTTTATTTTACACTTTTTTGCAGTTTTGTAAAATGGCCAGGGAGTTATTAAGAAAGCAAAAAATGCCTTTCCAATGTCAACTCTTATTCTACCATAATTATAGAGGTGCTATCGCTGCCTTGTTGCATAGTCCTGCCAGTTTCCAATTCAGAGAATACATGACTGCATTAGATAGAGATCTATAAATGACAACATTCAAGCCTAGTCATAATTATAATTGACATCTGTGAGTTAATTAAACATGCAAATTCACTTTTACACTTTTGATTAACTTTCCTACATTTAACTATTCACCATTTACAAGAGTAAAGTTATTAAAATGTGAAGACTTTCATCAGGGGGTGGAGACAAATTTATGAGTGTAAGTTGCAATAGTCAGAAAGGAGCAGTAGTAAATCCAGCAAGCACCACACTTGGCCAACCATTGATACAGCAATCCATTTCGATAGAAAATAATGGGGGCAGGGACCTAAAATCGATATATATATATATATATCTCCACACGAATCCTCCTGCTTGGAAAGGACACACGGAGCGCACTCACGAAAAGGTTTTCACAGCGTTTTTAATCCTTGTAATTCATTCCACGGGTCAATCCACAGTTACAAACCAACGCGTTTCGGTCTCCATGAGACCTTGGTCACGGTTGAATTTTCGGATATTACCCGACATACTTATTTTTGAAAAAGGTCACATGACTTCCTGTAAAAACAAACCATTTAAAAAAATATATATATTTTTATCAAACAAACAGGGCACTTGGCATTCTGGTACCTGTAGTTCAAATTCAAAACATTTCGTGCTTTCAATTTTAAAGTTTTAAATAGAATCCCAGCAGTTGCTACAATGAGCTCTCTTTACTCAAACATTATTTTATATATGGCTATGCATGTATCTCCCCTCTGGTGGGGAAAAAAATACTTCATTCTGCCATTATAATGTTAAAGTTGACACAATCTTATAATATTCACCTCTAGTGGGAAAACAGATAACTATTTACATCACTCATAAACTTATTTGCCAATGTTGCCATAACGTGAAGAAAATAATAAATTAAACTAAAAATTGTGACTTTAACATTTGGGCTATGTCCCAAATGCATGGTAAGCGAAACACATAAATTCCTGATTTACAAATGTACGTAAAGTTCTTCATCCTGGTTAAGACCGTGTGGCATATATGTTCGTAGTGCAAGTATTTGTCGAGATTCCTTTTGCCGCAATTTTCTTTCACGGTTTCCCCCTCTCACATGTTGTTCCACAGATTCAATACCGTAAAATCTCAGCTGTTTCCAGTCACTGTTATGTGCTTGCTCCATATGTTTAGCCACAGCATTGCTTCGGTCTTTAGCTATGGTGGCTCTCACATGTTCGAGAATTCTTTTTTTCAGTTTGCAAATTGTACTACCCACGTACTTTAGGTGGCATGGGCACTCTATAACATAAACTACAAACTGTGTTTTGCAAGTAATTAATTTCTGTATTTTCCATACCTTTTTGTTTGCCCAAACAATCTCTTTGGTGTTGCGTGCAATCTGGAAAACTTTGCAGTTGTAAAATATCTCCCAAAGGGCACTTTCCTCCTGCACCCAACTGTCGCACTGCTGAAAGGGAAATTGTTCCTGGGTGAACCACTTCCTCCAAAGTTGCGTCATTTTTCATAGTTTGTCAATCATAATCCAAAACCTTGTGTCATACATCTTCCTGTATACTTCACCACCAAGGAGACAGCATGTTTGCGCTATGATTCTTTATTCAACAGTTTCAAATGCCTAATGTTGCCAATACAGGCTTCAACAAAGGCACGTGTGGTCAAACATGTTTCAAAAGTGGGCTTATTACATTTATTGCTCCCAATGCATTTCGAATCTTACAATTCTTCGTCAGGGGTTCACTAAAACGAATAGAAAAACGAATAAAAAAACTGTTCAACTGTCTGCTCAATCTTACTGTATGCACAAAAGCGCTTCCAATTACTATGCCTCCTCCCACACCTCACAACCTCCCCCAAACTGAACTCTGCTGAAAACAATCCGATATTTCCACTAAATATGAAACCCCCACGGTGCTCAAAACCTTTCCCAACACTCAAAATATACATCCCCAATTCTCCACCTTATGCAATGAGTCACAACTACCTCCCACTAACAAATTCCCCAAACTCCAAACAAACCCTCCATCTCTACCATTTACCTTCTGAACACCACAACCGGCAGCCTAACCTCTTAATTCTCACTTCACTTCCTCTTCCCAAAGCTCGTAATCACTTTCCCTGCCGCTCGGACTGTTTAAAAAGAACTCTCCCACCTGTAACTAATCAAGCCATTGATCCTCTCCTGGCCTGCTTCCCTTTTGTCTGCGTTGGCCTCGCGTTGGGCCTTTTCCTCTTCCTCTGTAGTTTTGCGGTTGGTTGCTCATCCTTAACGTCAACAGATGCAAGTGAGGGGGAACCCGAACAGAGTGGCATGGAAAAATCAAAAATATCTTTTTTGGGGGACATGCGGTTGGTGCTGCAACAAAGGCATTGGGAGCAAAATATGAGCAACTAACCGCAAAACTACAGAGGAAGAGGAAAAGGCCCAACGCGAGGCCAACGCAGACAAAAGGGAAGCAGGCCAGGAGAGGAAAAAAGAGCAGACGAACAAGAACATGTGGGAACTCTGACACGCAGCATGAGACAGAGGAGGCTGTAAAGGATGATTGCAAATAGTAAACTTATCCAATCAGACCATGACACAAACTGAAATCAAAGCACTGAAGCATGGCTTAAATTTCTGCCCCCTGAAACGAATGGATTTAGCCCAGACTCGTATTGATATATACCAATATGTCAGAAAAATCAAGTTAGCAAAATTTTTTGCTGAGAACAAGAAAATGCGTGAATACAAAAAGCCAGTATCAACGTCCACTGAGACACTTACAGTGAGAGATGCTGAACCTCTACTCACCCTAATAAACTTGGATAACACCAATCGTGACAATGAAATTGAATTGACCACAGTGTGTGAACAAATTGGCTCAAGTCTAAGTGGTATGAAACCAAAATCTAAATTTTATCCCCAACTATCTCCGGGAAATAAAATTGATATATTCCAAGAAGCAGTGACACAAGATATTTACAAAATTAAACCATCCAGGTATAAAGATAACTTGACTAAAGAAGAGAGAACAGCAATATGGGATTTGACACAAGATGACCAAATAGTAATAAAAATCGCAGACAAGGGCGGCATTATTATTATTTGGGATAAACAAGACTATATCAAAGAAGCACATTTTCAACTGAATAACCTTGAGTATTACGCTAAACTTAAAACAAATCCCACACTTGAATTCAAAAAGACCTGGGATGACCAACTTGACATATGGCATAATATGAACCTCCTTGATGAAGATGAGGTCAAATACCTAAAAACGGAATCTCCAATCACGGCGACAATTTATTTTCTGCATTTAAATTCACAAACATGCCACAAAACCCCCAGGGCGACCGATAATTGCAGAAAACGGCTCACTTTTAGAACCAGCCGCGAACTATGTAGATTTCTTTCTGTTGCCCTTTGTTCAAAATTTGACATCTTACATCAAAGATACAAGTGACTTTTTGAGGCATATACAAGACATCCCATGGCAAAGCTCCTATAAATTGATAACAATGGACGTAGTTTCACTCTATTCGAACATTGAAAATCATATAGGATTAACAGCTTGTAAATATTTTCTGGGCAAACGTAATATACAATATGAAAAACATAATCAAATGTTACTACAAATGATTGAAAACTGCCTTACTAAAAATGTATTCCTATTTGGATATGAAATATACATACAATCAAAAGGGACGGCCATGGGATTTTCTTTTAGTCCCAGTTATGCCTGCCTGGCAATGGGCTGGCGGGAGCAGCACCTTGCCTGGCAACCGAATCATGAACAGCACGTCAACAAGATCGTGAGCTGGCTCAGAGTCATTGACGATCTCTTTATAATTTGGGACGGCACTGAACGGGAGTTCAAACAATATTTTGAAATACTCAATAATACAGAGGCAAATCTACGATTCACCTATGAGATTAACTGGGAAAGAGTAACCTTTCTAGATACTGAAATTTATGTGAAAGGTGGAAGAATACACACGACTTTACATCACAAAAAAACGGCTACTAATGCAGCTTTACATGCACAGAGCTTCCACCAAAATTCGCTAATACAGAACATCCCATATGGAGAATTTTTGCGCATTAAAAGGATATGCTCTGAGAAAGAAGAGTGGCAAAAACATAGAGATCAAACATCACAAAGATTCAGGTGTAGGGGGTATAAGGAGGAAATAATAACAAGATGCCGAAAGAGAGCAGAATCAAAATCAAGAGATAAAATAATCAAAGAGAAATTACCAACGAAAGAAACAAATAACATTCGACTGATTACAACACTGTCTCAAGAAGCTAAGCAAATAAAAAATATTCTAAAAAAGAATTGGAGAATTCTACAACTGGATCCAACACTAGCAACCCTTATTGGTGATCATCCCAATGTTACATTTAGGAGAGCTAAAAACCTTAAAGACACTCTTGTCCAAAGTCATTTTTGGAAGAAGAAAAATAAATCATCTCAATGGCTACAGACAACTGGTTTTAACAAATGCCACAACTGCAAAGGTTGCCAGATTGCACACAACACCAAAGAGATTGTTTGGGCAAACAAAAAGGTATGGAAAATACAGAAATTAATTACTTGCAAAACACAGTTTGTAGTTTATGTTATAGAGTGCCCATGCCACCTAAAGTACGTGGGTAGTACAATTTGCGAACTGAAAAAGAATTCTCGAACATGTGAGAGCCACCATAGCTAAAGACCGAAGCAATGCTGTGGCTAAACATATGGAGCAAGCACATAACAGTGACTGGAAACAACTGAGATTTTACGGTATTGAATCTGTGGAACAACATGTGAGAGGGGGAAACCGTGAAAGAAAATTGGGGCAAAAGGAATCTCGACAAATACTTGCACTACGAACATATATGCCACACAGTCTTAACCAGGATGAAGAACTTTACGTACATTTGTAAATCAGGAATTTATGTGTTTACACATTCTGCATTTGGGACATAGCCCAAATTTTAAACTCACAATTTTTAGTTTAATTTATTATTTTCTTCACGTTATGGCAACATTGGCAAATCAGTTTATGAGTGATGTAAATAGTTATCTGTTTTCCCACTAGAGGTGAATATTATAAGATTGTGTCAACTTTAACATTATAATGGCAGAATGAAGTATATTTTTCCCCACCAAAGGGGAGATACATGCATAGCCATATATATAATAATGTTTGAGTAAAGAGAGCTCATTGTACCAACTGCTGGGATTCTATTTAAAACTTTAAAATTGAAATGTTTTGAATTTGAACTACAGGTACCAGAATGCCAAGTGCCCTGTTTGTTTGATAAAAATATATATATATATTTTTTAAATGGTTTGTTTTGACAGGAAGTCATGTGACCTTTTTCAAAAATAAGTATGTCGGGTAATATCCGAAAATTCAACCGTGACCAAGGTCTCATGGAGACCGAAACGCGTTGGTTTGTAACTGTGGATTGACCCGTGGAATGAATTACAAGGATTAAAAACGCTGTGAAAACCTTTTCATGAGTGCGCTCCGTGTGTCCTTTCCAAGCGGGAGGATTTGTGTGGAAATAAATTACGGTTGGGCTCAGCCGAGGAGTGTTGCACCGCATTAAAGACGCGCCGCTATATGCAGCAAAAACCGAGCCTCTCTGGAGTAATATATCTATATATATATATATTCACTGAAAAAAACATACGTTTCAGGGACGTTATAGCTAGGAATTAGCATTTAAAAAACCTTAGAAATTCACTGAAAAACCATAGGTTTCAGGGACGTTGTAGTTAGAAATTAGCATTTAAAAACCTTTGAAATTCACTGAAAAAAACACAGGTTTCAGGGACGTTATAGTTAGTTGGACATTTCACTCGTACAAAACCAGAGAAATTTGGCCTTTATAGTTAGTTGAGCTAACTATAACTCGCGCCCCCGCAATGCACTGCTGACGATGTCACATATTACATCATTCATGACATGGTCAGTGACATCCCTGATTACATCTCAAATGACATCACTGATGACATCATCCAGTGACTGTGTGTTTCTGTAAAGTTTAAATATGTTTTATATATTTATATGCCAAGGTGTTTTGAAGTATGAGTGGGTGTATAAGTGTCTGAATGGATGATTTAGTAGGTGCGTGACTGACTGTATAAGTGAGTGATTAAATGTGTCTTACTGAATGCATGGGTTAGTGACTAAACTGTGTGAATGTCTGTATCAGTTTGTCAGTTGGTGTGTAAGCGGCTGCATGGGTTGGTGAGTAGCTACATGATTGTCTATATGGGTTATTAATTGGTTGTCTGAGTATCTGTATGGGTGCCTGAGTGTCTGTGTGGGTGGGTGGGGGTGTGTGACTCTGTGCATAGATGTGTGAGTGGGTGATTTACTGGGTATATGGGTTCAAGAGTACATCTGTGAAGGGCTGTATGGGTGGGTGAGTGTGTGTATGGGTGTGTTGGTGAGTGAATGGATGTCTCAGTGGTACATGTGTGAGTAACTACATATGTGAAAGGCAGTATATGTGAGTGTTGGAGTATATAAATGACTATATGTGAGAGTGAATGATTGTGAGAGTGGCTGTATAGATGAGTGTGTGCTTGTATCAGTGATTGTATAAGAGAGTAAATATGTGTTATTATCTGTATGAATAAGTGAGGTGGTGTGTGTATAACTATATAGTTGAGTAAATGGGAGTGTGATCGATTCTTTGCATGACTGACTAGGTGTGTGAGTAACTCTATGGATGAGTGGCGGTGTGTGAGTGTCTGTATAGGTGTATGAGTGCATATGATAGTGCTGTATTGACGAGTGACTGCATGTATTAGGGACTGTGTGGGTGAATGAGTGGATGTGTGTGTAGACCTAGGAATCAGTGAGTGGGTATGTAGTAACTGGTATTGGTGTGTCTATGGTTTCGAAAATGGTAGTCTGTATTTTAGAGTGGGTGTATCAAAGGTTATATTAGGGTGTGAGGAGGTGCATCAGATTATCACGTGGATGATGTCATCAGTGATGTCATTTGAGATGTCATCAGTGATGCCATCAGTGATGTCACTGACCATGTCATGAATGATGTAATATGTGGCATTATCAGTAGTGCATTGCGGGGCGCAAGTTATAGTTAGCTCAACTAAATATAATGGCCAAATTTCTCTGGTTTTGTATGAGTGAAATGTCCAACTAACTATAACGTCCCTGAAACCTGTGTTTTTTTCCGTGAATTTCAAAGGTTTTTTAAATGCTAATTTCTAACTATAACGTCCCTGAAACCTATGGTTTTTTCAGTGAATTTCAAAGGTTTTTTAAATGCTAATTTCTAACTATAACATCCCTGAAACCTATGGTTTTTTCAGTGAATGCATAAGGTTTTTTAAATGCTAATTCCTAACTATAACGTCCCTGAAACCTATGGTTTTTTCAGTGAATTTCAAAGGATTTTTAGATGCTAATTTCTAACTATGCCTACAGAGGTAGGACATGTGCAGAAAGAGGAAGAAAAGCACAGAAAGAAGCAAGAGAAATGCAGAAAGAGGCAGCAGAAGAACAGCAAGACGAAGAAAGGTACAGAAAGAAGCAAGAGATATGCAGAAAGAACCAACAGAGGTGCAGAAAGAGGCCTTGTTGCAAAGTCATCCTGTGCCCCCAACATTTTGCTGACTGGTACTGGTGGTAACTGACTCTGACTAACCAGGCCTGGAGCCAGTGCTATGCTGAAAGACACTTAGAATACAGTGAAAACACCTACATACACTAGGGTACACTATTGGTTGGGGTACCCCTGTGAGTGGCATGACCTCCCCTGTAAGGCTCTAGTACATAATAGGGCAGGGGGATTTAACTACCTCTAAGTCAGAGGTGCAGAAAGAGGCAAGAGAAGTGCAGAAAGAAGCAAGAGAGGTGCAGAAAGAGGCAAGAGAGGTGCAGAAAGAAGCAAGTGAAGTGCAGAAAGACGTAACAGAGGTGCAGAAAGACGCAAGAGAGGTGCAGAAACAAGCAAGGAAGTGCAGAAAGAGGCAAGAGAATTGCTGAAAGAAGCAACAGAGGTGTAGAAAGAAGCAAGAGAAGTGCAGAAAGAGGCAAGTGAGGTGCAGAAAGAAGCAAGAGCAGTGCAGAATGAACCAACAGAGGTGCAAAAAGAGGCAAGAGGGGTTTAGAAAAAGGTAGAAGAGGTGCACAAAGAGGCAAGAGGGGTACAGAAAGAGGCAGGAGGGGTGCAGAAAGAAGGAAGAGAAGTGCAGAAAGAAGCAACAGAGGTGCTAAAATAGGCGCGAAGGGTGCAGAAAGAGACAAGAGAAGTGCAGAAAGAAGCAACAGAGGTACAGAAAGAGGCAAGAGAGGTGCAGAAATAGGCAGGAAAGGTGCAGAAAAAGGGAACAGTGGTACAGAAAGAGGCAAGAGCGGTACAGAAAGAGGAGTGCAGAAAGAGGCAAGAGGGGTGCAGAAAGAGGCAAGAGGGGTGCAGAAAGAAGCAAGTGAGGTGCAGAAAGAGGCAACAGAGGTGCAGAAAGACGCAAGAGAGGTGCAGAAACAAGCAAGAGAAGTGCAGAAAGAGGCAAGAGAATTGCTGAAAGATGCAACAGAGGTGTAGAAAGAAGCAAGAGAAGTGCGGAAAGAGACAACTGAGATGCAGAAAGAAGCAAGAGCAGTGCAGAAAGAACCAACAGAGGTGCAAAAAGAGGCAAGAGGGGTGCAGAAAGAGGTAGAAGAGGTGCAGAAAGAGGCAAGAGAGGTACAGAAAGAGGCAGGAGGGGTGCAGAAAGAAGGAAGAGAAGTGCAGAAAGAGGCAAGAGAATTGCTGAAAGAAGCAACAGAGGTGTAGAAAGAAGCAATAGAAGTACAGAAAGAGGCAAGTGAGATGCAGAAATAAGCAAGCACAGTGCATTAAGAACCAACAGAGGTGCAAAAAGAGGCAAGAGGGGTGCAGAAAAAGGTAGGAGAGATGCACAAAGAGGCAGGAGAGGTATAGAAAGAGGCAGGAGGGATGCAGAAAGAAGGAAGAGAAGTGCAGAAAGAAGCAACATAGGTGCTGAAAGAGGCGCGAAGGGTGCAGAAAGAGCAAGAGAAGTGCAGAAAAAAGCAACAGAGGTACAGAAAGAGGCAAGTGAGGTGCAGAAACAGGCAGGAAAGGTACAGAAAGAGGGAACGGGTGCAGAAAGAGGCAAGAGAGGTACAGAAAGAGGGGAGAGGGGTGCAGAAAGAGGCAAGAGGGGTGCAGAAAGAAGCAAGTGAGGTGCAGAAAGAGGCAACAGAGGTGCAGAAAGAGGCAACAGAGGTGCAGAAAGACGCAAGAGAGGTTCAGAAACAAGCAAGAGAAGTGCAGAAAGAACCAACAGAGGTGCAAAAAGAGGCAAGAGAGGCACAGAAAGAGGCAGGAGGGGTGCATAAATAAGGAAGAGAAGTGCAGAAACAGGGAAGAGAATTGCTGAAAGAAGCAACAGAGGTGCAAAATGAGGCAAGAGGGGTGTAGAAAAAGGTAGGAGAGAGTTGCACAAAGAGGCAAGAGAGGTACAGAAAGAGGCAGGAGGGGTGCAGAAAGAAGGAAGAGAAGTGCAGAAAGAAGCAACAGAGATGCTGAAAGAGGTACGAAGGGTGCAGAAAGAGCAAGAGGAGTACAGAAAAAAGCAACAGAGGTTCAGAAAGAGGCAAGTGAGGTGCAGAAACAGGCAGGAAAGGTGCAGAAAGAGGGAACAGGGGTGCAGAAAGAGGCAAGAGAGGTGCAGAAAGAGAAAAGAGGGGTGCAGAAAGAGGCAAGAGGGGTGTAGAAAGAAGCAATTGAGGTGCAGAAAGAGGCACCAGAGGTGCAGAAAGACGCAAGAGAGGTGCAGAAGCAAGCAAGAGAATTGCAGAAAAAGGCAAGAGAATTGCTGACAGAAGCAACAGAGGTGTGGAAAGAAGCAAGAGAAGTGCAGAAAGAGGCAAGTGAGGTGCAGAAAGAGGCAAGAGAGGTGCAGAAAATGGCAAGAGAACAGCATAAAGAAGCAAGAGGGATGCAAAAAAGGGAAGAAGGTTGCAGAAAGAAGTAAGAGCGGTGCAGAAAGAAGCAAGAGAAGTGCAGAAAGAAGCAAGAGAGGTGCAGAAAGAGGGAAGACCAGTGCAGAAAGAGACAACAGGGGTGTAGACAGAGACAACAGAGGTGTAGAAAGAAGCAGGAGAGGTGCAGAAAGAGGCAATAGAAGTGCAGAAAGAAGCAACAGAGGTGCAGAAAGAGGCAAGTGGGGTGCAGAAAGAGGAGAGAAGTGCAGAAAAGCAAAAGCGGTGCAGAAAGAGGCAAGAGAACTGCAGAAAAAGGCAAGAGAAGTGCAGAAAGAAGCAACAGATGTGCAGAAAGAGGCAAGAGAGGTGCAGAAACAGGCAGGAAAGGTGCAGAAAGAGGGAACAGGGGTGCAGAAAGAGGCAAGAGGGATACAGAAATTTGCAAAAGCGGTGCAGATAGAAGCAAGAGCAGTGCAGAAAGAACCAGCAGAGGTGCAGAAAGAGGCAAGAGGGGTGCAGAAAGAGGTAGGAGAGGTGCACAAAGAGACAAGAAGGATACAGAAAGAGGCTAGAGGGGTTCAGAAAGAAGGAAGAGTAGTGCAGAAAGAAGCAACAGAGGTGCTGAAAGAGACAAGAAGGGTGCAGAAAAAGGCAAGAGAAGTACAGAAAGAAGCAACAGAGTTGCAGAAAGAGGCAATAGAGGTGCAGAAAGAGGCAAGAGAGATGCAGAAAGAGGCAAGAGAAGTGCAGAAAGAAGCAACAGAGGTGCAGAAAGAGGCAAGAGAGGTGCAGAAACAGGCAGGAAAGGTGCAGAAAGAGGGAACAGGAGTGCAGAAAGAGGCAATAGGGATACATACATTTGCAAAAGAGGCTGAGATAGAAGCAAGAGCAGTGCAGAAAGAACCAACAGAGGTGCAGAAAGAGGCAAGAGGGGTGCAGAAAGAGGTAGGAGAGGTGCACAAAGAAGCAAGAAGGGTACAGAAAGAGGCAAGAGGGGTGCATAAAGAAGGAAGAGAAGTTTAGAAAGAAGCAACAGAGGTGCTGAAAGAGACAAGAAGGGTGCAGAAAAAGGTAAGAGAAGTGCAGACAGAAGCAACAGAGTTGCTGAAAGAGGCAATAGAGGTACAGAAAGAGGCAAGAGAGATGCAGAAAGAAGCAAGTAAGGAGTAGAAAGAGGCAAGAGAGGTGCAGAAAGAAGAGAGTGTTGCCCCGTGGAGGGCCAGCCAGGGTCCTTTGGGGAGGGAAAAGTACATCGTAGGAGAGGGAGTTCAGTCCGCAGTCTGATTTCTGTGTCATTGGTTGCCTAAACAAATGTAGCAGTCCATGTCGGGGGCCAAGGTGAGTGTCACAGAGTGTTAAGGGGGACAGTGGAGGGTGTTATTCCTAGGCATGATGCAGAGGGCAGAACCAAGCAGAAAGAGGCCATATGGCGGAGATGAATGCTACCGCTTCCTACTTAGCCCAACGGCAGATTCATCCTTATCATCGTCCTCCTATGTGTGATGTGCCTCACATGTGGGTGGTGGTGTTTTGTCTGCGGCACTATGTGGCAGTAGTATAGAGAGAAAAATCCTTTGGACTGGATTACTAGTGACAGTAGAACTGGGAGTTTAAACCCTGACAATATCATACAACACACACTCAAATACTATCACTACAGATATACCTTTGGGAAAACTGATCATACATCTGGAAAACAATCTAAACAATATACCACATATTTGGAAAAATATCAAAATCTTTTATTAAAAATCTCATAGATCATAAAAAACCACAGCAGCATAGATCATAAAATTACAGTGCACAACATATCTAAATGAGCTTACACAAACTCCTAATTATAATTCATACACATATGCATCAAAGAACAAATTTTTTAAAAAAGGGCTTAAAAAGACATATGAGAGTACATAGAAATAGACAAAAAATAATATGTCATTGAAAATCCAACCATCCGTGATTACACAATTTCTAGGGCTGGAGCCCGGTATATCTCACTTCATTAAATACTCAAAGGCCCAGACCGTGACACAGATTAAGTTGTATTCAAAGGGGCGTCGACGCGTTTCGATGGCTAGTAGATGATACCATCTTTATCAAGACAAGCAGATTCCGGCTCTCAAAAGATTAAAAAGCAACAATGCTGTAGTCAAAACACACCTGCATGTGGCAGTGACACATCAGGGGCCGGAGGTGGATTGTCAGCCGCACTGTGAGGCACTGACACATCAGGGGGCGGTGATGTGGAGGGAGTAGTGGCAGCAGCATTCATCTGCGCCAGGCCTTGTGGCAGCACTGCCATGATGAGGATCTGCAGGGCATGGTAGATCCCTGCTACATCACGCTGGTGTGCAGCCATGGCAGCCATTCTTCCCGCCTGCATCCGCTCCATGTTCCTCCCCATGTTGGCCAACTCACGGCTGAGATTGCTGGAGCCACTCTGACTAAACAGCTGTTCTTGTCTACGAGTCATGACTCCGGCGATGTCAGCCATGGATTGTTGGAGACCATGGAGCGGACTGTGGGTGTCCGTTAGGGCCTGTAGGTGGTCCCTGATGGGACTTGGACACCCACGTATGGCATCTAGTTTGGCTGCCATGAGGTCGAACCCCACCCACACCTGCTCTGCCGTCCCCTTCTGGCCCTGCGACACACGGTGTTGGAATGCCATGTGTTGCTCGTGGGGATCCTGGGAGACGGCCGTGGTGGTGGGTGCTTCCTGCTGTGTGGTCTGTGCAGGGGGTGGGTTCTCCTCGATGCAGCTGGGTTGCCCTGCTCCTGGGGGGGGTGCTGAGGGTGTCCATGAGCTGTTGGAGGGCGTTGGGGTCGATGGTGTGTAGGTCCTCTTCATCATCGGTGATGAGGAGTACGGTCTGCTCTGCAGGAGGTGATGATTCTCCCTCTGCAATGTGAAGGGGAGATGCAGTTTGACATTGTGTTCACATGTATGTTGACGCATTGGCCAAGTTTACAAACAGACTGCATGTCAATGTACATTGTGACTGTTTGTGTGGAGATGCCTATTTAATGCTGGACAGTTGACATTTCGCCACCATCACGGATGTGAGGTTGTATTTGTCCATTATCATCTCACAGTTTCCTGCTATGGCAAATGCGAATGGCCATTTTCTACACACAAGCGGCAGCAGTTGTGTCCTCTGTTCTGTTGTGAAAGTGTTGCAGTTTGGTCCACTTTGTTGTAAATGTTGAGGTGCTCTGAGTGTTATGTGTGTTTGCTGCATTGTGGGTGATTTGCCCCTTCAGCTCTGATTTGGCTGGCCCTTATCCCTTTCAGGCGGTGTGCCTTTCACTTCTGTGCTTATACAGTGCTGAGCTGTTGCAGACTTGGGTAAATTGGGCTCTTGGTCGGGGTTGTGATTCTTGGGCATGGTTTGTCCGCAGATGTGCTGTACTTACTTGTGCATGTGTGCCATTGTGCCCATCTCCCCCTGTCCCCCCGTCCCTGGTGGTTACTGACCCTGTTGTGTCAGGTCATGTTGAGCAGTGTTCGGTCAGCCAACTCCTGCCACCGTCTCCTCACTGATGACTGTGGACACCATTTCCTCCATCTCTTCCAGCTCCTCCTGTGGCGCAAGACTCCCACCTCCAGTCTGCATTGTTGCTTTGCGGTTGTTGGCGAGTTTCAGCTTGGTTTTGTGCTTCACATCATTCCAGTGCCTCTTGACCTCTTCCATTGTCCTCCTCAGCACTCCGACTGCATTCTCCTTGTCCACGATGGACTGCCATATTCCATTTTTTGTTGCCAATGACACAGTGGAGGTGACGAACAGTTGTTGATGGTGTTCTGTCTCCTCCGTAATCAGGATCCTGTTTTCCTGCGGACTGAACCGCGTCTTCCTCTTCTCCTTGCCCTTCACTGACCCCAAGGTCCCAGACTGGTCCTCCGTGGAGCTTGTGGGGTTCGGGTTGTCCTCTGTGCTTGCTCCGGCTACCTCAATGGTGCTTCGCAGTTGTTTGTGTTTTATTTGTATTTCATTTTTGCCGCTTTTATAGTGATTTTTCCCGCCTTACTTGTGGGACTTGCGGGCCTGGCGCTGCTTTTCGCTGGATTTTTATCGCAGTTGGGCCCATCGCAACTTTTTTCACGTTCGGGTTTCCTTTTTTATCGCCGTCGCAGTAGTTGTATCGCGGACATTTGAGGCGTTATTGGTAAACTATTGCATGTTACCGCCGTGTTGGGAATACGACGTTGACACAGAGTTATTTTCCCACGATAGACGGCGATATGAAAAATTAAGTTAGCCTATTTTGGCGATGTTTATCGCACGTTCTTGAGAATATCCCCCATTGTGTTCTAACAGTATATCTCTCTAACCATTCCCAGCAGCTGCAAGAATCCCTATCCCAAGAAGTGTTTCCATCGTGCATTTTTTAAAGTTGGATGTTACTGGTACCAGACTGGTTGCCCTGGTTCTTGTGGGTTATATTTTGTTAAGTTTTGCGAGTTGAGTGTAAGGCTAAAATGATGCGTATATTCGGGTAATATTTACGGGGATGGAAAGAGCACTACTGGAACTCTTCAACACACAATTTAGTTTGGATCCTTTGAAACAATGGTTACCAATAACCAGCTGGTGCTCCTTGATAGTCAATGTCGTTTCTTCTCTCTCGGGATAACTTAAAGGTACCTGTCTGGATTAACAAGGGGAGTTTTTTTAATTTTTATTTTGGTTATTAAATAAATATTTGTTTGGCTTAGAGATCGCTTGTGCTTTGTAAACCTCTATCATATTCACACATGTATACATAGAGGGTCCATTGGGTATCGCATTACTGAAAGTTTTAGCTATTGGCATTGCATTATTATTAGCTACGCCAATAGCTCAAACCTTCGGTAATGCGAGACCTATTGCACTGCAAATGCTTGTCAATGGTTCGCATTAACCTCGAGCTGTATTTCAGTCTCGTTATGCATTCCACATTTACTTTTTGTCACATATTGGCTATTCCAGTTTAAACTTCCCATACTGTGCGCCTGCTCGGTGATTATTTTAGATGGTTGTGGGAAATGTCCTGCTTTGTCCGGAATCCGAGGATGTTGAGCCGACGCCGAGACTGGGAGGTGGCTGGTTCTCCACTTCCAAACTCGCCAGTTCTGACGGTCAGGAGCAGGGCCGGACTGGCAATTCCGGGCACCGGGCAAATCCCCGGTAGGCTGGATGGGGTGGGGGCCGGTTTTATGACAGGGGGCCGGTTTTGTTGCTGGGGCCGATTTGGGCGCATGATCACCACCAGGTCCACTGACTCCAGACCCCCACCCTAAGGGTGAATGACGCGCCGCGCAGACGCGAAGGCAGAGACTGAAGACGCGCATGGGAAGTGCTGTGCAGTGCAGCCACCACCCAGTGGATTTTTAATAAATAATATATGCTCAGGGCTGCTAGCCTAAATGAAATAAAATCGGGTGATGACATGACATCCACCACGGACATGTCATCACCCTTAGTGTGGGGGTCTGGAGTCAGTGGACCTGGTGGTGATCATGCGCAAGCGCAATGGGGGTCGCGCACTAAAAGTGCGCGTGACTGAGAGGCAGAGGAGGCCTGAGAGTGAGACGACGAGAGGCTGGAACGGACCCCATAATTTAATTTATTTGTAGCCTGCCCAGGCCGTGTCTGTCGGCTGCCGCTCGGCGCCCGCAGGTGAGTGATGATCGGCAATGCAAATGCAATCCTTATCCCACCCTGATCAATTAATTTATGGCCAGGCACTGTCTCTGGGGGCGTCGCGACCGGGCCGCAGCAGTGGTTATTATTCAACGTGACATCAACAGTTACAGTTTGAGTAACAGAGGGAAGCGTTCTGTCTACTGTCTCACTCGTGGCAGCGTTTTTAGGGCACTGGAAGTGGTTTAAAATGAACTATTAATTTTAACAGCTGTCAATGCCGTATCGTTTTATGGCTCGGCTTGTGCTTTGGAATTTTGGTCCATGCCCTGGCTTAATACTCCCAATAGAATTCGTGGCTTGGCCACTTCTAAGTAAACCTTCTATCAGTGTCGTCCTAAAGCAAAGTGTCTAAGGCGTACGTTAGCACGACATAAAATAAGGTATCCTAGCGGTGTCCCACAGCACAGGAGGAAGAGGGCTGCATGTACCGTGACGTCACAAAGGAACATCCCAAAGCACAGGAGCAGAGTTCACAGATCAGCGCCTACAGACAGTGACATCCAAAAGCACGGGAGCCAGTGCAGTGGCAGTGAGCTCCGTGTACTGTGACGTCACAGGGCACGGTCTCCCATTGACAATCTAAACCACAGTAGGCAGCGTCGTCACAGAACATGAGCTACAAGCATTAGGGGCACCGCTTGGAGCATGATGCACTGCTGTACTGGGCAACCCCTACTTCACCCACTAGGAACGGAATAGCGTCTTTCATGCAAAATACTGCCCACAGAAGTTGAAACAACATTTCATCACAGTCTGAGCGACAAGGAACCACATTGCAACTCTCACACGTTGACAGCTGTCGCACCCCGAAAATGAGCGCACGCTTTATCTTGGCACACCGGAAGCCTATTTACAGGGCATTTTCTCTGCCCCGATTTAACCTCCCGCCTTCCCGCCTCCCACTGCCAACCACTTTCTGGACAACAAATAGTCCTTTCTTCCTTGTCTATTCCATAAGTTACAGAACGCTTCCCTATGTTACTCAAAGATCGGGTGAATGGCTGAATGCGCAAAGGGCTGCCATGTTATGCCTCCACCGTGATAGTGCCTAGATGCCTGTGCGTTTCAGGGAGATTTGTTTCACTTTCTAACGAGCCTCGCCTGTAACAAAACATGCCCGGCTCAATAGAAGATCGTGCAGAGTTCACCAAACAAAATCTGCTTACATTTTGAATAGCTTCACAATCGGGGGAGACGCATGTTTGTGAGGCTGGACCACGGGAGGGTGGAGCCCCGCCACTTTCCGACCACAAACGGACTTACATTCTGCACTGGCCCTGTGCTGTCAAATAAAAACACACCTTGTTCCAAAATAGTGCTGATGGGGGTGAAAAAAGGCGCTCTTACAAGCTATTCACTCGCTAGGAGGGCACTGTCCCAGAACATAGCCACAGGGAGCATTGGTCGAAGTGGGCGGGATCGGCAGCCGGGCACGGCGTGCCCCTACTTCTTTAATTACATAGAGTCCGTTCCCCTACTTTCTTATTTTAAACATGCCTCCCGGAGGGCAGAAGTTGCTGAGAATGATAGTTAAGGCTCGGCTTTTGGGGATGGGCGGAACGGGCAGAGAAGGAAAAGGACTCTGTCTTTTCCTTCTTGCCCAGAGAACACAAGGATAGTGTCCAGTTCTCCTGCCTCTGGCAGCTCCCCCCCCTCACCCTCTTTGTTCCCTATCTTCCCTCTCTTTCTGTCTCGCTCCTCCCCATTTAGTGAAAACCGAGACTTCAAGAAACAGGTATTACCTTCTCTTTCCTCCTTTCGTTTATTTGCTCCCCAGTGAAATGGATCCAAAAAAGAAAAACACTTTTGCTGGAAACGTAGTCTTTTTTGACATTTTTCAATTTCTAAGTGCAGCCTCGAGGTGGAGAGAAATAAAACATTAAAAATATGAAAAATAACTAACTAACTAAAGCAAGACAGAGTGGTTGCAAGGTGGGCAGATTGATTTATTCACACCTGAACACATTAGCGCCACTTTACAGTGTTTGCCAGTGAAGCGCTATTTTTGTTTTCTCGTTGCTCTTTGAACGACTTTGTTTTCCCTGGGTGGGAAAGTGCACCTTTCCTGGAGGTACTGAAGTACCTGCTGGATTGGTGAATTGGTAAACAAAATGTGGACCGCGGCTCTGTGTTCACGAATGTGGTCTTTTTCAACCATACTGCTTAGGCTTTGTGAGGATATAGGCAATGGCATTGAAGTGGGTCCCTTCTGGGCCCTGTAGTCATGGTCTTAACTTTTCAGGCAAAAGCACTCACTAATTTCTGAATAAGGAGTATAAAAAGAAAAAGGTAACCATGGTGTTTCTGCTTACATTTCACATGCTTTACTTAATCTTGCATTCCCTATAAGTGTTTGCTTTTTCTAGAATGTTGTCAATTTTTTTAGCAGCATATTGCTCTTGTCTAGTGCGTAATTTGAATTGAGTCACATCCAGGTGTTTATAGCGGGTCAGTGCAGTGCAAGTTTCTCTCAGTGGGGCAGTATGGTGTTCAGTGGGAGAGAGGATGTGGCACTATGGTCAGAGCTGCTGAGTTTAGAACTGGGTAACTAGGTTCAGCCTTCATGACCAGTCCACCAGACCACTCCCGCTGAGGGAGCACATTCCCATGCTAGACCATAGAAGGCCCCGCAAGATCTTAAAAGCCCTGGTGTCTTAGCACCAGTACGTGGACCCTATCAGTGGCAAGTGTGGGTTAACCTTGAACGCCTGTCCGCCACAATTCATTCTGAAGTTCACCTCCAGTCTTGCAGGCAGGCCTATGAAGCACCACACCATAGAGTGACAGTGATTCTGTCACTGAGGTCACAGGACCCTTGAGCAGGGTGGCTCGAGGGCAGTGCGACCGCACCAGACGCTGACTAGCCGTGGTCCGTGCAGGTATCAGTGGTGGGGCAGAGGGCCGGGTAAGGGGGATTACGAGGGACGATGCAGAGGGAAAATTAAACAAATGATGAATTTTCCCTCTGCATCGCCCTTCGAAATCCCCCCTTACCCGGCCCCACCTCCCCACCGCTGTTACCTGCATGGACCGCGGCTGGCGCTGACTTCAGTTGGGGGCATTGTGTTTGCAAGGATAATATGGTTTTAAAAGCCCTTGCTGCCTGTTTCCTGGCCTCCAACAATTTCCGGCACACCTCTGACTCCGCCCACTGACCCTATCCACGGGTTATTCCCGCTCTCTGATTCTCCGCCCACAGTTCCCCTACTTATTTTCTCCCACTTCGACCACTGACAGGGAGGAGAATAATTATTATGCACACATAAACCTTTCTTCTCACCGCTACAACATTAGCCCGAGCTGTGTTAGTTTTGTGCAAAGGGGGGCTGTGGACTCTGTCAGCTGTGTGCACAGGGTGGTGGTAGACCCTGTCAGCTGTGTGCACAGGGTGGCGGTAGACCCTGTCAGCTGTGTGCACAGGGTGGCGTTAGACCCTGTCAGCTGTGTGCACAGGGGGGCAGTGGACTCTCTCAGCTGTGTGCAGAGTTGGGGATTGATTTGAACTCTTTCAGCAATGTGCAGACGAAAGGCTGTGGATTGTCAGCAGTGTGCATTGGTGGGGCTGTACATTGTCAGCAGTGTGCAGTGGTGGGGCTGTATACTGTCAGCAGTGTGCAGTGGTGGGGCTGTGGATTGTTAGCAGTGTGCAGTGGTGGGGCTGTAGATTGTCAGCAGTGTGCAGACGAAAGGCTGTGGATTGTCAGCAGTGTGCAGACGAAAGGCTGTGGATTGTCAGCAGTGTGCAGTGGTGGGGCTGTGGATTGTCAGCAGTGTACAGACGAAGGGCTTTGGATTGTCCGCCCTAATATCAAACGGTTTAAGGCTTTGAAAGTGAATCAGAGTCGGATCGGGGGCAGATTGGGGGCGGTGGGTGCTGGCAATCATCTCCTCACCGCCGCAGACATGTTAAGGCAAAGGGGCAGTGGAGGCAGCAGCAATAATGGCAGGGAGGGAGGAAAAGATGGAAGGGATGAAGAGATGAAGGTGGGAGGAAGGGATAAGTAAAGGAGGGAGAGAGAAAGCGAGGAAAGACTTCTAGAAGGGAAAGATAAATGAAGCATGAGAGTGAAGGGCAAGGGGTTGTCCGGAGGGATGACAGGAGTAGGGGATGGGAGAGAAGAAAGGAAGAATAGGCGCGGAGAGAGAAGATCTAGAAAACTGCTTAGGACAGACAGAAGGAAGGGAGTTTGCAAGGGAATGAAGACTGACAAGTGAAGGAAACCAGTGAGAAAGGGAGGGAACAACAACGGAAGAGAAGAAAAAGGGAAAGATGGCGGTAAGAGAATCAATGATTGAGGAAGGAGAAGCGAGAAGCCACAATGTGTCTCGGCTAGAAAAGCCCACAAGGCTTATATCTGAGGTACGAATCTTGGCAAAGCCAATTCAGCCATTTAGCCTTCTGAGGTCGATACATTGACTCCCTTTAAATTAGTTCATAGCAGCACGTTATTTAAAATTCTTAGAAAAGGCAAAACCTACTGCATAACAAGCTATGAGGTGGCCTGATGGGGGGGCCACCTCCATGTGCTTTGTAATGAAAAATGTGCTGTAAAATGCACCGTTTTGGTCTGTCTTTTTCCAAAATTTTCTTGGGGGGAGAACCCCCCCAAACCCCCTAGTAGTGGTCGGGCTCGCGCGTAACACACGCTCGCTACGTGCCAGGAGGGGGCTGGTCTGGCAAAATTTGCCAGGGCTGCTTTCAGTTCCCAGTCCGGCCCTGGTCAGGAGACCACGTGACATCTTGCCCTTTACGTCGTTAGAGTTTGGCGGAGCGCGTGGGAGAGAGGCTGTGCCTGCTCGTAGTGTCAGACGCGGAGGGCCCTTGTTGAAACCTGGCACTGAGGGAAGCTGAACACTGCCACCTGAAGAGACCTGCATGACAATTGCGCCCTCTAGAGGCCTGGCCCTCAGCAGACTGTTCAGCATAAAGCCTGTGCCCTGGAGACGGGTCACGCCTTCTGATTTCTAAATCCGCCCCAGGAAGTGTTTCGGCTTTGATAATAGTGCACACTTCCTTAAGGACCTTGCTTTAGCTGTGACAGCTTGAAGGAGGCGGAAGACGCACCGCTGGCGTGGTGCGCTGCGTTGTCAACTCTGCATTGCATGACACTAGTCGCTCGCTTTGCTCCGGCTAAGTCGCTGAAAGTAAAGGGCTGAGGTTGAAGTGGACGCTTGCCCCGCAGGTCTGAGGCTGTCCCTGCGGCTTTCTTTACTTCTTCTCCCTCGCCCCCATTGACCCACCATGCCTCGTGCCGTCTTTCCCCGCGCTGTGATTAGATGTGGCGGACTACCGTGGGGTGTTGCCGGTGCTCGGCGGCCCCATCACCCGCTCTATCTCAAGGACGGAGCAGCTGCAGCTGTATCAGAAGCTTGGCGTGGCCTGCCGAGGACTCCGCCACCTGCGCCCATGGCCGAGATACAGCGCAGCTCAAGAAGCGCCGCCAGGAAGGTCAGTGCCATTTTAAGACTATGGACCCCGAGCAAGACGTACCTTAAGGGCACCTATGCAGAACAACTTTGTATTAGTTTAACCCATTTTCTGCTAAGCCCAACCCCGCGATACCAAACATTATTAAATAAAACATTAAAGGCTGACATAAGACAGGCAGATCAGAGAGAGAGTAAACGTTCCCTTTCCCAGGAGTCCCTTGAAAGGTCGGGGCCCTGCACAATTGCCCATTTTACCCATGCCTTAAATCATCTCTGACGGCGGCCACCAGCCGGGGATAGGGTGGCACCCGGCCTCCAGGATTCAGGAAATAGAAGGGCCTTGAAGACGGATGGGAGGGCCAGTGAAGACGGATGGAGTTGCCTCGCATCTCCCAGGTTTTGCGAGCTGGGTCTGGGCATGCTGGGTGGCCCTTGTAGAGGGATGAGCTGCGTACTCTATCTACTGGTGGAGGCATGCCGATTTTATTTCTGCATTTTTGGGGGGTTGTATCTTTGTGCTTTATCTCTTCTGCTTTTCTGCCTCACTTTCCTTTATCTCTGCCTCACTTTCCTTTATCTCTGCCTCACTTTCCTTTATCTCTGCCCACTTTTCTTTATCTCTGCCCACTTTTCTTTATCTCTGCCTCACTTTCCTTTATCTCTGCCCACTTTTCTTTATCTCTGCCTCACTTTCCTTTATCTCTGCCCACTTTTCTTTATCTCTGCCCACTTTTCTTTATCTCCGCCTCACTTTCCCTTATCTCGGCCTCACTTTCCCTTATCTCTGCCTCACTTTCCTTTATCTCTGCCCACTTTTCTTTATCTCGGCCTCACTTTCCCTTATCTCGGTCTCACTTTCCCTTATCTCTGCCTCACTTTCCTTTCTCTCCATCTCACTCTCCTCTCTCTCCACCACACCATTCTTTCTCCCGTCCCTCACCCTCCTCTCTCTTTACCTCAACCTCCTTTCTTTACACTTTACTCTGCTCTTCTGCCCACTTCACTTCACCCTCTGCATCCTCCCACCTCACCCTCTTTTCTCTTGACCTCACTCTCCTCTTACTCTGCCTCACCCCCTCTTTCTCCACCTACTTCCTCTCTCCCTGCCTTGGCCTCCTCTCTCCCTCTCTCCCTTTCGCTCTCTCTGCCTCACCCTTGACTTTCTCACCTCACCATCTCTCTCTCTCCTCTCACTCTGTCTACACCAGAACGGGTTTTGATGTTCGGGGAGGCTTGTGAGAGCTTCGGGTTACGGCAGGCCAGTTTCTGCAGTTTGCTAAGCTGGCCCGGACGGCCAGGGACATTTGGGTGGGGTTGCTGCACACGCCCCCAACATAACACACGTTGGAGGTACTACTAGAGGGGGAGGGGCAGGGGTGACGTGTAGTGTCAGGTACATACCAAACGTTACTGTGGGATGAGGATCAACCACACATACAAGTCAAAGCATGACAGGCATGGTGGGATAGGAACCTTCAGACCCCGCTAACAGATGCCGGGTCGAAGTGGGTGCATGACGTGGCTAGCAATGCTAGGTTTAAGCGTACCCACTTTCATCTTCTTCACCGGACCTACCTGTCGCCTGACCTGCTACATAAAATCTGCCAGTGGCTAGTTAGACTGATAACGGGGGGCGAGGTGGGGGGGTGCAGTCACCGCCCCCAAAACTCGTGCCGCCCCCTCCCCTCACACTCTCCCCTTGCTGCGCCACCGAAATCTCCGCCGATAGGCCCTCGCCGCGCCCCAACTGTCCAGAACAGGGTGCTGTTTTCCTACACATGACCTGGACCTGTAACACCCTGCAGGGATGCTGGGAGGAGTAGTGCGGAGATCGGGGATCCACATCCGGCAGAGAATTCGTCCAAATATGGCTTGGGGACATGATAGAGTGGTCATTAGTGGAGGAAGTGCGACTCAAAGCATTACGGGCCGATGAGCGGGCGGAGGAGGGCCCGAAAGGCTGGACAAGCATGATGACAGAGTAGGCAGGCGAGACCACAGGGACTGGGGAGAGTACCTGGGAGAACGTGCAGGTAAAGGGCACCGGTACATAAGAACCCCAACAGAACTCACACTGAGGGGCTTGTTTACATGCCCCTTGCGCCGCCGGTGCGTCACTTTTAACATGAGAAAAAGTGACGTACCAGAGGCGCAAGGGGCTTGTAAATAAGCCCCTGAATGTTGGTGACTGGCGGGGGGTGGCAGAGGGGGGGGTGGTATTGGGAGTGGGCGGAGGGAGATGCGACTGCATAAATACGTGCCTTGATCGGAAAGTGTATGTTGGTGCGGTGAGTGATGTGCGAGCTTTCTGAGGTACATGTGGACGATACATTGTTGCTTTAGTGTAAACTAAATGCATTTGGAAAAAAATAACAATTGTTAAATAGAGCTCAGTTCTGGCCGGCCGCCAGCCAGCCTGTAACTCACTCCCTCTTGTGTCCTTGTGAGTCATCGTTTCCACGCAGAGGCCAGTCCTACAGTGCAATCGCACGGCACGCGGGACATAATTACAGCAACCTCAGCCAGTAAATAGGCTTTCTATGTACCGTAAAGTGCCGGAGACGGTTTCGGAAGAGCAAACAGCACTGCTTTCTTTTGTTCATGACCTTGGGAACTCTCTGAAAGATTTTTCCAGAGCGGCCGCTGCAAGGAGTTCGTACCGCTACGGCCACACCCGGTACTCGCAGGCCCGGTTCTAGCGAGCGGGCCGGGTGGGCCAGGCCCACCCAAACATGAGCCTTGGCCCTCACAGTGAATCTGCCAACGATGCACAATGATAATAAACAAGCATTTACAATGCACTAGGTCTCGCAATGACATTGTTTTGAGCTATTGGCATTGAAAATGTTATTGTTTTTTTTTTTCCCTTCATGAAGCATTAATCAAGTAATGGCGTTGTAAATGACAATGTCTTTCACCCCCTGTTGACCCCCGCAAAGCTCATCAGCATGTGCCCGTCATAAAAAGGAATATCTGACAATCGCATCTTAAACATTTTGCAACAATTCTATAGTTTCACCTCGGTTCTAAATTAAATTGTAAAATAAAATTTATATTCTCATAATATTAGCACATTGAATGCATTCAAATAAGATGTTATTCTTATATTTCTCAGATCGCGTTTAATATTTTTGCCCAGTCCACTATTTTCCTCCGAGATATAACCCTGAAAATATCTGCACGAAACACCTCAGCGCCACATCAGTGGTAGTAGGCGCTATATAAATACCCATGTGAAGATCTTCTCCCACGGGGCAGAACACCACTGGGCTCCATTCCAGTGTATTTTAACTGTCCTAAAGGATGTCAGGAGACTTTATCACCTGAAACTAAATACCAGGGATCCACACCTTACGGCATTTGCTAAAAAACAAACGTCTGCTGGAAGTGCTATATGATGCACGTGGGTATCCACAGATTTCCACACATTCATGTAGAACATTATGCAATAATTTTGGATAGTGTTAATAAGCGGGTGTTGTTCCAGTAGCAACAATGCACCGCTCTCAGCCTTTCATATTCACGCTTTTATGAGATGCAAACACAAATCCCACGTGTGCCTAAAGCCTGACGTAAAGATTGTCTGGTACCTTGAAATAAACAGGTGAGCAGGTGCCTTACATGAATAAGCATTGATGATACATATGTCACACATTGTGTCAGTGTTTGTTTGTGTGAAATTATGATTCCATTGACAAACTTGAGTGAAGTGGACAAACGTCACCTATGGATGAAATTTCCTGCAAAATTTTCCAGCTAAAATGTGTTTTTTGTTTTTTTGCTTTTTGCTTTTGACCGAAGATTTTATTACAAAAATAGTACGGTTTAGTATTTTTTTTTCTTATTTCAAAATTCCGCAGAAATGTTTAAAATGTTCTTTTTTTTTGCTTTTTCCTTTTGACAGACGCCTTTATTACGAAAATAGTACGTTTTAGCTTTTTTTTCTTATTTCAAAACTCCGTGGCTATTTTTACCCACTATATTTTTTAATCTTCGTCATCTGTGTAAAATTAAGAGTTGACAAATTACAAAAAAAATGTCCTAGTGCCAAAGAGCTGAGTATTTGTTTTCGTGTCTCTCTGAATTCTTGATTTGCATGAGTTCTGTTGAAGCTGATATATAGATTTCGAATCCGAGGTGCACTTTAATGTTGGAGTGAGCCCGCACAAGAAATGGTCTTCATTCCCGAGGGCTTCATTCCTGACACATTTTACTGAGGATCGCCATAGGTGAGTGAGATCTGGGGCGGATCTCAGTCACTGTGTGCATGGTGCCTTGAGCCGCGTTTGTTTTTTATGCATCACAGTATTACATTCTGTGTTACTAGCGAGATGCCTTCACTTCACGTCTCTTTCTTTTCTGCCGATGTTTTATACTTTTCATAATTTCAAAAACACAAAGGTTTAAAGCAAAATCTGTGTGCAGCGAACGTAAATCCACCCACGCAGAAAAAAGGAGACATCAAGCGAGTAAACTGATTCCGTTCGGCGAAACCCTGACTACTGTGACCACCTCAAAGCTACCTGCAGACAGTCCCCTGACACCACATAACCGACAGGCACAGAGGCACAGGTGCAAGAATGAACACATCACACAACAAAGCGCCAAGAGGTGAAGGAATGGCTCGTTACACTTGGCATATATACTAGCCAATAGTGCTTATAATACAAAAACATGTCGGCGCTTACTATTAGCCACAAACATACAGGCTTTCAACTGCCCCATCACCCCCAACCACAGCTCGAAGTGGCGGCTCAGCCAGTTAATCGCTCGCTGTTGACATCTGGCGAGACCAGCGCATCACATGTTCACAACCCAGCCTTTCATTCTTCCGAGGTTGGCAAAAGGCGTGTTATAAATCTGGGCTTATACAACACTTGCAGACCTCACAAACTGAAGTAAGAGGCGCTATAGGAAAGGTTATTGTTTTATAAAGTGCTGAATTCACTGCCCAAGGAGGACAGTACAAAGCCATGAAGTGCTTCTTGAGCGACACCTGGCGCTTTACATAGCGTTATGCATTCCGCATAAGGCCTTCTGGAACCGAAATTCAAGAGTCCTACAGAAATGGCCCCCCACTAGGTATCATACAAGCATCCGTCATTGCATAAAATACAAACATAAGGCCGCCAATCAAAATTCAGCAGTAAAAACACAAGGGCGAGGAGCAAAGGCTCCCCTCAACCCAGCCTGGAACCGAACCCACCCCAGAGACAGAAAACTTCAGAGCGCCCATCTTCAGAAAGGCCTTGGAAAAGAAGGGGTGTACCGTAGATGAAACTTTGCAGTGGTCCAGAAATACGCTGGATGGTTTTGACCCAGGCTTGCTGCTTGTGCAAAGGGGACGGCTCCTTGTACAAACGGTGGCAGCACCCATATACATATAATTAAAATTGATTAGTTCTACAATAGCTGTGTTTACATGATACGAAGTGGGAAAATACGCTTATCAATATGCAATCGGTCTCGCCTTTGGGACACACCGGCTCCTGCCGCAGCCTTGCGCATGCGCCGCTGCCATGTTTACGTCAGGCAGAGATGTGCGACAAAAAAAAAAAGTGCGATCTGGCGGACAAAACCTGTAGTTAGTGGCCGCTGCTTCCGGACTACATGGAAGTCAGTTTTACACCAACAGCCAGTAAAAAGCCAGCTAACAAGAGCTGTGCCAACATTCACCAAATGGCAAGTGGCAGGAGAAACTACCGGCCACTTGCCAACACATCCAGATTACTTGATGCCTCGTAGAGGCAGCGCATGCGCTGCCTATGCGAGACCTAAAAAATTACCGATAACTGGTGATTTATGATCCTGCTGGAGAGCAATCATTTTGTCTGTTTATTCGCAGTTTTAAAATGCAGATAAACTGAATTTTATGTGGATAGCTCAGTGGGTTACTGCCTTTGTCACAGAGAATCTGCATTTACCCCTTCTTCCTACCTCCTGAACAATCAACATGAAGAGGCCTTTTACGTCGTAAATGGGGTTCAAAGTGGGCAGATTTGCATATCAAAAGAAAGTCGAGGCTTGTGTGAAACCATACAACTGCAGTGGACTTAATAGGATACTAAGCGAGGCAGTATAGCCCATCTTGTCAATGCGCCTGCTGCTGTTGTGTGCAACATTCAGCTTAGACAGACATTCTTTCTGGACCAGCTTTGCCTTTCATCCCTCTGAGTTTGAAATGGGCACTGTGAATTTCGGGTGATATGTACCCACAGATGACCTAGTCCTGTATGGTCGTTCCCTGAGAATGAGTTACAATATGAAACAATACCATGGTGCTCGCCTAAATCTTTCTAGACAGCACTCACCATTCAAACCAACATCCTTCCAAAGGGGCATTTTAATTTAAAATAAACACAAGATTTACTACACCACTGTCACCTACAGGTACAAACAAACATATAAAAATATACATAAAAACCAATAACTTTTGACTTTTTACAAAGTCATGCAATTGATAACACATATTAAAAACATCGATTTGTGTTTTTTACACAGGTACTTTCAGTCCAGAAGTCTATCTACTCGGTGCTTTTCATTGGCATGCTGCACCTATCACTTTGCACCCAACAAGCCCTTCACAACCAATGGCAGGTCGGAACACTGATGTGGACATGCGTGGAAGACATACGTTAGGGGCAGTCATGTTCATTCATTGCATGGCCTATGTGCTGGAAGCCTGCACAGCGGGCGTGTCTTTTTAAGTGCTTGCTGGGAACGGGTGGCGGACAGGGTCTGTCTGAAGGACAGCCAGAGGGTTCACACTGCAGAAATGCTTAATTTCTTTTATATGGTGCGCATGTAGTCCGAGTTGACGTTAGAGCCCTTTAATAAAAGGCACTATAGACACTGTACATTATGTACATTCAGAGCCGAAACAACCAAATCACGATGCCTCATCAGAAGTAGTAAGTGCTCTATAAATAAATTGCCATTCACACATGTCCTCATCACAGAAGTGCTCTCTTATGAGTGAAGAAGTTGAAGACCCGCAGGAAGAGGGAGCGTCATGGCCAGAAGACACGCGAGATTTAAAACAAGCATTTGCATTGCAATAGGTCTTGCATTTGCTAGAATTTGAGCTATTGGCATTGTAAATGACAATACCTTTTATTTATGTGTTGGTTTTTAAAACAAATGCGAGACGTATTGCATTGCAAATGCGTGTTTATTTAATTAGCAGTCGGGTCATTAGGGCAACTGTGGAACATACTTTAAAGTGCGTGCTAATTATATTTACTGCTATATTCAATGTTTCAAGTTTGGAGGTGATTTTACTAATGTTTTTTACCGGGAATAATGAAAGTGGAACCGGATGGTGGCTGGTTTGGGGCTGGGGACCAAGGTCAGCTGTGAGATAAGATGCACTGGAAAGGGGTGGTAGAAAAGTGGATAATCAAGCCTGTAAAGGAGTGCGTTGCAGAGTCAGGGGTCAGGTGGAGGTAGTAATGAAGAGGGATTCTCCCAGAAGGCTCGCACAGAGGGAGACCGAGTAGTGTTACTTGCCTGATACTCCCACCTCAGAAGCCTCCTCTTCCCATCAAAAGGACATTACATGGGAAAAAACACTTTTTGAGAGTGATAACATTTAGAAAGAGATTTGGAAAAGAGTGCGTTTTACTGGGCCTTGTAAAACTAAGGCGAGATAAAGGAGGGCCCTGAAGCAGGCCTGGCTAGACATATAAGCGACAAATCAGGCCCGCAGTGGCCCACCCCAATGCACCCTTGGCGCACCCAAATAAAAATTCCTGGAGCCGGACCTGCCCGGTAGCCGCACTAGTGAAAGAACTGCAGGGTCGGACTGGGGCAGAAGATGGGCCCGGCGCCAAACTAAAAGTGCCCTATTAGCGAACCAGATAAGTAAAATAATGGCCCATATTTGTAAAACAAGTAAGATATTAAACTAACGGCCAAGCTGTACAGGTGCTTTGCAAGGTATAGGAGACAGCATGCATTTGGCTTGCTGCAGATAATGTTTGTGGTAATGTCAGGGAAAGTACAAGCACTTTCAAAGCAATAGGTCTCGCATTTGCGTGCGTTTAAACTATTGGTATTGTAAATGACAATGCCTTTTATTTATGTGTTTTAACAGCAACACATATATAAAAGGCATTGTTATTTTTAATGCCAATAGCTCAAACTCTCGCAAATGTGAGAGCACTTAATGGAGGCCGCGCCCTTTTCTGTAGACGCTGCTTGTGTATACAGGTTACAGTGAGCAGCGTCTAAAGAAAGGGGCACGGCCAATATTAAAGTGAAAGCGCGTATGGGGTGCTTTCACCCAAAGTGAAAACTAAATAAATCATTTAGAAAGGTTCTGTAGCGCGGGCGCTAAAGTGAAAGCGGCCCGTGCTATTAATTAAATAAATTTAAAAAGCGCAGCCACTAAAGTGAAAGAGGAGCGTGCCATAAATTAAATATTTAAATAAGCAGAGCCGCTATAGTGAAAGCAGACCACGCCATAAATTAAATAAGCACAGCCGCTATAGTTAAAGCGGACCGTGCTGTAATTTAAATAAATACATTAGTAAAAGCGTGCAGCGTGCTGCGATGTCGTGGGTGGAATGGGGAAAGATCATCAATCAAATCAAATTTTATTGATTTAGACCTCGTCAGAGATCCACAATATAAAAAACACAATATATACAGATAATATTATTATTCAGAGATTAAACATCTCTAAAACAGTGGTAAGAAAGTTTTTAAAAAATTGAATACTTTATAACATACAAATTCATCTGGGGGGACTCTTATTATCTCGATCAGATCATTAATTCTAAAAATATTATATTTAGTACAAATAGGTTTTATGAAAGGGCTATGTGCTTCAACTAGGAGTTTGTTTGTGCAAACGTGTAGTACATGTCCCAAATCTTTAATACCTCCTCCACATAGATCACAGGATCCTGATTTATCTGGTGTGCCACCCCAGCTTTTATTTAAGTCTTTTAATGGTAATGCCCTTAGTCGAAACATCAAAATGCAACGCCTAACCTTATGTTCTAATGAAAATCTCAAATATTTTGGACTCACTTTATATTCTATTCTAACTAGATATTGCTTATAATGGGATAGCTGTAAAAATAAGCCTTATCAGTATCAAAGCTCAATCTCAGTGTGCATTTTTTCAGGAAGAACTTCCAGAGTACTGGTGACCAAGATTGCAGGAGTTTAATAGAACATTGAAAGGACTCCAAAGCAGTCTCTAGGTTTTCTTTAAAAGTATTTTTCCCTTGACCAGCCGTAAAAGTTTCCTGACGTAAATGCGCTCTCAATGAGCCTACAGGTGCGTGTAGTAGATTATAGGCCCATCTGATAAGGTTTGCCAAGGCTCTTGTGTATGCACTGACTATCTCTAATTCTAGCCGTTGCACTTGTACAGGAGTAGCCTGACAATTGGAAGGGATCGTGAGCAGAAGTTTCCCTTCTTTCAGATTTAAAAACCCCCATTGTTTTATGGAAATGTGCTCTAACCAGTAAATTAATATAGGGGTAAATTTTGTGCTCAGGATTTCAAGAAGAACATTAAAGAAAATAGTGCTCACTGACTTATAAAGCAGACTGTGTAACAACACAAGTAATAAGTCCAGTCGTTATGGGAGGTTACAAATCCAGGCAAGGTGGTACCAAGGCGGGTCTATTAAGCCTATTCACAAATGAAAAGCAACGATTTCGCAAGGACAGTAACAGGAGCCAATTGAAAAGATGGGTGGAGCTTCTATGCCATACCTCAGTACAGCATGTCTCGGAGAGCAGCGCATGCGCTGCCCAGGCTCGACCTAAAAAACCCACTCCACACACCATAAACAGGCCCACAAACAGCCCAAACAGCAGTCCTATACTGATCCCTCCGACCAGCACTGCTTCAGCACTGCCAGATTGCCCAATATTGCAGAACTGAGGCCAGCACAGTTGGAACCAGGTAGGATCAGGCTTGGCCTCTGGAAAGCAGGTTCCTCGAGCTACCATCACAGTCACCACATTCTTCCGCGCAAGTTCATATTTTGTTCATGCTTTCTGAATCCATGTTTTCAACACCGTAGGGCACGAAGTTATTTAACAAGATTTACATATGGAATCCTTATGTTGACCAGACAGTGTGGGAGCTGGGTGGAGAAACAGCTCAGTGAGTAAAGTGTTCACTTCTGCCACCCTATGGCAACCCGCTTGGCTTTGGTGTAACGTTTAGCAGGCGGTGCGGGCTTTCTGCCATGTCAATGTGTGTAAAACAAAAGTTTTAGAGAAGCAGCTTCACAGCACTACAAAATAGCAACACTCTCTACTGAAGATTTGGTACACATCATCTACCTCTGTAATTCCATCTTTAGCCTACGTCAACAAAGGTAGCCATATTGGCCTGCCTCACCTCAGCAGACCAGAAAACAATCTCCCAGACTGTAAAATATCTCCAAGGAGTCGAGGGGGCCATGTAGAAGGCAACAGGTATTCAGTAGCGACCTGGACACAAATAATACCATCTCGCTAATTGGTCCTCTGTATATTGCAATGTTTTTAACACACCCTAATGTTTTAAACCGCTACCCAGTGTTATAACAAACTGGATTTTCTGCTCAATGCAATAATTGTAAACTAATTTATTGTTTCTTTTGGCATCTGCACTTTGCTTACTGCACTGACCTTTGTCGTTTGACAGCTCTTTTTGCTCTTGCACTTTGCATAGTGTAATGATTTTAATTAATCTAACAATAAAGGTTGACTTCACTGTCACTGGCAGCAAGCGGTACATGAAAACTATGTGGGTGGATTAAACCTCAATAAATGCTTCTTTTCATTTTATGTACTGATGAGAGATATAAGTTATCTTCTAGGTCATACATAATGTATCGTCCACATTTCTTAAAATATTATTTTCGAAATAGGTTGAAATTAATTGCAGAAGCAAGATGCACCATAGTATTTGCATACATTTTTTTCCAGCCAATGCGTATGTCTAAAATTGCAATCAGGACCGGACTGGCCGTAGCGGGCACCGGGCGTTTCCCCGGTGGGCCACCAGGGTGGGGGCCGGTTTTGGGCCCCTGGGGGGCCGTTTTTGTTACAGGGACGTTTTTACAACCCAGCTGCAATATCGGCCCTGTAACAAAATCGGCCGAAACCGGCCCTCGCAAACAGCTCAGCCGTCCCCCCCAACCCTCCGGGGGTCGGCCGAGCACTTTGCCAGGCCCGGTTTTCATTCCCAGTCCGGCCCTGATTGCAATTGTTTCTACTCTCAAGTGCCGAGTCTTGGCCCAGCCTCTCTTTCTCATTAACTCCTGTCTTCCATTTCTGCTACCATGGTAACAGGTGCCATAGAAGTGTTTGCGGTAGGAGGACGTTGCGTGCTGTCCAAATGCACTGGAAAGCCAATGGTGTCAGCATTGCCAAACCAAAAGACGAGACCTATTGGTGTTGCCAATGCTTATTGCTGTTTCTTACCATTGAGGCTTACAAACGTCATACTAGCTGATTGTCGGTGTGAAAATGTGTGGCACACAGGCCCAAGGGCGCACATTCACACAGCTTGTAACAGAATACGTAGAGATTTCGAAGTCACGCCACTCATAAAATTCTCGGTAGCAGACCCCAAAGGCGTGAATCACACAAGGTAACCTGTGGACTCTATCAGTAGCATCATTTGACAGGTCCCTGGGAGCCCCTCTTTCATTAGCTGTAGAGGTTGACAGGCTACACCGAGTCCAACTCACAGAACCAGATTGTGACTTCTCACTGCAGCGCACTCTTGTGTCTCTGACTCACATGGCAAATGCTGATAGTGAGTTGTAGTTTATCAGTCTACACGGGATCACAAGGGGCATCAGCGTTTGAGATGTCGGCAGTGGGTGTTGCCATTAGTGTTACATCACTGACGTCATAGGGGTTGTGAAAAATCCAAGCGTGTCACAAAGAACAAGTGTAGGATATGAGCCATGCCCATTCAGGAGAATAGTAATTGATAATCAGCAAAAATTGGTCATTTGCACATCACCAAGTAATGTGTCTTAATATGTTGATTTGTTTTGATCGTATTGAAAACTTTGTTTTCATCACACTTCAGAATTACAAAAATGTGCTTCATTTAAGCTTTCCCAACTGCTGATGTATTTTGAAATAGTTGGACAGTTAATTTACAGGTATTTAAATTTTGTTGATAGGAAAAACTGACATCCTGCAGCCTTTCCTTTCACTGTCAAGGCCCCAGCAAGATTGTCAGATAGTTCACTTTGCAAAATCCTTTAACTTTGCAGTCAGATAAAGAGAAGGAACCCTAGCTTTTATGATATAAGAATAAGAAGAAATTTGTCAGAAGGCATAGCCTTACATTTCACCTCTGTCTTTGAACACAAAGTAAATGTGACAATATATGAACAACATTTAAAGACATCTTCATTTCTCATTTGCTTTCTGAACTTCAGCATGGTTTCCTTGGGGGTGCTGTTGCACTCCTACTTTCAGCACCTATTTGTTGTACTGAGGATGATGCTTGTTTGCCCCGGGGTCCACTCCTTATCTGTGCATTTAGTACTGCCCACGGCTAGACTCAGTCCCGAAGTTTATTATGGGAGTGTCCTCCGGCATTCTAAACTTATTGTATGGATCAGTGGTTCTTAACCTTTTGTCTTCGGTGGACTCCCACTTAATCATTACTGGAACCCAGGGCCCCCACTGAATCATTATCAGAATCCAGGGACCCCGACTCAGTCATTTCCAGAAGCTGGGAACCACGGCCTGAGCATTTTCAATGATTTGAACTGCAAAACAATACACAAAAGATACAGAAAGAAGCATTCATCAAACAAACGAGTACATAAATCATTAAACATTTTATATAATTCCCAAATAAATGTATATTAAAAAATCTTTTTTAAATAAAATTTTTAGCCTCCAATTTCGGATTTATTCACATTTACAGAATGTTTTAAAATTTTCTCTTTCACATGTTGCTTCTTTATTTATATACACTTTATTAATCTGTTAATAATATTTCATTTTCAAAGCAGTCGGGTACCCCCTGAGTAGGCTTCACGGACCCCCAGGCATCCATGAACCAAAGGTTAAGAGTCACTGGCATAGATTTTCTGTCAAAATTAGATACTGGGTTAATAAAATGTGAGCTTTGCATAAAACCTCTGGATTATTACAAGGATGGTGTATGTCTGCAGTTGATACACTTCTAAATTAGCTGGCACTTTGTCAAACAAAATGTGAGTGACTCTCCTGAGCAATCAATCAATCAATCAATCATGTCACTTATAAAGCGCACTACATACCCGCGAGGGTCTCAAGGCGCTGGGGGAAGAGGGGGGTGGTGCTGCTACTGATCCAAGAGCCAGGTCTTGAGGCGTCTTCTGAAGGCCAGTAGGTCTTGGGTCTGTCGGAGGTTGGTGGGGAGGGTGTTCCAGGTCTTGGCGGCGAGGTGGGAGAAGGATCTGCCGCCGCCGGTCGTTTTCCGGATGTGGTGGACTGTGGCGAGGGCGAGGCTGGTCGAGCGGAGCTGGCGGGTGGGGGTGTAGAAGCTGAGTCGTCTGTTGAGGTAGGCTGGTCTGGAGTTGTGGAGTGCTTTGTGTGCGTGGGTGAGGAGCTTGAAGGTTATCCTCTTGTTGACAGGGAGCCAGTGCAGGTCTCTCAGGTGGGGTGTGATGTGGCTGCGTCGGGGGATGTCGAGGATAAGACGTGCAGAGGCGTTCTGGATGCGTTGCAGCCGTCTCAGGAGCTTAGCCGTCGTTCCTGCGTAGAGGGCGTTTCCGTAGTCCAGCCTGCTGGTGACGAGGGCCTGGGTGACTGTTTTTCTTGTTTCGGTGGGGATCCCACAGTTTCTATTTTGATGTGACCAGACAATCACAGCACTTGAAAAAGCAAACTCGGTGAAGTCGGGGTGTGCAGCTTCAGGTAAGCAATCCACTTTTTTTCCAAGCACAGATGGCAGTAAATAAAGATTACTCTGATGATGGCGGGTCACTAGACTGCTCTCAGACATTAAAAAAAAAAAGTAATACACATAAAACAATGCCATGGCATAATCCGTTTGGGTGTAAAATCATTTCATACACCAACAACACTAAATTGTTTTTTGCCTTCAATGGTTCCCGTGCCTCAATTTGAACAACTTTCACTGACTGCATGTGAGAAGTTTTTGATTGGATGCAGGGTAGTCAACTCAAATGTAACACGGAGAAGACTGAAATCATCCCATTTGAGTAGGCTTCGCGGACAGGTTAAGAACTACTGGCATAGATTTTCTGTCAAAATTAGATACTGGGTTAAAACCAATTTCAGTGGCTTTTAAGTTTTGTTTGTAACCACAGCTTCATTTTAACCTTTTATAGGTGACCTTAGAGATTTGTTTTAACATATGTTAGTATGTTTTAACCAATCCTAACCACGATTTCACTTTAACAGTTGTTTTTTCAGTGTCTTTTTCATGATATACTATATCTTCTATAAATTAAACGCAGCCTTTTGTGGCATCCAACCCCCATTGCACATGACTTTCAGCTGTGTGCCGAGGAGTTTGGCAGCAGAGCCTTCGGTAAAGACTTGCACTTCACCCACCATTGTTAGTCAATCCTGTGTGCAAGCCTTAGGCAGGGTTTTCAACAGGAGTACGAGCAATCTGCTGAAGGTAGCCTAGTCCCGCTGTACATGACCTATGACCTGTGCCTTTCTGCCACACCCTACCTGCTGTGTGCAGCCAAGAGGGGCCTGCGATTTAATGGAGACAATCTCTTTGACTTTAATTTTGTTGGTGTTTCTCAAAAGAACCATTTTTTTATTTTCGTTTTTTTGTTACCTTTTGGGCGCATTTATATTTTTGTGACTCATATTTGTTTTGCTGATTTTACTGTTTTTGTATTCACTGATGTTATTTTATGGTGTTTATCTTTTCTATCCAATTTTTAAACTTTGTTCTACACTCCATACATTGACCTTGCACTCCATGCACTTAAGGTTTCTTCTCATAGGCAATGTGCTGAAGAAGTAGAGCCCTCTGGCCACCTGCTCAGTTTCTGGTAACAAAGCTTGCAGGTGACAGTCCTCTCATTCAGATATCTCTCATTTTGAGAATAGCTGCAGTACTCCCGAACAACAGAATCATTAGTGTTTACTTCTGTCTCAGCAGCTGCAGCAAATAGTCCTGCGGTTTCTTGCTCTGCCTCGCCTGGCCTTGCTTAGAAGTGGAAATCACTAGACACGCACATTCCCAACTACCCAGGTCTTGTTCTTCTCACAAAATGGTCTCCTGTTGATTTGGGACAGTTACTTACTAATGTGGTGAAATATTACTTGAAGCTTTAGCCAAAGAGAAGTTCAGAATGCCCTTTGAAATGTAAAACAATCAGTGGACTTAAGATGTAGACTGCAGAAAATGGAGGAAGGCCTGCCCTCTTGCCAGGCGTGTCAAGTCCACCGTCTTATGATAGAGACTGAGGGCTATGTCCCCATCTGAGGACAGAGGACTCTGCGCAAAAAAATATAAATTGAGTTCATTATTTTTGCCACTGCCTCAAATTGACTGTGATGGCAATCCACACTTAAAATTACCTTTTTATGTAGACAATATTTTGTTTTAACAGTTTTAATGGTGCCTAAATATGGCAATAGTACGCAGACTGTTAATTGAGGCTGTGGACTTGACAGACCCAAAATGGTTCCCGTAGTTCTTGACCTCAGTGCTGGGATGGTGATCTATGAAAGGGAACTCAACACAAGTCTTCCACTTTTTATAGTTTGTGATCTCGTTCTGAAGGCTGCAGACTTGCCAAATCTAAAATATCACCCCTAATCCATAGCTGCATGGGCTGTGAAATTTGTGAAGCTGTGTTGGGTGGCCTTTCACAGTTCATGGTCTTGGTACTAAGACTGTATACTATGGATCATGAATAAAAGGAACCTATACCTGTGGGGTTCTTAGAAACCATGTTAAGGTTACAAATTAAAACCAAAAAAACACTGAAATTCGCAGGCTATGGTGTTATGACCCCAATCTATACCTTGCACAACAGCCATGCAAGCCATAATTCACTCCAAATGCAATGCTAATTGGGGGTTAGCTTGAGGACTGGTCAGGCCCTGCTGTGCTATGGGATTTATATAGCCTATGGCGACCCAAATGCACCCCAGTACTAAGATTAAACATAAGGTAATTATAAAAAGATCACCATGGGAAGAGCAAGGTTTTAATGGCTTTGCAAAAACACAGATCTATGTCCAGGCACCTGATGGTCAAGGGAAGAGAATTCCAGAGCTTAGCAACATTAAAGTGAAAGGAGTTCCCTCCCTTTCTGGCTCTCTTAACTTCAGGAACCTGCACCCAATGCATTGTGGGCGGTGACCCCCACTGTGCGCACAGTGGAGGTCACTGCCACAGCAAGGGTTTGCCCTAGGGCCTGGCCTCCGACAATGGTGTGGGCTGCAGACCCTGTGTTCAACCCACCTTGGATGGCCCACCCCACCGCCCAGCTCTTCGGCCGATGTGTGACCATTATCCGTAGTGCACTGAATATTTTATTTTGTCATTTTTTGTGTTTTTTTTACATGATTCAAAAATCTTGCAATAAAAATGCTTCTATTAGATATTTGTTTTTTGCCATAGGGAGATCCTTTGTGGGCCCTCCACAAGGGCCCGGGGAGTCAGGGTCGGATTACCCTGCCCCATTATGTCTTTTTCATTTTACTTTTCCCAACACAGCCCTTTGTGTGCTGTGTTGGGTAGTGGTAGCCAAAATCTTTCTGTCATGTCCAGCCGATCAGAGCACAGCAGAGTTGTGAACCTGCATCTGGATATGCAAATCTGCAATACGTGACAGGAGAAAAGTTCCCTCATCCAATGGTGTGGTATAAATTTTTTAATTAGAATCTGAAATCTGTGTAGGTCCTAGTATCTTTAAATTCAAACCTCTTCATGCCCAACCCGAGCACCTCTTTAAATGTTAATTTCTTGAGAACATTGAATGGATTTACAGTAGAACAGGGAAAGACACTTCCTTGAGTAAAGTTCTACTTTCTTGCCAAAATCGTGTAATTTTTTTCAGCCATATTTTTCTGTACCAAGGAGCAAAAATGAGTAGGGAAATGGATCTTTTGGGAACTCACTTTTCTTGGCCACCACTTGACAGATCGGCACAAGATTTACAATGAAGAACCCAAAGTGGATGTACAATTTTTTATTTTACACTTTTTTTGCAGTTTTGTAAAATGGCCAGGGAGTTATTAAGAAAGCAAAAATGCCTTTCCAATGTCAACTCTTATTCTACCATAATTATAGAGGTGCTATCGCTGCCTTGTTGCATAGTCCTGCCAGTTTCCAATTCAGAGAATACATGACTGCATTAGATAGAGATCTATAAATGACAACATTCAAGCCTAGTCATAATTATAATTGACATCTGTGAGTTAATTAAACATGCAAATTCACTTTTACACTTTTGATTAACTTTCCTACATTTAACTATTCACCATTTACAAGAGTAAAGTTATTAAAATGTGAAGACTTTCACCAGGGGTGGAGACAAATTTATGAGTGTAAGTTGCAATAGTCAGAAAGGAGCAGTAGTAAATCCAGCAAGCACCACACTTGGCCAACCATTGATACAGCAATCCATTTCAATAGAAAATAATGGGGGCAGAGACCTAAAATCGATATATATATATATATATCTCCACACGAATCCTCCTGCTTGGAAAGGACACACGGAGCGCACTCACGAAAAGGTTTTCACAGCGTTTTTAATCCTTGTAATTCATTCCACGGGTCAATCCACAGTTACAAACCAACGCGTTTCGGTCTCCATGAGACCTTGGTCACGGTTGAATTTTCGGATATTACCCGACATACTTATTTTTGAAAAAGGTCACATGACTTCCTGTCAAAACAAACCATTTAAAAAAAATATATATATTTTTATCAAACAAACAGGGCACTTGGCATTCTGGTACCTGTAGTTCAAATTCAAAACATTTCGTGCTTTCAATTTTAAAGTTTTAAATAGAATCCCAGCAGTTGGTACAATGAGCTCTCTTTACTCAAACATTATTATATATATGGCTATGCATGTATCTCCCCTCTGGTGGGGAAAAATATACTTCATTCTGCCATTATAATGTTAAAGTTGACACAATCTTATAATATTCACCTCTAGTGGGAAAACAGATAACTATTTACATCACTCATAAACTTATTTGCCAATGTTGCCATAACGTGAAGAAAATAATAAATTAAACTAAAAATTGTGACTTTAACATTTGGGCTATGTCCCAAATGCATGGTAAGCGAAACACATAAATTCCTGATTTACAAATGTACGTAAAGTTCTTCATCCTGGTTAAGACCGTGTGGCATTATGTTCGTAGTGCAAGTATTTGTCGAGATTCCTTTTGCCGCAATTTTCTTTCACGGTTTCCCCCTCTCACATGTTGTTCCACAGATTCAATACCGTAAAATCTCAGCTGTTTCCAGTCACTGTTATGTGCTTGCTCCATATGTTTAGCCACAGCATTGCTTCGGTCTTTAGCTATGGTGGCTCTCACATGTTCGAGAATTCTTTTTTTCAGTTTGCAAATTGTACTACCCGCGTACTTTAGGTGGCATGGGCACTCTATAACATAAACTACAAACTGTGTTTTGCAAGTAATTAATTTCTGTATTTTCCATACCTTTTTGTTTGCCCAAACAATCTCTTTGGTGTTGCGTGCAATCTGGAAAACTTTGCAGTTGTAAAATATCTCCCAAAGGGCACTTTCCTCCTGCACCCAACTGTCGCACTGCTGAAAGGGAAATTGTTCCTGGGTGAACCACTTCCTCCAAAGTTGCGTCATTTTTCATAGTTTGTCAATCATAATCCAAAACCTTGTGTCATACATCTTCCTGTATACTTCACCACCAAGGAGACAGCATGTTTGCGCTTATGATTCTTTATTCAACAGTTTCAAATGCCTAATGTTGCCAATACAGGCTTCAACAAAGGCACGTGTGGTCAAACATGTTTCAAAAGTGGGCTTATTACATTTATTGCTCCCAATGCACTTCGAATCTTACAATTCTTCGTCAGGGGTTCACTAAAACGAATAGAAAAATGAATAAAAAAACAGTTCAATTGTCTGCTCAATCTTACTGTATGCACAAAAGCGCTTCCAATTACTATGCCTCCTCCCACACCTCACAACCTCCCCCAAACTGAACTCTGCTGAAAACAATCTGATATTTCCACTAAATATGAAACCCCCACGGTGCTCAAAACCTTTCCCAACACTCAAAATATACATCCCCAATTTTCCACCTTATGCAATTAGTCACAACTACCTCCCCACTAACAAATTCCCCAAACTCCAAACAAACCTTCCATCTCTACCATTTACCTTCTGAACACCACAACCGGCAGCCTAACCTCTTAATTCTCACTTCACTTCCTCTTCCCAAAGCTCGTAATCACTTTCCCTGCCGCTCGGACTGTTTAAAAAGAACTCTCCCACCTGTAACCAATCAAGCCATTAATCCTCTCCTGGCCTGCTTCCCTTTTGTCTGCGTTGGCCTCGCGTTGGGCCTTTTCCTCTTCCTCTGTAGTTTTGCGGTTGGTTGCTCATCCTTAACATCAACAGATGCAAGTGAGGGGGAACCCGAACAGAGTGGCATGGAAAAATCAAAAATATCTTTTTTGGGGGACATGCGGTTGGTGCTGCAACAAAGGCATTGGGAGCAAAATATGAGCAACCAACCGCAAAACTACAGAGGAAGAGGAAAAGGCCCAACGCGAGGCCAACGCAGACAAAAGGGAAGCAGGCCAGGAGAGGAAAAAAGAGCAGACGAACAAGAACATGTGGGAACTCTGACACGCAGCATGAGACAGAGGAGGCTGTAATGGATGAATTGCAAATAGTAAACTTATCCAATCGGACCATGACACAAACTGAAATCAAAGCTCTGAAGCATGGCTTAAATGTCTGCCCCCTGAAATGAATGGATTTAGCCCAGACTCGTATTGATATATACCAATATGTCAGAAAAATCAAGTTAGCAAAAATCTTTGCCGAGAACAAGAAAATGCGTGAATACAAAAAGCCAGTATCAACGCCCACTGAGACACTTACAGTGAGAGATGCTGAACCTCTACTCACCCTAATAAACTTGGATAACACCAATCGTGACAATGAAATTGAATTGACCACAGTGTGTGAACAAATTGGCTCAAGTCTAAGCGGTATGAAACCAAAATCTAAATTTTATCCCCAACTACCTCCGGGAAATAAAATTGATATATTCCAAGAAGCAGTGACACAAGATATTTACAAAATTAAACCATCCAGGTATAAAGATAACTTGACTAAAGAAGAGAGAACAGCAATATGGGATTTGACACAAGATGACCAAATAGTAATAAAAATCGCAGACAAGGGCGGCAATATTATTATTTGGGATAAACAAGACTATATCAAAGAAGCACATTCTCAACTGAATAACCTTGAGTATTACGCTAAACTTAAAACAAATCCCACACTTGAATTCAAAAAGACCTGGGATGACCAACTTGACATATGGCATAATATGAACCTCCTTGATGAAGATGAGGTCAAATACCTAAAAACGGAATCTCCAATCACGGCGACAATTTATTTTCTGCATTTAAATTCACAAACATGCCACAAAACCCCCAGGGCGACCGATAATTGCAGCAAACGGCTCACTTTTAGAACCAGCCGCGAACTATGTAGATTTCTTTCTGTTGCCCTTTGTTCAAAATTTGACATCTTACATCAAAGATACAAGTGACTTTTTGAGGCATATACAAGACATCCCATGGCAAAGCTCCTATAAATTGATAACAATGGACGTAGTTTCACTCTATTCGAACATTGAAAATCATATAGGATTAACAGCTTGTAAATATTTTCTGGGCAAACGTAATATACAATATGAAAAACATAATCAAATGTTACTACAAATGATTGAAAACTGCCTTACTAAAAATGTATCCCTATTTGGAGATGAAATATACATACAATCAAAAGGGACGGCCATGGGATTTTCTTTTAGTCCCAATTATGCCTGCCTGGCAATGGGCTGGCGGGAGCAGCACCTTGCCTGGCAACCGAATCATGAAGAGCACGTCAACAAGATCGTGAGCTGGCTCAGAGTCATTGACGATCTCTTTATAATTTGGGACGGCACTGAACGGGAGTTCAAACAATATTTTGAAATACTCAATAATACAGAGGCAAATCTACGATTCACCTATGAGATTAACTGGGAAAGAGTAACCTTTCTAGATACTGAAATTTATGTGAAAGGTGGAAGAATACATATGACTTTACATCACATAAAAACGGCTGCTAATGCAGTTTTACATGCACAGAGCTTCCACCAAAATTCGCTAATACAGAACATCCCATATGGAGAATTTTTGCGCATTAAAAGGATATGCTCTGAGAAAGAAGAGTGGCAAAAACATAGAGATCAAACATCACAAAGATTCAGGTGTAGGGGGTATAAGGAGGAAATAATAACAAGATGCCGAAAGAGAGCAGAATCAAAATCAAGAGATAAAATAATCAAAGAGAAATTACCAACGAAAGAAACAAATAAAATTCGACTGATTACAACACTGTCTCAAGAAGCTAAGCAAATAAAAAATATTCTAAAAAAGAATTGGAGAATTCTACAACTGGATCCAACACTAGCAACCCTTATTGGTGATCATCCCAATGTTACATTTAGGAGAGCTAAAAACCTTAAAGACACTCTTGTCCAAAGTAATTTTTGGAAGAAGAAAAATAAATCATCTCAATGGCTACAGACAACTGGTTTTAACAAATGCCACAACTGCAAAGTTTGCCAGATTGCACACAACACCAAAGAGATTGTTTGGGCAAACAAAAAGTTATGGAAAATACAGAAATTAATTACTTGCAAAACACAGTTTGTAGTTTATGTTATAGAGTGCCCATGCCACCTAAAGTACGTGGGTAGTACAATTTGCGAACTGAAAAAAGAATTCTCGAACATGTGAGAGCCACCATAGCTAAAGACCGAAGCAATGCTGTGGCTAAACATATGGAGCAAGCACATAACAGTGACTGGAAACAGCTGAGATTTTACGGTATTGAATCTGTGGAACAACAAGTGAGAGGGGGAAACCGTGAAAGAAAATTGGGGCAAAAGGAATCTCGACAAATACTTGCACTACGAACATATATGCCACACGGTCTTAACCAGGATGAAGAACTTTACGTACATTTGTAAATCAGGAATTTATGTGTTTCGCTTACCCTGCATTTGGGACATAGCCCAAATTTTAAACTCACAATTTTTAGTTTAATTTATTATTTTCTTCACGTTATGGCAACATTGGCAAATCAGTTTATGAGTGATGTAAATAGTTATCTGTTTTCCCACTAGAGGTGAATATTATAAGATTGTGTCAACTTTAACATTATAATGGCAGAATGAAGTATATTTTTCCCCACCAAAGGGGAGATACATGCATAGCCATATATATAATAATGTTTGAGTAAAGAGAGCTCATTGTACCAACTGCTGGGATTCTATTTAAAACTTTAAAATTGAAAGCACGAAATGTTTTGAATTTGAACTACAGGTACCAGAATGCCAAGTGCCCTGTTTGTTTGATAAAAATATATATATATTTTTTTAAATGGTTTGTTTTGACAGGAAGTCATGTGACTTTTTTCAAAAATAAGTATGTCGGGTAATATCCGAAAATTCAACCGTGACCAAGGTCTCATGGAGACCGAAACGCGTTGGTTTGTAACTGTGGATTGACCCGTGGAATGAATTACAAGGATTAAAAACGCTGTGAAAACCTTTTCATGAGTGCGCTCTGTGTGTCCTTTCCAAGCGGGAGGATTCGTGTGGAAATAAATTACGGTTGGGCTCAGCCGAGGAGTGTTGCACCGCATTAAAGACGCGCCGCTATATGCAGCAAAAACCGAGCCTCTCTGGAGTAATATATATATATATATATATTCACTGAAAAAAACATAAGTTTCAGGGACGTTATAGCTAGGAATTAGCATTTAAAAAACCTTAGAAATTCACTGAAAAAACCATAGGTTTCAGGGACGTTGTAGTTAGAAATTAGCATTTAAAAAACCTTTGAAATTCACTGAAAAAAACACAGGTTTCAGGGACGTTATAGTTAGTTGGACATTTCACTCGTACAAAACCAGAGAAATTTGGCCTTTATAGTTAGTTGAGCTAACTATAACTCGCGCCCCCGCAATGCACTGCTGACGATGTCACATATTACATCATTCATGACATGGTCAGTGACATCCCTGATGACATCTCAAATGACATCACTGATGACATCATCCAGTGACTGTGTGTTTCTGTAAAGTTTAAATATGTTTTATATATATATATATGCCAAGGTGTTTTGAAGTATGAGTGGGTGTATAAGTGTCTGAATGGATGATTCAGTAGGTGCGTGACTGACTGTATAAGTGAGTGATTAAATGTGTCTTACTGAATGCATGGGATAGTGACTAAACTGTGTGAATGTCTGTATCAGTTTGTCAGTTGGTGTGTAAGCGGCTGCATGGGTTGGTGAGTAGCTACATGATTGTCTATATGGGTTATTGATTGGTTGTCTGAGTATCTGTATGGGTGCCTGAGTGTCTGTGTGGGTGGGTGGGGGTATGTGACTCTGTGCATAGATGTGTGAGTGGGTGATTTACTGGGTATATGGGTTCAAGAGTGCATCTGTGAAGGGCTGTATGGGTGGGTGAGTGGGTGTGTTGGTGAGTGAATGGATGTCTCAGTGGTACATGTGTGAGTAACTACATATGTGAAAGGCAGTATATGTGAGGGTTGGAGTATATAAATGACTATATGTGAGAGTGAATGATTGTGAGAGTGGCTGTATAGATGAGTGTGTGCTTGTATCAGTGATTGTATAAGAGAGTAAATATGTGTTAGTATCTGTATGAATAAGTGAGGTGGTGTGTGTATAACTATATAGTTGAGTAAATGGGAGTGTGATCGATTCTTTGCATGACTGACTAGGTGTGTGAGTAACTTTATGGATGAGTGGCGGTGTGTGAGTGTCTGTATAGGTGTATGAGTGCATATGATAGTGCTGTATTGACGAGTGACTGCATGTATTAGTGACTGTATGGGTGAATGAGTGGATGTGTGTGTAGACCTAGGAATCAGTGAGTGGGTATGTAGTAACTGGTATTGGTGTGTCTATGGTTTCGAAAATGGTAGTCTGTATTTTAGAGTGGGTGTATCAAAGGTTATATTAGGGTGTGAGGAGGTGCATCAGATTATCACGTGGATGATGTCATCAGTGATGTCATTTGAGATGTCATCAGTGATGCCATCAATGATGTCACTGACCATGTCATGAATGATGTAATATGTGGCATTGTCAGTAGTGCATTGCGGGGCGCAAGTTATAGTTAGCTCAACTAAATATAATGGCCAAATTTCTCTGGTTTTGTATGAGTGAAATGTCCAACTAACTATAACGTCCCTGAAACCTGTGTTTTTTTCCGTGAATTTCAAAGGTTTTTTAAATGCTAATTTCTAACTATAACGTCCCTGAAACCTACGGTTTTTTCAGTGAATTTCAAAGGTTTTTTAAATGCTAATTTCTAACTATAACATCCCTGAAACCTATGGTTTTTTCAGTGAATTCATAAGGTTTTTTAAATGCTAATTCCTAACTATAACGTCCCTGAAACCTATGGTTTTTTCAGTGAATTTCAAAGGATTTTTAGATGCTAATTTCTAACTATGCCTACAGAGGTAGGACATGTGCAGAAAGAGGAAGAAAAGCACAGAAAGAAGCAAGAGAAATACAGAAAGAGGCAACAGAAGTCCAGCAAGATGAAGAAAGGTACAGAAAGAAGCAAGAGATATGCAGAAAGAACCAACAGAGGTGCAGAAAGAGGCCTTGTTGCAAAGTCATCCTGTGCCCCCAACATTTTGCTGACTGGTACTGGTGGTAACTGACTCTGACTAACCAGGCCTGGAGCCAGTGCTATGCTGAAAGACACTTAGAATACAGTGAAAACACCTACATACACTAGGGTACACTATGGGTTGGGGTACCCCTGTGATTGGCATCACCTCCCCTGTAAGGCTCTAGTACATAATAGGGCAGGGGGATTTAACTACCTCTAAGTCAGAGGTGCAGAAAGAGGCAAGAGAAGTGCAGAAAGAAGCAAGAGAGGTGCAGAAAGAGGCAAGAGAGGTGCAGAAAGAAGCAAGTGAAGTGCAGAAAGACGTAACAGAGGTGCAGAAAGACGCAAGAGAGGTGCAGAAACAAGCAAGAGAAGTGCAGAAACAAGGAAGAGAATTGCTGAAAGAAGCAACAGAGGTGTAGAAAGAAGCAAGAGAAGTGCAGAAAGAGGCAAGTGAGGTGCAGAAAGAAGCAAGAGCAGTGCAGAATGAACCAACAGAGGTGCAAAAAGAGGCAAGAGGGGTTTAGAAAAAGGTAGAAGAGGTGCACAAAGAGGCAAGAGGGGTACAGAAAGAGGCAGGAGGGGTGCAGAAAGAAGGAAGAGAAGTGCAGAAAGAAGCAACAGAGGTGCTAAAATAGGCACGAAGGGTGCAGAAAGAGACAAGAGAAGTGCAGAAAGAAGCAACAGAGGTACAGAAAGAGGCAAGAGAGGTGCAGAAATAGGCAGGGAAGGTGCAGAAAAAGGGAACAGTGGTACAGAAAGAGGCAAGAGAGGTACAGAAAGAGGAGTGCAGAAAGAGGCAAGAGGGGTGCAGAAAGAAGCAAGTGAGGTGCAGAAAGAGGCAACAGAGGTGCAGAAAGACGCAAGAGAAGTGCAGAAAGAACCAACAGAGGTGCAAAAAGAGGCAAGAGGGGTGCATAAAGAGGTAGAAGAGGTGCAGAAAGAGGCAAGAGAGGTACAGAAAGAGGCAGGAGGGGTACAGAAAGAAGGAAGAGAAGTGCAGAAAGAGGCAAGAGAATTGCAGAAAGAGGCAACAGAGGTGCAGAAAGACGCAAGAGAGGTGCAGAAACAAGCAAGAGAAGTGCAAAAAGAGGCAAGAGAATTGCTGAAAGAAGCAACAGAGGTGTAGAAAGAAGCAAGAGAGGTGCAGAAAGAGGCAAGTGAGGTGCAGAAAGAAGCAAGAACAGTGCAGAAAGAACCAACTGAGGTGCAAAAAGAGGCAAGAGAGGTACAGAAAGAGGCAGGAGGGGTGCATAAAGAAGGAAGAAAAGTGCAGAAACAGGGAAGAGAATTGCTGAAAGAAGCAACAGAGGTGCAAAAAGAGGCAAGAGGGGTGTAGAAAAAGGTAGGAGAGAGTTGCACAAAGAGGCAAGAGAGGTACAGAAAGAGGCAGGAGGGGTGCAGAAAGAAGGAAGAGAAGTGCAGAAAGAAGCAACAGAGATGCTGAAAGAGGTACGAAGGGTGCAGAAAGAGCAAGAGAAGTATAGAAAAAAGCAACAGAGGTTCAGAAAGAGGCAAGTGAGGTGCAGAAACAGGCAGGAAAGGTGCAGAAAGAGGGAACAGGGGTGCAGAAAGAGGCAAGAGAGGTGCAGAAAGAGAAAAGAGGGGTGCAGAAAGAGGCAAGAGGGGTGCAGAAAGAAGCAATTGAGGTGCAGAAAGAGGCACCAGAGGTGCAGAAAGATGCAAGAGAGGTGCAGAAGCAAGCAAGAGAATTGCAGAAAAAGGCAAGAGAATTGCTGACAGAAGCAACAGAGGTGTGGAAAGAAGCAAGAGAAGTGCAGAAAGAGGCAAGTGAGGTGCAGAAAGAGGCAAGAGAGGTGCAGAAAATGGCAAGAGAACAGCAGAAAGAAGCAAGAGGGATGCAAAAAAGGGAAGAAGGATGCAGAAAGAAGTAAGAGAGATGCAGAAAGAAGCAAGAGAAGTGCAGAAAGAAGCAAGAGAGGTGCAGAAAGAGGGAAGACCAGTGCAGAAAGAGACAACAGGGGTGCAGAGAGAGACAACAGAGGTGTAGAAAGAAGCAGGAGAGGTGCAGAAAGAGGCAATAGAAGTGCAGAAAGAAGCAACAGAGGTGCAGAAAGAGGCAAGAGGGGTGCAGAAAGAGGAGAGAAGTGCAGAAAAGCAAAAGCGGTGCAGAAAGAGGCAAGAGAACTGCAGAAAAAGGCAAGAGAAGTGCAGAAAGAAGCAACAGATGTACAGAAAGAGGCAAGAGAGGTGCAGAAACAGGCAGGAAAGGTGCAGAAAGAGGGAACAGGGGTGCAGAAAGAGGCAAGAGGGATACAGAAATTTGCAAAAGCGGTGCAGAAAGAAGCAAGAGCAGTGCAGAAAGAACCAACAGAGGTGCAGAAAGAGGCAAGAGGGGTGCAGAAAGAGGTAGGAGAGGTGCACAAAGAGACAAGAAGGATACAGAAAGAGGCTAGAGGGGTGCAGAAAGAAGGAAGAGTAGTGCAGAAAGAAGCAACAGAGGTGCTGAAAGAGACAAGAAGGGTGCAGAAAAAGGCAAGAGAAGTACAGAAAGAAGCAACAGAGTTGCAGAAAGAGGCAATAGAGGTGGAGAAAGAGGCAAGAGAGATGCAGAAAGAGGCAAGAGAAGTGCAGAAAGAAGCAACAGAGGTGCAGAAAGAGGCAAGAGAGGTGCAGAAACAGGCAGGAAAGGTGCAGAAAGAGGGAACAGGGGTGCAGAAAGAGGCAATAGGGATACATACATTTGCAAAAGAGGCTGAGATAGAAGCAAGAGCAGTGCAGAAAGAACCAACAGAGGTGCAGAAAGAGGCAAGAGGGGTGCAGAAAGAGGTAGGAGAGGTGCACAAAGAAGCAAGAAGGGTACAGAAAGAGGCAAGAGGGGTGCATAAAGAAGGAAGAGAAGTTTAGAAATAAGCAACAGAGGTGCTGAAAGAGACAAGAAGGGTGCAGAAAAAGGCAAGAGAAGTGCAGACAGAAGCAACAGAGTTGCTGAAAGAGGCAATAGAGGTACAGAAAGAGGCAAGAGAGATGCAGAAAGAAGCAAGTAAGGAGTAGAAAGAGGCAAGAGAGGTGCAGAAAGAAGAGAGTGAGGTTCAGAAAGAGGCAAGAGAAGAGCAGAAAGTGGCAAGTGAGGTGCAGAAAGAGGCAAGAGATGTATAGAAAGAGGCAAGATAAGTGTAGAAAGAGGCAAGAGAAGTGCAGAAAGAGGCACTTGAGGTGCAGAAAGAGGCAAGAGAGGTACAGAAAGAGGCTCCAGAACTGCAGAAAGAGGCAAGAGAGGTGCAGAAGGAAGAGAGTAAGGTGTAGAAAGAGGGAAGTGAGGTGCAGAAAAAGGCAAGAGAGGTACAGAAAGAGGCAAGGGAACTGCAGAAACAGGCAAGAGAAATGCACAGAGGCAAGAGAGGAGCAGAAAGAATCAAGAGAGGTGTAGAAAGAAGCAAGAGAAGTGCAGAAAGAGGCAAGTGAGGTGCTGAAAGAGGCAAGTGAGTTGCAGAAAGGGGCAAGAGAAGTGCAGAAAGAGGCAAGTGAAGTGCAGAAAGAAGACAGTGAGGTGCAGAAAGAGGAAAAAAGGTACAGAAAGAAGCAAGAGAAATGCAGAAAGAGGCAAGAGAGGAACAGAAAGAAGAGAGGGTTGTGCACCATTAGTACCAGTTTAACACCCACATCTTGCAATAAGTAACACGTGACCATGCCAGCTTTGCAAAGGGCCTTCCACCACGCTGTAACACATTACGCTGCATTTTTGGGAACATTTGAGCCGTTTGAGCTAGAAACAAGGCTTTTTTTGTTCAAATCTGCATATTAGGCAGCAGATGATGGAATATATGTCAAATGTGGAAAATGTTTAATTATGTGAAAATTGGTGCAGCCGAACAGTCACATAATTCCAGTGGCCCTGCTCATACCTCCGACTAGGTCCAGAAGTGCTCCTCAGTGGTTCTTTCTTTTATTGTGTCTCATTGAGTTTATAGTTTAGCTTCTATGGAAACGAGGTTACCACTCCTCAACACAGACTACAATACCACATAATTACTCTCCAAAACACATAATCCCACTCCACATAATTCCTATACACTAAATACCACATACTTTCTATTCACATAATTTCACTGCACAACATACCACATAATTCCACTACACACAACGTACATCCACTCTACACCAAAAAACATTAGTAAAAATCTTTTACATTTACAACGCCAATAGCTCTCCACACAGTGGGATTGCTAAATTGTCATAGCAGGCCACGCCCCCTTTTCCCACCACTCTGCAAACACACTCCCTTGCGCGCTCTTGGATGGGGATTAAAGTCCCCTTTGCTGCTGGGGGTCGTAAGGGGCCAACTAGCCTACCTGATACCTCCAGTATGCCCCAGATAGTGGGATTGCTGATAGGTGGACACAGGCCGTGCCCCCTTTGTCCACCACTCTACAAACGCACCTCCTGGCGCTCTCTTGGTTGGGGGATGAAGTCCCCTTTCCTCCTGAGGGTCCCTGGGGGCCAACTAGCCCTCCTGTTACCTCCAGTAAGCCCCATACAGATGGTTTGCTGAGAGTGGTCCAAGGTCACACCCCCTTTTTACACCACTCTGCAAACGCGCCTCCTGGTGCACTGCTGCTCAGGGGATGAAGTCCACTTGTGTCCTGGGGCCCTCAGAGGGCCCCTTCCTTTCCTCCTGCAAAACAAGGAGTAATGCTGTTAGAGACGCAGAAGGCTGGCTAAGGGCAGGCAGTCAAAGTTGGACAGCATAGTAAACAGCTATGGACATTCAGCAGGTAAAGTACAAGAAGGACAAGATGGAATGTCGAGAAGAAGAGAAAGATAAGAAGGAGAGATGATCTTGGCTCAAAAAGGGATAGGGAGGATAATGCATGTAAATTAATTATATATTTAATTTTCCCCTATCTTTACCATAGAGAGATCTAGCAGAGATCTCCCTATGGTGAAGTATAGGAAAAAACAAATTATAAATATTAGTAAAATATCTTTATGTTAAATATTACCGTAAATTGTTTTTATATATTTTGAATGTAGAGCCTAATAAAAATGCTACAACAGTATTAACTTAATTAAAATTTAGAATTTAAATATTTTTAATAAATTAAATTATAATTACTACTGTTTTAGGCCTTTTTTTAGCTGTTGTAGTTATAGAGGGCAGGTTGTGAATACAGGTGGGTTTTCTCTTTTGTGTGTGCATGCCCATCTCTGTCAGGGACTGTCTGGGACTATGTCGGGAACACAGTCAGGGACTTGGGCAAGAACTGGGAACGGGGTAGAAAACGTACACGGAGAGAGGAGTACAGCGCTGCCCAGGATCACACAGGAAGTCAGAGGAGAAAAGGGATCCAAAGGGGAAGCCTGTACAAAGGAACAAGATGTCTAAGACTCAGAAAGGAAGGGCACTCACAAGGCAATTTAGCATTCAGACTAACTACACCCAGGACGGACGTGCAAGACATATATATAATACAACATTAACACTAAAGGGAATGTGGGGTAAAGCACTCAGGAGCTCCACACGGTAAGACTGACGCTCAGTAAGTTCCTCACCCACAATTGCTGTTACAGATACTGACGGAAAATACCCACATATAGGATATGTATGCGAACTAGAATTGAGCAAAAGCTCATGAGTCAAAGTAGCACTGTAGGCAGTGCTAGTTCAGGAGAAGGGAAACTGCTGCAGTTCAGGAACAAGAAATGCTAAGGCTCAGGAGTCAAGGTAGCACTGCAGGCAGTACTGGTTCAAGGAAACAGGAAATAGCTACAGCTCAGGAAACAAGGAGTCAAGAGAGCACTGCAAGCAGTGCAAATCAGGAACAAGAAATAGCTGAAGCCCAGGAACAGGAACAAAGAATAACTATAGCTCAGGAACTCAGGAAACAAGGTAGCACTGCAGGCAGTGCTAATTCAGGTACAAGGAATAGCTATAGCTCAGGAACTCAGGAAACAAGGCAGCACTGCAGGCAGTGCTAATTCAGGCACAAGGAATAGATATAGCTCAGGAATCAAGGAACAAGGATTAACTATAGCTCAGGAATCAAGGAATATCAAAAGCTCAGGAAACACTAGAAACAAGGTTATCAAAAGCTCAGGAAACACTGGAAACAAGGATCGGCCTCACCGGTATACAGCTGCAATGACCAACACTGGGCTGAAGGGAGCTGGGGCTTAAAAGAGCTCACAGTAATCACATGCATCAGGTGTGAGCAGGCTAGCAGCAGCCAGCCACAGGTGAACTGAATTCCTCCACCCATCCTTGGCCTGTAGGGGTGGAGACAAAGCAGTGAGCAGGGGATTATAGGTAATGGAGTTTCCAGCATGAGCAGACTGGCTTCCACAAAACCCGGCATGGATTGGGAATGGATGTCAATTCCTAAATGAGGTCCAAATGCCTGGAAATCAGGATATGCATACAGGGGAGTGTCTGGAAGCATATTAGAATACTGGAAAGCCCCACAATTCGGCCCCCTAGTGGTGGGAACGAGAGCACAGGGAGTGAATCGTAACAATACCTAACCTCCTTCCTAACTCTCTCCTCACTCGACCCCAAACCACTCTCACTTAGTAGTAAGTATGTACTCTTTTCAAGCCACTCCTTTTGGTCCCTCCCACATTTACTACCAAGGGTCCAATTACGATGTCGTCAGGAAAGCATTCCCACCGAATCGGGTTAGGAATGCTTTCCAAACGATTCGTATTCGTATTCGGGTAGTCCTACCGACGCGGTTCGGTCGGACTTCCATTGACTTCAATGGGAGCCTGTGTCCCGAACGAGAACACTGGCTCCCATTGAAAAATTAGATGGGTGGGGAAAACCTTGCACCCGGTGGCGGGCACCCCATGGTGAATGCCACACTGTGCATGGTTGGGAAGGGGGGTCCCTTTGGGTACCCCCACGGGCCCCATCCGGAGGCCTACGGGTGACGGGGGCCTGCTACGTGCCCCTGAAGTCCAATTCCCACAGTCGTTTTGTCTCGGCCAAACTGACTCGGAATCCGAATCGGTCATCGTACTCGCTCGTTCGGAAACAGTCTCCATTGGGCTGTACGATTCGGCTCCGAACGACTCGGGCTGCCTGAATCCCGATTGGAGCCAATTCGGACAGCCCGGACGGCTTCCTTGCATCATACTCGGTTGTCTGGAAAGGTGACCGATTCGGTCGGGAACATAGGTCCCGAATCAAATACGCAGAATCCAACTCCTGTTTGGTGCCTTTCCTGACAACATCGAAATCGGGCCCTAAGTAGTAAACCTACATGTGTGAGGATCTCCCCTTTAAAAAAATAGGAGAGGTGGACATTTAAAGTTGTATGTTTGTAAATTGTATTTAGTATTAAGTGAGTAGTACTACAAAAATGCAGTTTGTGAATCAGGCCCATACTGTATCTGAAAACCTACTAGAAAAGAAGGCCACCTAGATTATGTTCATTTATTCAGTATCATTCTGAATTTTTATCATGTTTGACCTTCTTTGGTTCCATAACGTACACTTACATCTTCTTTTTGTTTGTTACTTGTAGCTTTCATTACTACTGGTGCAGCAACATGCCAGTACTCAGTGGGAAGATTCAACTCGGTCTATCCTCGCTACCCTTGCTCTTCAACTGGATGGTTTCCTTTGTTCAATTACTTTTTGAACCGCCTCTCCGGTTAAGTGTAGAAGAAACTGGGAGTGTTGATGTCCAAGCACACCTATCGGTGGAAGAGTCAGCGGCAGAAAATATGCAGGCGACCGGACATGTTTTTGAGGTTTCTAGTTTAATTGGAAATTATGATGATGTGGCTCCATTTTGCCACTTTCAAGGATCTACTATTCCTTTTTCTGTGCCAGCCAAAGACCAAGAAGAGAAGGTAGTTGAAGATGAAGTGCCTCGTGGAGAGGCACGTTTTCTTTTGACTGTAGGAAAGAGCAGTATTAATATTGTCAAATCTGTGGATCATGACCAACAGCCCCTGGATGCATCAATTAGCAAACAAGAAGAAAATAAAAAGAAGAGGTGGCATAGAAAGAGAAAGACATTGGAGAAGGGTGATCGCATTTGCTCAGGAATTTGTTATTGTCCAGTCAGAATGGTCATGCATATGACAAAAAGAGCGCGTAATCTATTGTCGAAGGCTGGTAAGACCTTTTTTCTTGATTTTTAATATTGACAAAAATGTAAATCTGGAGCTCCATTAATGATGACTGTGAGGGATTCTTGCTTTCATTTAGTGCACTGAAAAATGTTTTTGAAAAACATACGCTTTTGGAAAGAACCCTTAATGGTGTTTAGACCCTGTTTAATATTCAATATGAATGTTAAGTGTAGAGTGTAGAACTACATTACTGTACTGGCAAAAAAGGGCAACAGAATTCTAATATTTCTGTTTCGGCACCTGTCTCAAAGCTTAAGCTCGGCTATGCCCCATTATGATGACTGTAAAGTTGGTGAAGATGCCTCCACAGGGTATTCCGAAGCAAATGGTCAAACACAAAGCAGTGATGCCAGTTGGATTATTGTTTTCTAACTGGACATTGCTCCTAGTTACTTCTCAAAGTACCAGCGTGCTATTTTTAATTCTGTCTTAGTTGTCATTGATCAGTGCTTGGATATTGACAGCTTTAGAAAAAACACACAAAAGGTGATGGGAGGAATGTTTGCACATAGTTCAACCGCAGGCAATCACTCGGGTAGCATTATAAGCCAGTATTTTTTGCTCACTGTGCCAATCTAGGCAGAGGCCTGCCATAAGTCAGTACTGACCTTGCTCCTCTTGGGAACAGCCTTTCACAAACCGCCAGTCAAGGCCCCCTCCAAAAAGGACCACAAGCCAATCCCAGACCAGTTTGGGCTTTATCAGGGTAAGGGAACATAGCTTGGACCCTCTGGCACAGGCAACAACAAACCCACTTCTGGGCCTACACTTGGACACTCAGGGCATACATAATAACACACAAAAGGTGATGGGAGGACTGCTTGCAAATAGTCTAACCACTGGCAATTGCTTGGGGTAGCATTCATTTTTCGCTCACTGTGCCACTCTAGACAAAGGTGCGCCATATGCAATTCAGTATTGATACTTTCCCTCATCATTCTCACATGTGGGTCCTGTGCTCACTGTGCTATTGGAATCAAGTTATATCTCACTCATAAGCAAAATTAGCCCAACACCGGTTTGTAGTTGCTTGTGTTCCAATCTGGAGGTGACCTGACCTTGCAGTTCAGGCTGTACTTTTCCTGTTGGCCTATTGCATGGCCAAGACTAATTTGCATATGACTGGTCTTTGTCTGAAGTGGCTTGATGGGCAAAATGATGGACTGGAATGTGGCCCCAAGTAATTACAAGTGGCTGAGATTAACCCAAACATTCTACCTATTACCTTCCTGTTTTCCTCAGTGTGATACTCCATGTGTAGGTCTAAAACTGAGAACATTTGTATTAGTATAGATTTGTGTTTGAAAAGTGTTAGCTACTTTTAAATGAGAAACTTCTTTGAAACCAACGGTCACATTAAAGCAACTCATGTATCTCACATCTGACATTTGAGGTGACTCACAATGATATGTACAAGTACTTGGAGACCCCTGTAGAGGAGGCAGAACCCTAAACCTTGAATTTAAGGTGGGGTTTAAATGTGTGACCCTAATATCATAAATGTAGATAATGGGACTGATTAACAAAAGCATTTATGAGCATGGAAAAAGTGTTATGCGAGTACTCTTTTATGATCTCTGACGTGCCTTTCCTAATCAGCTCCGAAATGTCCAACTCCCTATAAGTGAAAGCGCAATTTGGGCAAGGTCCATTCTATTTGTATAAATTGTACATGAAAATTACCTGATTGCCTTATTAACCCCTTTTAGATATTTTGGGACCAATTCACAAAGGAATGTAAGGGTATGTAAAAAAGTATTCATAGAGTACTACTTTACATACTACAAAATGCAATTATGACTAGACTAACCCTGGGCGAAGTACTACGCTACGCTCGCGTAGTTTGCGCTACTTTGCACAACGCAAATTGCACGTAGCACAGTGCAAACACGCGTAGCGTAGCGTAGCGTAGTGCAGCGGTCATATTTTGCTTGCTCGCGGTCCTCAACGTCAAGTTGGCGACCGCGAGCAAGCAAAATGACATCCCGGCGAGACTTTTTCCTCGTTCGCGATCAGCAACATCAAGTTGCCGATCGCGAGCGTGGAAAATAAACCTCCGGCGAGATTCTCAACGCGGGGAGGTCAGGTTTCTCATTGTGAGTGGTCGCGTATGCTGGCGACCGCTCGCGATGAGAAACTACCAGTCCGCGTTGAAAGCTGCCGCTCGAGTAAAAATCTACTCGAGCGGCAGTAAAGACAGCTCGCACTGTGCAAGATGCCGTTTTCAATGATTGCACAGTGCGGACAAGCATCCGGCACTGTGTAATCATTGCGAACAGCGCACTACGCAGTTCGCGTAGTGCTATGCGTAACTCGCGTAGTGCGAACTGCACTTTGCGTAGCTTCGCGTAGCGCTACTTCGCGAACTACGCCCAGGCTTAGACTAGACCCTAAAATATTTAAATTGTAGTCAGAATGGGTGATGTAGATGATTCTGCACATTTTTGATGTTGAGCAAATTAAAATCTACTAAATGGAATTTTCTGCACATTTAAACCTTTTACTAGTTTTTAATAACGATATAACACTTGAGATTTCCAAATTTTGGAATTCCATTGACTTCGACTGAAATGACTTTTAGTATCCTAGTAAGCGACCTGCTGGCTTTTAACATTTTACCTAGGACTCTACTGCCACGTGGCCAGTAATAGAAAAATAAGCAAGTTTTGATGATGTTTCCTATGTTACAAACACACAATGTGCTATCGAGTCAATGGGAAAATACTAGATTTGACTAACCACCATTTAACTAGCCAGTATCGATGCATCAAAGTATCCTAGAGGACTAATGGGAGTTGAAAGCCTTAACTAGTTGTGTTCACAGGACACAAATGGATTAGAGATTGAATACATAGAGATCAGACCACCATAACTCAAGAGCTGTCCAGCGGATGAGAAGAGTTCCATGTATATCCATGTTGTATCATTGGGGTGCCCAGGAGAAACCTTCCCCATACTATACCATTTGTGCTATGGGTGCCACCTAATGCACTTAGAAATGTGTAAATACTTACATATCTGAGCACTTTTGAAAAGCTTAAACAGGCATAGCTTTCCAGAAGTAGTCCTGGAATGATTTGCAATTTCCACATCACTCATAAATATACCCAAACTTAGACGTAAGCTTTGTGTAGTACATTTTTCAACTACAGTGTAAAATGCTGCAGGAAATGTCTGCAGTTCTTAAAAACATAAGATCAGCTAGTTTAAGAAAGACCAAAATAGTAGTCCACTTCCGTCCCTTGAAATGTAGTTAGGCCTAGTTTCAACAGTCCCAGCTGCAGATTGTTACATGCTGCAGGGCCTGTACCTATGCAATTGTAACAATCTTGGTCCAGAAGTGTTTCCTTGACAAACTATATTCTGGCAGTATTTTCGTAAGGGGCTGGAATGTCAGGACCAGACGGTGTTGCCTATGTTTTCTAATTTCAGAGTTACCTACTGTAAGCAGTGATGCATTACTGCGCCAAGCCATTAGCGTTTGCAACACTGCAGTGGTGTGCTCCTTACTAAATAGCAGATATACCTTAAAGAATAGCAGTAGCAACATGGTTTCCATAAAATGTCTGAGTCCCTAATGGGAAATGATATCATATAAACATTTAGAAGGTAAAAGTTGTAGGTATGTTTACAGCCACTACTAACATGCAACTATCAGGTACATTTGCATGTGCTTTGGTCCTTTCGTTTTACTATAGCCGTATAGCTCATTGGTGAGTGAAATACTCGTTGTTTAAGGTTAAAGGTTCTGAAGCCTAGGGCGGGCCTATAACTAGGGAGAGAGTTTTACCATCTGGTATAGCCCAAGGCAGAAGGGTTATAGGGCATTATAAAGTGTCACAAACTGGAGGTATAATGTTCTAAATTAAACAAGGAGTTACAGAAAGACAAACATTGCAGTGCTGGAGCCACAGGCATATGCCAGCCTTTATTGGCCCTTAGTCACTCCATTGTATTCAGTGAAGCTCTCGACATTCCAGTGTACTAATACAGTGGTAGCGTAGGACGCCAATATGATGCTAAGAGAAGTTGATGCAACCGATATTTTAGAAATTAGATTTTTGGAAGCAAAGAATATGTCTACCTCATAAATATTTATTCATATATCCATTACAAACTGAGAGCACCATATTTAGGAATTATTCCTACTGCTGAAGATAGGTTTCTGATCAGAAGGCTAGGATAAAATTGACTTTCATTGTTTCCATATTTCAAAGCGGAGGCATTCGTTCATTTTATATTTAAAGAAAATGGTGTGAAAATTGTACCAAGTCTGTCCAATTTCTGCAAACAATTTTCAGTAGAGATATACTACGTAAACTACCAAAGCATACACTAAAGTTGAGATCAATACATTTTAACTATAGCAAAAAAGATCATGGTTCTTGTTGACTTGTTGGCATGTCCTAAAAGACCTAGCCAGAAGTGAAATAATTACAGCTAATTGTATAATCTGTAGCAATTATAGGGTGTTGTCCTGTTGGAATTTAAAATGTCTTTTCTTAAGAAACATGAAATGAAATATAATTAAATGCGCTTGGCAAATCTAACCTTTAAATCTCAATTTAAGGGAAACTACTTAAACTTAATTCTAAATTGGGGCATTGTTTGCTATTTCTACATCATTTACTGAATATTATATAATGTATAACTGTGACTGTGTCTTGTTTTATGTTTTTTACAGTATAAGTCGTTAAAATGAATTGAAGTGTAGTGATTGTGAGAATGCCATCGCCGATAACATTATTGCATGATTATAAAGCAGAAAATAGACTGTCGTACTAAATTTGTCTTTATAAATGAGAGCCAAAATTCTGTGACATTGGTGACTAGGTTCGTTAGGCAAGGGTGGGAGAACAATGACCCAAATGTACAAACACTCTTTTTCAAATTGGGATGGGTAATTATGCAGTGTGTGTCTGTTCCTAACGTCATTGCATATATGAGGTCCAAGAAATCTTCCAGTGTGCAGACAGACATTTGTACATTACGTAATTTGTACATTGCATCACAATATTTTACTTTGGACTATCGTGCAAAACAGCTGTATTTATGTGATAGGGATGTTATTTTATAAGTTGTTCAGCTAAGTGAAAAAGGTACACATATGCATTGTTTTGAATGCACAGGTATGTTGCGAACAAATCTAACAGCAACATTAATAAACCTAGTTCAAAATTATAAATTTGCCTCAGAAAAATTGATTTTGCATTTTAATGTTTGTAATTTTAGGTGTAGGCCGGAGAAAGTCATTAAACATGCTATGGATTCTTGTAATACTGCAAACATTCTTCAAGGTAATCTCTGGTAAGTGTTCGTTTGACCTCTATCACCCTTAACGTATAAGAGTTTATGATATAAATAGCATCTTAGATTCTCTATAATGGATGTTTGTGAGTAAGTGAGATAAAACACATATACACCACCGCGTACAATGGTTTTGTTATGTGATACGATTATTCTTGTAACATTAATTATATTGGCACCTTCAGTCTCTTCACTAACTGCTATTTACTATTCACAATACAATCCTCATTCTGGTCCACCATGTGTACAACCAGACACCTTATAAGGGACAAAAAGCTTGGCAGTAGTGGACATACCTGATTGTGAACATCACATCCCCCATGTGTGGCAATCGGTTGCATACATCGCTCTTTTAATCACCATCATAACTGTGGAAAGCAATGCGGACATAGGAACTGCTAATTACAAGAAGCCAACACAAGGGAATGAAAACCTGCACAAGACAATATCCCTAGTAGTTGCATGCTACCATTGACTGGAACCACTGAACAAGGTCTTTATAAGCTACGTATAAGCTACAGCATGATTCAGAAACTTAAACACATCTTCTCAGAACACCCCTCAGTTGGCCACAAGCAGCCAACCAGTTTGACACAGACCCTCACCAGCAAAGAACTCCCAATGGGGTCATAACGGATGAGGCCCAGAACATAACCCTGTAATATAAACAAGCAGAAAATCTAAAAACTCATTTCAACACATTCCTTCGCCAGAATCCAACAAAAATTAATCTTGCAGGGATGAGGGTAACAACTTCAAATCTGATCTCACTGGATGTAGTAAGTGTACAATGGGTAAGGACATGCATCTGAATTTTCAGAAACTACAAAAAAGATTGAACTCTTGCACAAAGATAGTTAAAAATTCAAAACCGAAATACCAATAGACCTAAAAGAACAGACATATGCTGCAGGATCTCTCCAGCATGCTCTGTAAGGGCTGGTTTGTTAACACAACAGTCCAAGGACTTTCCTATACTACAGGCCAGCCATGGATAGGCATTCCAAATGAACTGACACAAAGTCAGTCCATTTGCTATTACAAATAAATCCTTACTCGTATAATCTGTTCCTCTAAGCAATACAGACACCCACCAGCAGAGGATTTCATCTATTTGCTTCGCCTGGAATGCTCCAGATTTTTAAGCAAGAAGAATATAACTCCGTCTTGCTCTGATTTTTTCATTTCATCTATGTCACGTGACAGACCCTCATCCAAACCCGACCTCAATTAAATCGCACAGTTTGCAGTGGATTTGCTTACTCCCCCTGAATACTCAATCATATTCCTTGAACATGAAGGTTAATTCGGTGGTGGGTACAGTTGATTCAAAGAGATCCCATTTATTGTCAATGCCTACAGTTTGAATCATACTCTACCTTCAGTTACCTAGTATTGGAACATCAAACTAGTACAGCTTCTATCGCAATAACCAATATAATCTACCATTGCCTCAAGGGCAACATCTCCTTTGTGTAACAATGCATTGGACACATTACTGAACAGGCCACACAGTTCTCCGATAAGATCTAATTGAGGTGATTCTGTGATCATGGGATCTGATACAACATTTTACCAATAGAAGGCATGAGAATGGCTCCATCCCCAGTCTCATAACCTTGAGAGAGGGCACAGTCCATAAAGAGGAACCGAACCAAGTGACCTGGTCTACTTTCAAAGTACCTTATCCCTCTTATACTCTAATACTATAATCACTAGTTAACCAAAATGATTGCAGGCGCATTTCCAAGACACTAAACATATTAACATCCCTAACGTTGCCGTGTCAGTCTCTATGAATCTACCAGCAACTTCCACTAATATGCAGTTTATCTCCCTTACCACCCACTAGAACCAGAATGTGACAGATAACACACTAGACATTGCTCTTTATAAGACAAAGGAACAAAATGTAGGAAATCTATGCAGTGAGGAGTTAAATGAGGAAAGCAAATCCTCTAGGACAGTGGAGCATGCATGATGAAAAAAAACCCTGATTATCTAATCCGGAAAACCTATGCTTATTCAGAAAACACAAAACACATAATCAAAATGAAGTCTTCAATCCTTGGAAGTCAAATTAACTCTGCCAAAAATTGCAAAACTAAACTTTCAGAAACTGTCTAACAGGTTACCAATGCCCTCAATTCTTTAAACATTAATGGTATTATCAATACATTTGAGAAACTTTCACAATTCCTTGATGCTAGAGTAAAAAAATATATAATGACACTGTCAGAGCTATCTGATCACCAGAAGGTCACTGAACCAATCATTATCAACAGATAAAAATCAACCCATCTCCCTCGCTCTAGCCTAGTGCACTTCCTGTAAAGGACTCATCAAGGGTTCATTCTCATACCTATACTTTTCTACATGTATCTTAAACCGCTTAGGGCCTACTCTGTAGTTCAGGCATTTCATCTTACCAATAGGCTGACTATACAAAGTCATTCTTGTGATGAAATGACACACTTTGCACAGACTCTTGAGAACATCCAAACCAGAATGGCTGACCACCACCTTAAATTAAATCCAGTTAAAGAAAAGGGCCTGAAATAGAGTTCTGCGGATGCATTACTCTATCACAAAATTGATGGTTATGCCGTATGCCGTGTTACAAGTGCATTATATCCAATGGCACTTGTAATAAAGTTGATAGAATATCTGGCACATTTATGACTGAGTAAGCCATCCGCCAAACTCTAAATGAGGGCCTGAGTTCCTTCTTGTTTCTCCCTCATACAACTATCATGCCTGCGAGGTAACTATAATAGTGTGAACTACAACTCATGGCTTCATTCTTCACAGGGAACTCGACCTGCACACACACATAAATAATTTGGCCAGAAAAGTGCAATACAAATGAGAAAATTAGAATGTTGGGAGCTCCACTGACGACAATGAGTTGATTTAGGGCTGATAATCCCTGGTATAAAATGTGTGCTCCAACATTCCAATGTTTGTCTTTCTATTTCACCCTTTTTAATTTAGAATATTCTATCCTCAGTGAGTGGAATGTCCTAATATCCTTATAGCTCTTCTGCCTCGGGCTATATCAGTTGTTAAAGACCCTCTCCCTTGTTATAGGCCCGAACCTGCAGCTTGTGCCTATAACTCGGGTTCAGGGCCTTTAACAGCAGCTATAGCCCTCTGCAGCAGGATATAAGGCTATATTAAAGCTCCTGTGTGTGATAAAAGCTTACATGCCAGAAGCGGACATCATTGTCCTTGTACAGTCTTTGAATTTGTCAAGACTAGACTGTGGAAAGTTATGAAACCTCATCCAAGGGTAAACTAAAGTACACCTTGCCCACTAATGGCAGTTTAACATGCTAAGAGAAGCTTAATCTCTGGGGCTACACTTTCTGATCACATTCCCCCTGTTGCCATCACACACCAATTATAAGCAGCCTTCCCTGTTTGCACTTCATTGCATCGGCTATTCTACCTTTTGCAGTGCACCGTGCAAATAAATGGTACTGCACGTGTAGGTAGGATATGTGATGGATCGGGGCAGGGAGCAGAGACATTGTGAAGGTTATCCTATATAGAAAAAAAAAACAGCTGGGATTGAGAATGGGGGGGATACCTGTTAACTTGGATCAACAAAGGGCGCAATTCTGTTGGCAATATGATATGGTTTTAATTGCATATGGCCGGGAGAACAGTCAACACCGTAGAACTGAAAACTGAACTCATATTTGCTTCTCGCAGGCGACTTCTTTTATATGTTAAACCCATAATGACTCACATGTTAGTTTTTTGCAAAGTAAGCTAATAAGATGTTTCCCTGCCTATAAAAATCTTATCTACACAGTTCTATATATGACATATCATCTATGCTTCTCTGCTCGTGTTTCCTCCAATTTGAACCACCTTGCACCTTCAGAACATGTTAACCTTTAACATAGTTGATTCCTCTGGTGTTTACTATCCTTAGTGGTTCTTGGGCCTGCCTTATCTTGCTTCCTACAGTGCTGGTTTAAATTGCTCTCTGACCTCGTACTTCTCCGTAACATGTGTTGATGCTAAGGCTGGGTGGGGGTTGTCACACTTATGTAATGTGTTTTGAAGTTTCATGTCTACATTCCCACCCAGTTGATATATCATCTACCTTCTCTGTTGCTCTCTTGTTAACGGACAGTAACTGATAAATGTTACCTGCAGCGTCCTTAACCTGGGTGTGGGGCCTAACTGTGAACACTCCTCCTATCTTGGTGCTTACCCTTTTACAACATGCTATCACTAAATGAAAAATACAGTTCATCAGAATCAGTACCACAATAGTTGGCAACAGGGCCTTGAACAGTCCAGACATCCACGATGGCAACCAATCAAACCACCCACCCTGAGAAACACTCAGCAGGGGCCCCTCCTTCATTTCTCATCATCCTCTGCAGGTTGTGCAGTGTTCATTTATTTATTTATTTATTTATTTTGAAGCTTATAGAGCGCACAGCTACCCCCAACAGGGGTGTCCCGGCGCTTGTGGCAGGCGGCAAATGAGGTACCAGACAGGGTCTAAAGGCTGGAAAACAGCCAGGTCTTTAGTGAACGTCGGAAGAGCGTCTCAGACTCGGCCGACCGCAAGGAGAGTGGTAGGCTGTTCCAGGTTTTGGCCGTGATCATGGGAAAGGCTCTGCCGCCCATTCTAGAGCGGTGGTAGCGTGGAGTAGCCAGAAGGCAGAGACTGTTTGATCTGAGGACACGGCTGGACTGGGAATGCTTGAGTCGAGCTCTAAGATAGGCTGGGCCGTGACCCTGAAGCGATCTGAAGGCCAGGACGAGAGACTTGAATTGGATGCGTTTGGTCACGGGAAGCCAATGGAGTTTCCTCAAGTAGGGAGAAATTGAGTGGCGATAAGGGATTTTGCATATCAGCCTGGCAGCGGCGTTTTGAACGATCTGCAGACGTTGTAGTGTAGCTCCTATTTCCCTTATAGGCTCTGCGCATTGGAATAATATATCCTATAGGTTTGACATAGGACTAAGGTCGGTATGTCCCTATCGAGTATATTAAACTTAATTACTTGTGCCAGCTAGCTCAGAGGCCACTAGAAACTTCTTGACGACAAGAAGGGAGTAGTTTCTGGCAACCGCAAAACATGACCACTGTGTTTCCCTTACAGAATCAGGATATGTCCCAGAGTCGTAGAAACAATAGATAACTATTTCACTCAGCTCAGTTGTGCAGGATTCAGTTATTCTCAGAGTTACACAGAAATAACAGACGGGCGTTTCAATAAAAAGGTTTATTGAACAGTCTTGTTTCTGTAGTAAGTTAGATGTGCTGTTACGATCACAAGACAGTATGTGAGATAAATAATGTACAGAGTGAGCAGTAGAAATAAATAATACTGCGTTAGCATTATCTTTTCAGCATATATGCATTTACATAAAATGACACAGCCTAAAAATGCGAGTACTCATACGATGCGTTTCTAACCTAGTTCTACCCAGTGTACCTAACCTTTCCTAGGTGTAGGGAGTAGTAGAAGTAGGTGCTGTATTCCTGACTAGAGTATACTAAGAGTAAGTTACGCCTAGTATGCCAAGAGTCTAGTATGCCAAGAGTCTCTCTAGGTTCTAGTCTGCTCCATACCTGAAGAATGAGAGAGGTAGGAATCTCTTTCCGGACTCGAACTCCAACACCCCGCAAGGGAAGTTAGATCACTGGAAGCTGGACTCTCTGCGTGCAGAAATGACAGTGTCTTCTCAGTGCGTCCGGCCGGGAATCGGGCTCCTCTGAAGTCGAGGTCTCGTCTGATTTACAGGGGTTTGGGAAGGTATATTTATACCTGAAAATGTTAGCATTGACGTGAGTTGGGTAGCGAAAGACGTCATGAATGAATCCCTTAAGGAATAGAGGTTCATGCATAATGTATGAGTCCTTGAAGAAATCAATAGTCCTGGGCAAGGGAAACTCCCGCAGCCTGAGGGTCTGTTTTTTCATGGACTCGTTGAGATGTTAGGGTGGACGGATGTCGGAAGCCATGCCTGTATTTGGTATGCATGGTTTATGCCTAAATAAGGTCTGGGATGTTATGCCTATATAAGGGCAGGTTGGATTGTGCCTATATAAGGTCATGATTCTAAAAAGCCGGTTTATGGACACCCTATAAAGTATACAACACCCACTCCTCTTTTGTGTATACAACAATACTAAAATGCTAAACATTTAAAATGCTAAACATTAAAATGGAGTACCGCATAGTAAAACATATCCTAAAAAAGCTTTAAAAGATACATTAAAATGCAAAGGTTTCTTTACATCATTAAGCAGTGTTCTTCAATTCCAGCATGTAGTATAAAATAAATGCATTTGGAACGAAATATAAAAGCAATATTTACATATGACGAAAATGATCGATAAGGTTGTTCAAAATCAAAGTCATTTCCTATCATAAAATTTAAATGAACTGATTTAGACACACAAGATGACTAAGTGTCCCTGGAAGTACTGCCAAGTCTGTATTATAAGGCTAGTTTTACTTTAAGCAGATTGGAGTGCCATTTTGTTCGAAAAAATAGGACAAAAGTTCAAATTTGGTAAAGTTCCAAGGTTTCTAAAAATGAAGGCCAAATTGTTGCTGTTGCTCTGGAACACAGTATGCCGAAACAGAGTCAGTTTACGGGTCTGGGGTAAACATTAGATCATCTATTTCAATAGACAAAACATCATCCACTGTCGTTGGTGTAAGTTGGAACACCTCGTGTAAATGATTGATCGCACAAAGATGGGAAGCATCGCTCTCAGCATAGGTCGCCGCAGCAATGTTCGCGTTCGTTGTTACCTGTGTGCCTGGAGTTGTTTCTCGTACCTCAGCAGCAGCAGGAGGCGACTGTGAGATCTCAATGAATGCTGACATCAGGATTGGAAGCCTCTGGGGACAACACAGAGCATGGGCCGTAATCGGGTCCAGCAAAGTATCGACATCCTTTGGCGCAGCTGATGGATATGTTAGACAGGCGTCCAACACGCATTCTTCACCGCATAGCAGCAAGCGTAGAACAGGTAAGATGCAATCATGCCAGATTGGTCGGAATGACAGAAACCAAGTTGTATTAAGGTCCCGTAGACGAGTCATGCCTAGTAGCTGTACTATACGCTCACGGCACTTTCTTTCAAGGAGAGCTTTCTCCATTTCGCTCGGAGTGATATCGGCGAATCGGCTGGCCATAGCGCAATAGCAGACAGATGAACAAAATTCCCGCAACAAGTGCTAGAATTAATGGTATGCCACCAAACACCGAATGTGCAAAGTTCGGAATGATTCCAAGTATTGCCTGGAACGGTGCTAAGAGACCGGTGCAAATGCTCTTAAATACATGTACAATTCCTGTTGTATCTGACATGTTAAAGATACGTGATATCATTTCTACGAAATGTATAGGGCAGTTTGTACGTATTAAAGTCTGTATCTCAGCCGAAGTCCTTGCAACTTGTAGATCATAGGTTTCTTTGGCCGAGGTCAAAGGCACAGTTTGCTGTAAAAGCATGGCTTTCATTCTGCTTAAAGTATCAAATCTTATAAAAGAGACGTTCAGCGAAGGCCATAAAGGCGACTCCCTGACTGTGTCTATTGGGGGAAACAATACTTGCATACAGCAAGTGACCCTGGAGTTGACCGTTACTAGATATGGGATGCCTGGCAACATTCCACAGCAGCCCTGATCATTCAACATGAGGTAACTCCCATTAGAAAGTTGTCCAAACGTTGGATTAATCACAGCAGCTGGTGAACCGTGCTGATGGCAAGACAAGTTTGCCACAGAACCATTACAAGCCCCGTGTAAAATAATGTCCTGACATATGAGTGAACCGGTCAGTGCATGTTTACAGTTGATACCGCTAAGAAACACTTCACGATCCCCACTCCAACATCTATGTGTATACGGTAAATCCCAAGATATCTTAATGTATTCCTTACCCAACCTTTCATATTTGCCTGCTTGCATCTGTCTGAGGCAATACTGAAACTGAAAAGTTGTCACAGGTAATGTTATTTTGCCATGAATGACCCATTCTGCAGCTGGTTTTTCTGCCACTGTAAATGGTAATTTCTCAATTTTTTCAATGCTCAGCACTGTATACCTTGCTCCTCTTTGTGCCAATTCGATCTGTTTATCAGTGAGATTGTATTCTGCAAACAGAGACGACGTGTTGATGAAACGCCAAGGCACATAGCCCGCTCGCAAAGATTGCAGCGTCCATGTCAATAACACAATAGAACGTAATTGAGACTGACCTTGTTGTAACATAGCCAAATCTTGTTCTAGAATGTCGATAGCAGAGGATACAATGCCATCCAATGAATAAATCCTGGAGGACAAAGTTGTTAACCCATTGTCGACCACAGAGAGTGTTTTCTCTAAATTAATACGATCAAGTTCACGTATTCGTTCTGCAGCCTCTATCTGTGACACTTTCCATGCTTCGTTATAAGCAGCATAGATGCCGGCATATATGAAACGTTTTTGACGCGGTTTTCTTGGTCCAAGCAAGAATTCCTTAAGATCTGTGTCCTCTTTAAGTAAGGTTAAGTGTTGCTTCACATCCTGTAGTGTAGATTTATGCAGCCAATCGAGGCATAATTTTCCTACACTGTATGTTGTTACTACCCCTGGATGTTGTCTTTGGACATATCTTGGGTCTGGCCTATGAATAGTAAAGCCCTTAGTTTTGTTCAAGAACCTTTCCTGACAGTTGTTTGTGTCTGTGGGCCAGATCAACCATTTTTTCCAATTTGGATGAGTTCTGTTGATTTGTAGTATATTGTCAACTGTCACCACTGCCTTTGTATTATTATCACTGGCAGGTGTTGGCACAGAAGGTGTTTTCATCTCTTTTATCTTGGCTAATCCAAGACAAGATGTTTGTTGGACGGTGTCATTCAAAAAACGTATTTGTTCAGGGATTATACAGGCTCTAAATAAAGCTTCTATACCCTGTACTTGCCAATCTTTACTACCCCAGACAGTTTTTGTCTCAATAGTGTCTTTCCATAAGTCGAAACCCTGTGTAGACAGTTGGGCAATAAATGCTTCAGAGTAAATCTGTTTTGTATTTGTTAACATAATTTTCAGTCCTGTTTTGTTTACATTTTTATAGTAAAACGTTTCTGGATCAGATGTATTATAACCTGAAAAATATGGAAATTTACTAGCAAAAGTTTTTGAACTACCTTGTGGTGGTGTAGGACAATGTTCCCATTGATTAAACATAAACACATTTCTTGGATATGCAGTTTTGTGCAAATAATGATGACCATAGTGGTTATAACAATACAGTTCTTCATAATCAGATGAACCCTCTAAAAATTCACTTTTAGAAAATGCAGCAGATTTTTCTAGATCAAACATTATATCTTGAACAGTCTCTAAGTCCCAATCATCTGAATAGGTACTGGACGTAATTAAATCACTTAGTGAAATTTTAAATAAATGTGGAATGTTCAATTGTTCACTTGGACCGAAGATTTCATAATCTGTTTTGTCCCACACTATACCATCCTGTATAGGAACAGCTGTGATGTTCACTGATGACAAGTCTCTTGCTTCACGATGGGAAGATTTATGTGGTTTCAAAAGTACATTCACGTCTTTTCCTTCACTGTTCACATGGATGTATCTGCCACTTATAAGCATTCTTACTGTTGTTACCAAAGCTAGCCAGAGCAGGAAAACAAAAAGTCCAGATGTAATCCAGAGTTCAATCCATGGAGAAACCAGATAAGTCTTTTTCAGAAAGTGAATAAAGTCTTGTACTTGCTGCTTGAATTTTGATGATGCTGGCGTCGTTTCAGGGTCACTTGAATCTTCTGAGAATGTATCAAAGTCAATGAAATAGCCAGAAGCAGTTCTGTCAATTGTTGGAATTGCATCAGGATTCGTTGAAATCACAGGGACCAGTTCTTCACGTGTTACGTTGGTGTAGACAGGTGTATTTGGACGAACTGTTATTTGGTTATCAAGAGGGATGATTTCCATAGCTTGGTTGCTTAGTCCTTCATTTGTTACAGCTGAATTCTCGATTGTGATCAGTCTTTCAGTCTGAACCTCTTGAATAGTAGCGAGAGGAGTGCGTTTGCTACTAGGTCGGAGTCCACGAGGCCTACTGCTTAGTATTGGCCACATACTGTGGTTTGATCAGGTCGATTGACACAAATCTTTTCTCCTTTCTTCCAGCAAGGGGCGGCAGAAGTACTGTCCTTGTTCCTTGAACAGCTAGAACAGGTACCGGTTGTCTGTAAGAAGGTCCAAATTCCTTCTTGTCCGCGATTTTTTCTCTGACTAGATCCCCAACTTTTGGAATCCAGACAGGCCTTGCTGGGACCGCCGATTTTTCCCCAGTGGTGGTTGGCTGTAGGGATATGTTGCTTTATTTCGTTCTTAACTTGTTAAGATCCTGTAAAACAGCCAAACGATCTTTGATATCAAATTCTTTTTGTTCACCACTGTGCCTACGTGTTCTAAGTCTGGAACCCACATTCTTGTCCCAAATAGGACCTCATATGGAGTGACCCCCCTAGAGAACTTCTTGGCAAATTATTGAGAGCGCGCTGGACGCTATTTAGGTGTTTGACCCACCCATCACCCGAGCCTAATACCCTAGCTGTTATAGACTGCTTTATGTCCCGGTTTTTCCTTTCCACAACAGAATTTCCCTCAGGATGGAATGGAGAGGAGTACCGCAATGCAACGCCCAGACTGGCCATGTCCTCCTTGTAAGCCCTAGAGCTAAACGCAGGAGCCTGGTCAGAATGTAGCGTGCCTATTGCGTATGTGCCGATAAAGACTCGCAAATCTTTTATAACAGTTCGAGCGTCAGCCGAGCGCTGAGGCCATAACCATAGGAACCTAGATTCAGTATTTGCGGGAATGCCTTTGTCCAGTAGGACGCTGGCGATTTAGATAGCTTAATGCTGTCTAACAGTGGTGTCTGCACTGGGCTGCCGCATTCGCTGCATGGTGTCTGGTGGCCCTCTCGCTGTAATTTACAGTCTAAGCAATTGTTGATAAATATGTGAATGTGTGTATTCATTCCAGGCCACCAGTACATCTCTTTTAACTTCAAAATTGTTTTTGAGATCCTTTGATGTGACAGACCCTCCCCCAAATGTGTTTCATAAATCAAAGCTGCTCTTCGTTCCATGTTTGGAATTACCCTATCCCCCACTCCAGGGATTCGAGCAAAAGGAACGTTATTCGCATCAATTACATAAGAGTACTTGAGTGGAAACCTTTTTGGTAACGCTGCACAGCTGCCTTTGCTTGAAGCATTGACAGCTAACATTATCTCACCGTCTATTTTTGTTTTTGAACGAGTGATCGCAGCTACGGAAGCCGTCTGAACAGCCCCCTTTGCGGCTTCGTCAGCCAATGAATTCCCTGCAACGTGAACGCCATCACGCTGATGACTCAGTGTGTGAATCACGTGAGCTTTTGGTAGTTCGTTTTTCAACAGAACTACTTGTTCCCAAAGCAGTTTGTGCTTAATTGTGCCACCCTTCGCATCTTTGAAACCATTTTCAAGCCAAGTTCGTATATAGTCATTATACGACTGAACACAGTAATAGGAATCGCACACTATCAGTCTGAGGAATTCTCGATCCGTACTCTCAAGTGCCAGTTTGAATGCCTGTAGTTCAGCTCGCTGAGCTGTACAATCACCTAGTGACTGAGTTTTTGTGACCATAGGTCTGAAGATGCCATTTCGCATGCGACCTTTAACGATAGCACACGCTGCACTGTAAGCCTGCTTACTCCCTGTTGCGGGCTGTGCGGATCCGTCAGTGTAAATTACGAATTCATACTGATCGAGAGGCAGAATCTCAGTGGGCAGAGGACATTCTTGTTCATATTGGAGAAATGCCTGTGTTTTTAAATCTGGATCAAAAACATATTCAACATCAGTTGCAGCAAGAGAATTAACCCACTGTATCCATCTCGGATGTAAAGCTTTAGTATTTGGAATGCTCGCTTTTGTGACCGCTTCTAAAGCTGGTACCGGGGTAACGACAATTATGCGTTTCCCTTGGGCTAAGGCTCTTTCTTTTGCTACAGCTGTTTGAACTGCTGTCAGAATTTTTTCAGTTGAACTGAAACGCATTTCCGCTTGTGTATACAAATGTGATTTGTATGCAATTGGTACTTTCTCACCCTCATTAAAGGTTAAGTAAGTGAATCCACATTGACCCGAAATTATTCAAATCACCAAATTTCTTTGACTTACGCGTGTTTGTAAGTGATTGTGTTGCTAACATGTTAGCTTGGAGTGAACGCAAAATTTCTGTGTGTTCCTGTGTCCAGGTTTTGATTGAAAAATCAGGTTTGATTAATGCGTAAAGAGGTTTAACCCTTTCTGCGTAGTTCAGAATGTATGTTCTGCCAAAATTTAGGAAACCCAGGATTGATTGTAAGTTTTTTTGCGTTTTTTGAGGTTGGAGCAGCGCACATTTCTCTTGCCTTCACTTGAAAGCTCATATCCCAAAAATAGGACATTGAGATGGGCAATTCGGGACTTTTTAAAGTTGAATTTGTAGCCCTCAGAGGCGAATCCCAGTATAATGGTGCTCACCCTGTTCAAGTGTTTTTCCAAGTCATCGTCTGTCAGATAGATGTCATAGACATAGGACAATGCCTCGTTGTCATAAATTTGTAGTAACTCCGTTACTCTCGCTGAGAATAAACCTGGGCTGTTCTTGAACCCTTGTGGGAGTCGACAAAAGTGACGCTGGGTCCCCATTATGGAGAATGCCGTTAAGTACCTGCTTTCAGGTGCTATATTTTGACAAAAGAAACCGTTTGAGATGTCTAATGTGGTTTTGTATTTTTTACGCACAATGTTATTCATTAATGCTGTGCTGTGTGCATTTTGCACTGCAAAAGTTTTAGAACAAGTGTTTAAATGTCTGTAGTCCAAAACTAGACGATATGTATTGTCTGGTTTGGAGACAGGAAACAAAGGATTGTTCATGGAGGAGGTGCATGTTTCAATCACCCCTTGGTATTCAAGTTGATTTAAAATCTCCCTGACCTGTTTTTTAGCTTCTTGCTTAATAGGATACTGCCTCTGTGCAGTAGGTTCATGTTTCAGATTTATTTTATGGTGAGGTGAATCCTCATCCCATCCTACATGATTTTTATATAATGCTGGAGCCTGGGCCACTGCCCATTTTCTGGCATATGTATATTTTAAGTGAATTGGAATATGATTGGAGAAGGCAGGCATAATCATGTCCTCGCCGTGTGGGCACTCCCTGACAAATTGTGGTGGCCAGTCCTTTTCTGCTAGAAGTATGTCATAACCCTTTGATAGTTTTTCCCAAAAGACTGCTTTAACCTGTCTAGGTTTGTCTCCCTCCATCCGGAGTGTTATTTCATATAACTTTTGTGGAGCACTAACCCTGGTTCTACAGTCTCTACCGTAATGTACTCATTCAAGTCCACTATCTCCAGAAGTTCCATCAGGTTCTGGCGAGCTATTGTGACTTCTGCTGCACTGTCCAGCATTGTCTGAGCCCATTCTCCGTTCTTGAGTTGTGATCTCAGTATTCTAGGCATGTCTTATCTTTAGACCTGCTACTTTCTTTTTGGAGAATTGAGGTTTTGCTTTAGTTTTTGGAGCGTGTTTGTCGTCTTTCGATTTCACGCGTTCTTCTCTATGTTCTGTTCGTCCTCTTCTTTCCGAAGTCTGTGATGAGACCTGAAAGGGACGAGAGGAACGTGTATCATTATCTTGATACCTATCAGGTTTTCTCAAATTATCCCTATTCCTGAGGTTGTACCTCCTTTCAGAGGGCTCCTTTTGAGGAGACCTACCTCGGGATTGAGATCTTTTCTCATTTGAATTTTGTTTAGTAGTCTCCCATTTCTTTTTAGAAGATGTAGGAGTTTGTTTAATTGAGTCCTTCTCAGGACTTTCAGATAGTTTTGGTTTAACTGCCTCCCACCCAAACTATCTCTGCCTAATTCTGCATAAGATTGTTCTATAATTCTGGGTAGCTCTGTTTGATGTTCTGTAACATCAAATTCCCTTAGTTTTTGTCGGATCGCCACTGCTGCTGCTTCCCTTTAATATTTGATAATATTATTGTTGAGACCTGGTCGAAATTTTTCAGTAATTTCATACCTAAATTTAAAGCAGGCTCTGCCCCGTATTCGTTTTGAATTTGTTTTAGGACATCAGGTATTACCGCAATTGACGGAATGCCGTGTGTTTTAGTGTAGATGGCAGCAAAGACTGAGCCCCAAGTGGTGCAGTCTTCCAGTTGTGGTGTGATCCCCATCGGTAAACTAATGGTTAGGATTCTGTGTTTCTCATGCGGGCTAGTATTTGGAAATACTGCTTCGATTTGAGTAATTTTTTGAGCTATCCAAAATGGAATTTGCTCCCGCTTAGTGGGCATTTTACCCATGACTGGTATAGAGTCTGTGGTGTAATTTTTAGAGTATTCCCTGGTGAGGGTTTGATTTGGAAGTGTTAATGGTGGTTGGACTGTGAAAGTCCGCATGACATATTGAACCAATTGTCTGTAGATTTTTATTAGTTCTTGTAGTTGAACAAGTAAGTCCTCATCTGACATTATGTCAAGTTCAGGATGAGGTGTGTAGCCGGCTAGAATCGGCCAAGTTGCTCCTGGTCTACCTAGTGGACCGAGCCTGGTTATATTTCTGTGATGTTTTAGGGCGCCTTTAAACCAGAGCTGATGCTCCTGGTATGTTAATGGAATCTCTATATCCTCGAAAGGAATGTATTCCTCTGGTGGTTCATCTTCTTTGTAGAAGTGAAACAGTGTGTTACTGGATTGGATTCAGGAAATATTACCCATGAATAGAATACCTCTGTCTGAAAGGATTCATGTGCCTCAATCACGAAAACTGCTCTACCTCCTCTCGGTGGTAGGCCATGTTTTATAAGTTTTAGAGTAATGGCTCTTCTTAAGTTTGGAGCGATGTCAATGACACCCTCCTCGGTTTCATTTAAACCGGTGTTGTTAAAAAGTGCTGGTTGGGCTGGATCAGCCGCAGCTACACCGTTTCCGGCGTCTACATTCATTTTTGTTTTTTGAAAAATGTAGAACAAGTTTCAAGGAAACAAAGATAAGGTGCACAATATTGTGGAACACTGAATCCTTCAACGTTGAGCAAACCAAACAGCTAATATATAGGGGTCTTCCCTATGTAGCCGTGGCGGATACTAACCCTGCCCACTCCAGACGTGTTTTGGAGTATATGGGGTAGGGGTCTCTGAGAGAGAAAAGAATATATGCACAGCTGAGTTACTCAGTATCTAACGTTGAATTACTGCCTTACCAAACGTTGGGCGCCATGTAGTGTAGCTCCTATTTCCCTTATAGGCTCTGCGCATTGGAATAATATATCCTATAGGTTTGACATAGGACTAAGGTCGGTATGTCCCTATCGAGTATATTAAACTTAATTACTTGTGCCAGCTAGCTCAGAGGCCACTAGAAACTTCTTGACGACAAGAAGGGAGTAGTTTCTGGCATCCGCAAAACATGACCACTGTGTTTCCCTTACAGAATCAGGATATGTCCCAGAGTCGTAGAAACAATAGATACCTATTTCACTCAGCTCAGTTGTGCAGGATTCAGTTATTCTCAGAGTTACACAGAAATAACAGACGGGCGTTTCAATAAAAAGGTTTATTGAACAGTCTTGTTTCTGTAGTAAGTTAGATGTGCTGTTACGATCACAAGACAGTATGCGAGATAAATAATGTACAGAGTGAGCAGTAGAAATAAATAATACTGCGTTAGCATTATCTTTTCAGCATATATGCATTTACATAAAATGACACAGCCTAAAAATGCGAGTACTCATACGATGCGTTTCTAGCCTAGTTCTACCCAGTGTACCTAACCTTTCCTAGGTGTAGGGAGAAGTAGAAGTAGGTGCTGTATTCCTGACTAGAGTATACTAAGAGTAAGTTACGCCTAGTATGCCAAAGTCTAGTATGCCAAGAGTCTCTCTAGGTTCTAGTCTGCTCCATACCTGAAGAATGAGAGAGGTAGGAATCTCTTTCCGGACTCGAACTCCAACACCCCGCAAGGGAAGTTAGATCACTGGAAGCTGGACTCTCTGCGTGCAGAAATGACAGTGTCTTCTCAGTGCGTCCGGCCGGGAATCGGGCTCCTCTGAAGTCGAGGTCTCCTCTGATTTACAGGGGTTTGGGAAGGTATATTTATACCTGAAAATGTTAGCATTGACGTGAGTTGGGTAGCGAAAGACGTCATGAATGAATCCCTTAAGGAATAGAGGTTCATGCATAATGTATGAGTCCTTGAAGAAATCAATAGTCCTGGGCAAGGGAAACTCCCGCAGCCTGAGGGTCTGTTTTTTCATGGACTCGTTAAGACGTTAGGGTGGACGGATGTCGGAAGCCATGCCTGTATTTGGTATGCATGGTTTATGCCTAAATAAGGTCTGGGATTTTATGCCTATATAAGGGCAGGTTGGATTGTGCCTATATAAGGTCATGATTCTAAAAAGCCCGTTTATGGACACCCTATAAAGTATACAACAACGTCTGATCAGATAAGCTGGAGCTCCCACATAAAGACTGTTTGCATAGTCGAGATGTGAGGTGATTAGGGCATGGATGATGGTACGACGGGACTCCAGGGGAAGAAAGTGAAGGATTTTGCGGAGCATGTGCAGCTTTCCAAAGCAGGCCGAGGAAACATGACTAATTTGGGATTTACACGATAGTTCATTATCAAACCAGAACCCAAGGTTCCTAGCCGAGTTCACCGGCTTGGGAGGGGGATTCAGCTCGGATGGCCACCACAACGATGTAGGAGGGGGGCTTGTTTGATTGAAAAATAGAACCTCGGTTTTGTCCGAGTTGAGTTTAAGCGTGTTCTGCGACATCCAAGTGGAGATATTACATAAACAGTGTCTGAAATTGACAAACGCTGCCTCGGAGTGATCATCGAAAGAGAGCACCAGTTGTGTGTCGTCGGAATAGGAGATCACTCTTACCCCACAGGATTCAACCAGTGCTGCCAGGTGAGAGAGATAAACATTGAAGAAGAGGGGGCTCAGGGTCGAGCCCTGGGGGACCCCGCAATTCAAGGGTTTCTCCTCGGAGACAAAAAGTTGGAGAGAGACTTGTTGGGTACGGCCACTCAGGAAGGATCGAATCCAGGATAGAGAGTTGCCCTGGATCTCAAGGTTGTGGAGTCTCTCTAGCAGGATAGAGTGAGAGACCGTATCGAATGCCGCGGACAGGTAGAGAAGCACTAGCATGGCTGATCTGCCTGAATCCACATGTTCGCGGACGGTCTCAGAGACTTCAAGAAGGGCAGTCTCAGTACTGTAACCTGATCTAAACCCGGACTGGGAGTCGTGGAAAAGACGCCGGGATTCAAGATAACTAGACAGTTGTTCCTGAACTAGTTTCTCCAAAACTTTGTCTGGTGCTGGAAGAAGGGAAATGGGACGGTAGTTTTTAAAAACAGACGGGTCAGCATCCGTTTTTTTAGGATAGGCACTAGGAGGGCCTGTTTCCAGATAGAGGGGAAAGTACCCGAGCTCAGGGAGGAATTCCAGTTCCGGTTCAGTGGCGTATTAATAAGGGGGCTAAGGTGTTAAAGAACTGCGCCGGGCAGGGATCCTTAGGCGATCCAGATTTGCAGGCGAGGAGTTTTTGAAGTGAGGTGTCAGTGGGGATAGGGTGGAAGAAAGTCAGTGCATCGCCGGAGGCCGTAGCAGTGTCTGGGATAGGGGAAGGTGAAGATGGGGCAAACGATGAGTAAATATCCAGGATTTTATCGTAGAAGAAATCAAAGCCCGTTACAGAGATCCTGGGTAGGGGGAATAGCACTCGAGATGGCAGACGGGTTGGTGAAGTCTTTTACTATTTTAAAAAGAGTTTTTGAAGCATTACCGGCGATGTTAATTTTATTGATGAAAAACTCTCTCATCGTCGCACGTTTGAGTTTATGAAAAAATTTTAAGGCGATTTTATAGATCAACTTAGCCGCAGGATCATAGCATGATCTCCAGCTGCGTTCAAGTTTCTTACAGCGGCTTTTCTCGGCCCGTAGTTCTGAAGTAAACCAGGGGGCAGATGGCTTTTGTCTAGAGGAGTTGATATGTTTAAGGGGGGCAACAGCGTCAAGAGCCGAGGAAAGCCAGCTGTTGAAGTTTAGTACATCAAGCTCCGGGTCACCCGCCAAGTGAAGGGGGGTAGAGGAGAGTGCAGGAGTCATGGAATTGCTGGTGATTTCAAACCATTTCCTACTGTATTCCCGGGAGGTGGAAGTGTTAGATGATCGTAGGGGTAGTGCAATGCTAAACGGAATTAAGAAGTGGTCAGACCATGTAAGTGGTAAGGGGGGAGCTGTGGCTAGGTTGGGGTTGTTGGTAAAAAGTAGGTCTAGCGTATGGCCGGCCAGATGGGTGGGGCCGCAGACCAGCTGGGTCATATTAAGGCCCTCCAGTGTCTCTAGCAGCTGGCGGGCTTTAGTGCAGTGGATATCATCCACGTGCAGATTAAAATCTCCAAGGATCATAAAATGGCGGTGTTTCAGCGACAGGTCAGCAACTATATTGTACAGCTCTAATAAGTGATGGGGCGGGGAGTTGGGGGGTCTATATAAGAGAATTCCGGCCAGAGCGACGCTAGGTGCTACTGTAATACTGAAATACATAGCTTCTAGGGGTCCAATATTCAGGAGCTTCCTGTATGAGATTTCCCAGCTAGAGTGAAGGACCACTGCAATTCCGCCACCCACCTTATTGTCAGCCCTGTTTACCCCAGCAAAGCGAAAGTCACTAGGAATGGCCAGGGTGAGGTCGGGGTTGGAATGATCCCTGACCCAAGTTTCGGTCAGAAACATTAAATCCCAGGCGTGGGTGTCAAGGGAAATCCAGATGTCGTCCGAGTGGCGGGGGAGTGAGCTGCAATTAAGTAGACAGGCTTTAATGAGGGGGGACGGGGTCGGATTCCCAGTAGGGGAACAAGAGGAGGAAGGAGTTGCGGGGAGCGGTGCAGAGGGATTAACTTTAAAAGTAAATGGGCAGGAAGCACATATAAATTGAGCAGGGGGACCAGAGGGCTCATAGATAGCCGGGGAGGCACAATGTCTGCCTCTTAGGTTGAGTAATTGAGCCCCGGACCAGTGGAGGGGCTTACCTGGGGGGCGACCGGCAGCATGGCTGGCGCTGGCCGCGGAACAGACGGAGAAGGGGTTCAGCAGAACGAACCGAGGCTAGAACAGAGGCTAAAAGCAGTTATGGAAGCGGTGCGGCTGAAATCCTTGGCAATAGTGACAAAGTGAGTAGCTTGCATCTGCGCGCGTCCCATATTGCCTCCATTAAAGTTCCATTGTCCTCATCATTTGCAGGGACAAACATGCAGCACTATGTCCCAACCTTGGTGCACACCCCTCCCTCCATGGTCATTAGAAGGTCCAGCACATAACGGTGCTGCATCTTCATCCCTCTCATAGTTAGTAGTTCTTCCTTGACTGCATTGAACCCTTGTTCAGTGGCATTAATCATTTTCATTAGTTCCCTGCGTATTATTTGGAGCCACCGAGCCATTGCCTGTGCTTGGACAAATGGCAGCATGCTTCCACAAAACAGTTAAACGTTGTTAAACAGTCTGAATTCTCTGAGTATTTCCTTCCAAGAGATGGTTCCAAAACACTCTGCAAACCACTTCCGCCAGTGTTAAAAATTGGGTCTCTAGTTGGCAGAGGTTCGCACCCTGTTCAAGGAGGCACCACAATCCTAGTCAGGGTAAGTCACATACACAACCTAAATTAACCTGTGCTCACCCTCTGGTAGCTTGGAACAGAGCAGGCAGGAGTAACTTAAGAGGCAATTTGTAAAGTATTTGTGCAACACTTAAATTACAGTTACTCAATGAAAGTACCTCAAAAAGACTCTACACAGGTTTAGAAAAACAGAGAATATTTATCTCATTAAAACAAGACCAAAATGACAAAAATCCAATAAGTAGAAGTCGAGACATGAATTTTTTTTTTTTAACAACAGATTTTATTGAATTTTCATTGTACCAGAAGGGCGGAGCCCAGCAAGCAAAGTACAATTGAAATGCAGAATGAAAAGTCCCTGGGTACTGTATAACACCCACCCAAAAGGTCTGCAGAACATCAGACCAAGGGAAACACCCATCCCCCCACCCCCCAAGTGCGCACCATATACACTGCGATAACATTATATGTACAAGCCAAAGGAATGCCCTTCTACGTCTTTTTAGTACTGGTACTTTACACAGGTAAGTCATTCACCACCAGTCGTTCAATAGGGTCCCGGGTGGCTGTCTGCGACATTAAGGACAGATCTATACCCCTGTACTTGGCCCACCTAGACCAGATCTTCCCATGCTTCTGTGGACACCCCCTCGCCTGGAACACAACAATCTCCGCTGACATGCACCTGTCCAGGGCCTTTTTCCAGTTGGTTATACAGGGCGGGGACGTATCCTTCCAGTGCTGTGCTATGTCCCGCTTAGCCAATAAAAGACCCAAAAACAGAAGGTGTCTTTTATACCTGTTCCCGCCGATGTCGTCTGTGCTGTGTAAGAGCACCAATCTAGGGTCCGTCGGGACATCCAATGCCAAAACACGCCCCATGCAAGACAACACGCCCGACCAGAAGAGCTGCAATGCTCCGCAGCTCCACACCGTGTGCAGGAACGACCCCTCGTCTGCGCCACATCGGAGACAGACAGGGGACTGAATTGCCCCCATTTTCCAAAGGCGGAGACGCGTGTAATATACCCTATGGAGGTATTTGAATTGGATTAGCCTGTATCTGGTAGAGACGGCGGCGTACCGAGGGCTAGCCAGCGCCTCGGCCCAATCGTCGTCCGTCAGGGCTGGCAGGCCCGCCTCCCAAGCCGCCCGGGTTCGGTGAATAGTGGTCTTGGAGTGTGTAGTGAGAGTTTGGTAAATTTGACGGATTCTGTGGGCCCCCAGATCTCCCATCAGTAAGCGACCTTCCAGCGGGTGGAACTCAGGTAACGACGCTAGTTGCCGAAACAGGGGGGTCAATGCGTGCCGGAGCTGCAAATAGCAATGGAACTGTGATTTATGAAGGTCAAAATCCACCTGCAGCTGTTGAAAGGATTTGAGGGTGGTCCCCTGCATTATGTCCCCAAGTGTGGATATACCAATATCATCCCATCTACGAAACCCCACCAGCGACGAGACCGGCCGAAGATACATTCCCTGCCAGAGGGGAGTGGTGCCGGTCAACGTACCCCACCAACCCATGGACCTGACCACCCGTCTCCATGTCTGAATAACTACCCGGCAGGCCGGGAGAAGCGCCTCCAGGGAGGAGCTACTGTATAGGAAATGGAGCAGCAGGATACCCACCATGGCCAACCGCTCTTCGGCGTAAGCCGGATCTGTCTGGTAACCATACCACCACTCATTGACCACCAGGATATGCGAAGCCCAGTAGTACGCGCGGACGTCTGCCGCCGCAATACCACCACAGTACGTGGACTGTATGCACGTTGCGAGCGCCACGCGAATCGCACCCCCTTGCCAGAGGAATCTATTCAGGAGTGCGTTGATTTGGAGAAACCACGACAGGGGGATAGGGTACGGGTAGTTCTGGAGCCTGTAAAGTAAGCGCGGCAGAGGCACCATTTTAAAAAATGCGGCCCTGCCGTATAACGATAGAGGCAGTTGAGACCAGATCGTCGTTTCATCCCGGACGGCAGGGAGCAGCGGAGCTATGTTGTGCGCCCATGTGTCGCTGGGACACCGTGTTATGAAGACCTCTAGGTACTTAAGGCCCGCGTCCGCAATGAGCAGTTGCGAAGCCCAAGCCTGACTTCTCTGTTCGCCATGAATAGGGAACAGTGTAGATTTGGATGGATTGGCGCAGAGTCCAGAGGTCTCCCCGAAGACTCGAAGAATTTGGAGGACACGGGGCCCGGAGGCCGAAGGGTCTGACATGAAGAACAGGACGTCATCGGCATAAAGCGTGATCCTGTCTGAGTAATCCGGCGTCCAGTCCAGTCCCCTGAGGACAGAGTCTAGGCGCACCCACACAGCTAAGGGCTCGATCGCTAAGGCAAATAGGAGAGGGGATAGGGGGCACCCCTGTCTCGTGCCCCTGTGGATCGGAAAGGGGGCCGAGCAGCATCCGGCCGCACAAACCGAGGCGGTGAGATCCGTATACAGTAGTTTCACATATGCCAGGAACCTGGGTCCCAGGTTAATGGTTTCTAGGAGTTTAAAAAGGTAGGTCCAACTCAGAGAGTCAAACGCCTTGTCGATGTCTGCCAACAAGATCGCCGCGGGACAACCCAGGCGAGGGGCCTCCGCAACAGCGTTGTGGACCCGCCTAATATTGTGTCTGGTGGAGCGCTGTGGCATGAAGCCTGACTGATCCGGATGCACCAGATCCTGAATGCAAGTGCGGAGGCGGTCGGCCAGGACCTTACCCAAAAGTTTGGGCTCAAAATTCAACAAGGATATGGGGCGATACGAGCCCGGATCTTCCGGGGGGCGACCGGGTTTAAGAAAGACCACGATTTCAGAGTGCCGCCAGTCTGGAGGCAAAATACGCTGCTCCAAGGCTTCATGTAGCGCCCCAAGCATGTGAGGCCCCAGGGTCGCCACATGGGGGTGCAAAAACTCACAGGGAAACCCGTTCGGGGCCGGAGCACGGCCCGGGTGTATATTGGACAACGCCGCCTGCACTTCGTCTAGAGTGATTGGTTTATCTAGTTCATCGCGTACAGCATCGGGCAAACGGCGAGGGGGGATATCCGAGAAAAAGTCGTCAATAAGAGACTCGGCTATTACCTCACGCTCCTCATATAGAGCTGCGTAGAAGCAGGCAAACGCTTGGACCACGGCCTCGGGGGAGGTACACATAGTGCCGTCTGGGGACTTCAGAAGGGGAACCTGCGTCGGGGACGTCCGGACCTGACATAGCCTATGGAGCATCTGACTGGACTTGTCGCCCCACTGATAGATCCTGTATTGGGTCGCCAGCCATGCCTCTTTAGCGCTGTCAGTATGCAACTGATGGAGCTGCTGTTGGACGTGTAAGAGATTCCGGCGGATACCGGAGTCGGAGCCCTCTACCAGTTGAGACTGCAGGTGGACCTACCGGTCCTCCAGTTCCCTCACCTGCGCCAAACACCGCTGTTTTTCCCCCGAGCGATAACTGATGTCCGCCCCCCTGATCGTGGGCTTAAGGGCCTCCCAGAGGGTGACCTGGGACGGGGAAGTACCCACGTTGAAACTGAGGTAGTCTGTGATCGCGAGATGTAACATCTCTTGATAGTCAGCATCACGGAGAAGCAATGGGGACACGCGCCACCGATAAGGGGCTCAATGAGTCTGCAGGCGCAGCTTGAGTTGGATCGGTGAATGATCGGAGAGGCCTCTGGGCATGATGGATGTGTGTGCCACTCTGTGTATGTAGCTATGTGGGAGGAACAAATAATCTAAGCGTGAGAGGGTGGGGTGAACCGACGATGCGTAAGTGAACCCTGCCTCAGTGGGGTGAAATGCCCGCCAAGAGTCCGTCCAGCCCAGTGTATGTGCCAGTACATTCAGTTTGGATCTGGGGGGGGTGTATCGGGCGGCTGTGCACGCCATCTGTCAAGAGGAGCCATGATGTCATTCCAATCTCCGCCCAGAATCGTCAAACCACATGGAAGGTCCCCCCAAAGCTGTGTGTTTATCTATGAACGTCTGACCTAACGGTGGAGGGGCATATATGCTCCCGAGCGTGATCTGTTCACCGGCTATAGTGCAGAGATGATCGTGAAGCGCCCGCCTGGATCTAACCAATGTTGTGTAACCTGAAGCGGTACTTGGCGGTGGATGAGTATCGCCGTGCCGCGTGCGCCCCTCGCAAAGCCGGAGTGGTACACCATGGCAAACCCATACCGGGACAGACAGGGGGCTTTAGTGCCCAGAAGGTGAGTCTCCTGCAATAATAGAATGTCAGCCGAGTAACGCTTCGCTAAGTGAAGCACCGCCCCCCCGTTTGATTTTGTTCAGCAGTCCCCGTACATTCCAAGCAAGAATATTGAGTTCTCCCAGCGGAGATTTACCTGCGCATAGGATAAGTTCAGCTCCCGAAGTCGTCACTCGGCTGCTACAAAGGACTGACGCTGCTGCTGCACCAGCCTGGTGTGGTCAGGGAAGACCATGATGGGATGAGAATCGAAAGTCATTTTGTCCTTGTGAAGCCGGGCATAGCGAAGGATCGCATCACGGTTGGCGTAGTTGAGAATCCGGGCGATCACAGGCCTCGGACTCTCCCCGGGAGGCGGCTTCTTAGTCAAGGCACGGTGGGCTCTCTCGACCACGAAACATGGAGACATGGCCTCGGGCGGCAACAACGCCCTAAGCCAGCCAGAGAGGAAATCGTCCATAGAAGCACCTTCACAGCCCTCCGGAAAGCCCACCAGGCGGATGTTGTCGCGCCGAGCCCTCCCTTCCGCATCCTCGACCTGTGACGCCAGCTCCCGTGAGACCGTGGTAAGTTTGTCTACCTGCTTCTGGAGGGTGGATACAGTGTCCTCTACTGTGGAGACCCTGGTCTCCGCCTCAGTGATCCGGTCAACCGCCTTCCGAAGATCCTGGTGGAGAAACGACACCTCGGAACCAACAGCCCCGATCTGGGCCTCGAGTGCCGTCCGTGATTGGTTGATTGCCGCGAGCAGCGTCGCAGTGTCAGAGGACAGGCCCTCAGCGACCTCCTTCCCGGTAGGAGTGGTGGTATAATGATCCATGGTGCTTTGTTTAGGGGCCGCCGCGCCGTGTTTGGCCTTGCCCATCGTGGATTGGAGGAACAGACCGAGGGGCCAGCCCCGGGTCTGAAGCCTCAGCAGACGAATGTGGAAGGGTGGGCCTCCACGGGAGGATGACGAGCTTCAGCAAGTGGTAGGAAGCCACGCAGCACCAGGTCTGGCCCTGGAGTATGCCCCGGCCCTTTCAGATGGCTTCAGTTCGGTCAGGGCTGCAACCAGGCTTGGCACCCAGTCACCACAGCGCACCTCTCAGGACACCGCCGCCCACCGGCTCCAGGGACCGCCAGGGAAATCGCCGACCCGAGACAGGCGTGCGGGATATGCTCTCAGGGGTGCCAGGCTATCAAGGGAAGGAAGGCCTCCCGGGCATCCACGGCAGTCGCAGAAGGGTTCCTCACGCAGATGAGTGGGCGACCGCTGCCGTCGATGTCAAGGCCTCCACAGACCCACAGTCGCCACCGTACATGCCAGCCCGTCCTCCCCAGCACACCTGGTGTGTCCAGAATGTGTGGGCAGCCACGGAGACTAAGGCCCTTGCCAGCATTCTCGGCCACCGAGGAGGCAGTCCCAGGAGGCACTAGGTCTGCGTGCAGCCGGCGGGAGAACCACAAGCCCACGGGGCCTCAGCGCCGCTCGGGAAGTATGGCGAAGGAGTCAACAGCAGAGGCACCCCACAGAAGAATCCGAGTGCTGGCTGACTATGTGCACCGACAGGCCCCTCAGCCACAGGTTATCACCAGCACACTTTAGGCCCCACAGAAGATAGGCGAGGTCTCTCCGGCGGTCTTCCGCTCGCTGCCGCCGCAGCTCAGGCCACCCAGCACGTCTCTCACGCGGCTCCGAGTCCCATCTGCGGATGTGTCTGCATCGGGGGCAGGACGGCCCGCTCCACGCGGCACAGCAAGTCGATCCAAAGCGATGCAGGCATCCACAAAGCCCAGGGCCCCGCCAGGAGCTCCGCAAATCACCGGGGTCTCCACGCCCTGCTTGGCACCACTCAAGAGGCGGGGGGACGGGCCCGCAGCGACGGCCCAGGCAGCCGGCCAAACTCACATGGCGGCAGGCCCCCCCAGCCCCAGGTCTTCTTCTGGCACCAACCTGAGGCTCCACGGGGCAAGGGCGGCCACCGCAGCGAGGTCTCTGCAAGCGGCCTGGAGCGATCGCCGGTCGCGGCCAGGCCCACACAGCACGTCTTTGCGCGTCCCCAGATCACAGCTATGTCGATGCCGGGACCGGACCTTCCCAGCTCACTGCCGCCACCAAACTTCGCCTCGGGGGTCTCGATGTGCTCCGCAAGGAGTTCCCCGCAGCAGCAGCTTCTGGGGTCAGGATATCAGCAGGATGATGGCTCTGAGCAGGTACGGGCTAGCGGAGCTCTACAGAGACGCGTCCGCCATGCTTGGCTCCAAAGCCACGCCCGAGACATGAATTTTTAAAGATGAAATGTGAAACCAGAGCTTAGAATTCAGTAGCGACCAAAAGGTTACTCTAGGTCGTGAGGGACTGGTGCAAATTCAGAGTTCAGGCCGACTGCAATGGAGGGCAGTCCGGCTACAGGACCCGGTGAAGAGATTCTTTCGCTGGAGCTTTTGTCGAAGTTGAGAGTTTACTGCATCATCATCGAGACGTGCAAAGGGGGTTCCGCATCATCATCGAGCTCTGTTGAAGTGAAGGCAATGGATCATCATCGAGCCGTGTAGGCTATGGATCTGATTGTCATCGAGCAGCCTCTGTGTCGGCGTCGAAGGGCGATGCAGCAGAAGTTCTCACTTAGCCGAGGCAATGCATTGGTATTTGCAGAACTCAGCTGCAGAACCCACTTTTGAGGCCTAGGACTGGATGGGGCACCTCAGGCAAGGGTAGTACTCACAGATGGCAGAGTCCAGCAGCACCAGATTGAGGGAGGTCTTTTATTTTCCCTGAGACTTCTGAAAATAGGAGGTAAGCTAGCAAGCTCTTGGAGTCACTCTGGGCTCAAGTGAGATGGGTCCAGTCCTTGTCCTCAGCAGGGCAGAGATCAACAGGCAGCACGGCAACTTAGCAAAGCAGAGAAGCAGTTCCTCAGAACAGTCAGTCACAGCAAAGTGGCAATCCTTACAGCACAGCAGCCTTTACTCCAGCAGAGTTCTTTCCATCTCCAGTTGTGTACTGGTTTGTTAAGGTCAGAGCCCTGGTACTGATACCCAAAAGAGCCTTTGATGTAGGGGGTGACTTCAAAGGAACTCTGTGAGGTGCACAAGGATCCCTTTCAACCCACTACTGTTTGCCAGACTACCTGTGGGGGAATCAGTCCTTTGTGTGAGGACAGGACACACCCTATTCAGATGTAAGTGTGATCTACCTCTTCCCCTTCCAGCAATGCTATCAGAATGCAGATGAATGCAGATGAGTCATCTCTCACACCCAGCCCTTCCTGTCTTTGTGGCTGTCTAGAGGGAATGCACAAAGTGTAGCTGTCACCCAGCCCGATGTGTATTGGAGACAGGCTGCAGTCACACAGACCAAAGTTAGGAGCAGAGAAATGTCTACTTTCAAAAAGTGGAATTTCAAAAATGGTAATGTCAAACCCAACTTTACCATTAAAAAGGCTTTATCACCACCATTCCGAAGATGTGAAACATGCTGTAGCTACCCCTTTCTGATCAGGAATTACAGCTTAAAAGGTGTTTTAAGGAATCCCCAATGCTAGCCTATGTGAGGAGTAGACCTCACAGGAGTGAAAAACAAATTTAGCAGTAAAACTCAAAAGTACATGTCCTGCCTTTTAGTTACATAGCACCATGCCATTAGGGCCACTTAGGGTCTACCTTAAGGGTGACTTATGTGTAATAAAAAGGGAGTTTAAGGCTTGGCAAGTGGTTTTAAATGTCAAGTCAACGTGGCAGTAAACTGCACACACAGGCAGTTTTGAAAGGCTACTTGTGTGGGTCGTACAACCATTGCTGCAGGCCCACTAGTAGCATTTAGATTAAAGGCACTGAGTATATGGTATACCACTTTACAAGGGACTTACAGATAAACTAAATATGCCAATCAGGTATACACCAAAGTCACCATGTTTAGGGGAGAAGCACATGCACTTTAGCACTGGTTAGCAGTGGTAAAGTGCTCAGAGTCCTCAGTCTAACAAAAAGAAACAGCAAAACGTAGAGGCAAGCAGGATAAAAGTTGGGGGAATGTTGCTTGAATGTGAATTTACCTTAAAAAATAAAAGACTAGATGCATTTTGGCAAAACAGGAACAGTTGGTTTAATTAAACACAGCGGCCGGGAGAGCAGGCGACAAAGTCTGGGTCTGAAGACTGTCTCCAAGCACATTGGTTTCGGTCATCATTTTATAAATTACATTAAGCGTCCTAAAGTAATTTGTACATTTCTTTGGAGACAGAAATCCAGGCCTATTCATGGGCCATAAATCTGGTCTTTTGATGAGAAGCGCAGGTGGGTCTCGACCCTACATGGACACAATGCGGGGCCAGTGAGTATGTGTCCCTATGTCCGGGATGGGGGGGCGCGTGATCACTGCGTGTAGTGTGCATGCTGTGTTCTGATTGGCTGAGTGTTCCTAACTTAGTGTGCCATCTGACTTGGAGATTTAGAGCTTTTTTAGTATTTTCTGCTATTATGAAATTCTCTCACTGCAAGACGTTGTACCCTGTGTATTTATTCTATTTATATAATATGAAATTATATTTGTATAGAAGACTCCTATGTGTAATTTATGATGATCATTTACTTTAACTTATACCTATGACACTGCAATACCTGGATCCTAGTTAATATTATTTTTTTTTTAAAAAGACACGCACTGGTAACAAACCCACTCAGAAACTCAGATACACAGTGATGCACCAACTGACAGACACAATAAGAGACTGACAAACCCACTGACACTCACGCACCCACTCACAGACCCACTCAGAGACTCACACACCCACTCAGACACTCACGCACCCACTCACAGACCCACTCAGAGACTCATGCACCCACTCAAACACCTACTCTGACTCTCACACACCCACTCATACACGCACTCACAGACCCTCACAGGTTCTCACACACTCACTATCAAAGTTTACAGATTACAGTTATGAAAAACATTTTAAAAAACCTTAGAAACTCACTGAAAAGGTTACAGGGACATTATAGTTAGGAAATATAATTTTAAAAAACATAGAAATTCACTGAAAAAATCAAAGGTTACAGGCACATTATAGTTAGACTCACATTTTACTTGTACAAAACCAGGAAAATTCAGAAGTTATATTTACCTGAGATAACTATTACTTATGCCACTGCAATGCATTGCTTGTGACCTCACATATTACATCACTGATGACATGGCCAGTGACATCACTGATGACATCTCAGTTATAGTTAGCTCAGGAAACTATAACTGCTGAATTTCTCTGGTTATGTATGAGTAGAACGTGATCCTAACTATAACTTCCCTGTAACCTTTGTTTTTTTTCAGAGAATATATATATAAATATATATATGTGTGTGTATACACCAGTCCCAGGCAACGCGCTGTTCGAGCACCACAGGGACACGGACACCAGAGATTTGTGCTTTATCTGCTTTTATTTTCCTTGACATGGCGGTATGACGCGTTTCGGCCACCGTGGGTGGCCTTGCTCACATAATGCAACGCGCTACAGAGACAGCTGATAAATTTTGCTTCTGCACCATGTGACTCATTGTGACCATAACAATGAAAAACAGACTACTAATTGTGGATTCACGGCCAAAAATTAATCCTTCAGATTTGTATGTGATACAGATAGTCTTCTGTGATGCACCGATAAAAACCAGTTTAAAATCACTAATACATTAATAATTGTCTTGTACATAAATTCCTAGTGTGGCTTAAATGCCTTGTTGTTGCTCTTCAGTTATTACATAAATTTCTAAATAGATATATTACATAGTCCTTCATTATTCAAATTTTTGATAATTGAATATCATCATGATCTACTGAAAAACAGAGACAACAATACAGGCTAAGAAAATAAATACAATTGAAGATCATGATTGAAATATTGTGATACAAATCGATGTTATGGTTTATCTGTAAAAATAGGAGCGCTACTCTAAAAGATCACATAAAAATCCATCTACCTGTATACATAATAAAATCATGTATATACACTGAAATCCATGGCTACACAGTACTAGTCGATATCGCAATAAAGTGCATAGTGCAGAATCAATTTTTCTGATTTCTTTATTAGAGTGCAATAATTTCTCAAAGTGCTATGTGCAAAGTGATAATGTCCCTCCAACTTCAGGAGCTGTCAAAAAAATGCAGCTTAAAATAGACTCCTACCTAGCACCTCTGGGTATAGATAATGTTGCATATAGTAGCGTCAGCCTCCACTCGATATATGTAAAAAATATATATATATCAATAGAGAAAGCGCTCTGCTGTTCAAGTGACTAAGAATTTGAATTGTAGGGCATGTCTGTTCTCAGATAAAACTAATATATATATATTGTTTCAAATCAATGTCATTGCTGACTAAATGGAAGGGAACAACCCACGGCTGTTGTGAGTTTTTATGACATTCAGTGCTCATGTAAATGTCATAAGTGCTATACCTTGTCTAGAAGAGGCATAGGTAAGATGCTAGGCATGTGAAGATGTGTTATTAACGAATGATGTCAGTATCATCATCTCAGTTATCCCGGGCTTGAAGGAAATTATGGAGATCATCACCCTGATTCAGGCCATTGGGGGCTCTTGAATTAAGTTCCAATATAAATTTGGACTCAAGTTGTCTGAGAAGCTTTTCCCTGTTGCCTCCTCTCCTTAATGGTGGCACTGCCCCGATCACAAAATATTTCAGGCACTCCAAATTGTTGTCATGTATTGCTTTGAAGTGTCTGGCCACAGGGTATGTCGAGTCAGAATTAACTATGGCCCCGAGATGCTGAAGAATTCTGACGTGTACCTGTAGCATTGTACTGCCTACATACTGAAATCCACATGTACATGTTAAAACATATACTGCGAACTCAGTCCTGCAGTTGTACATCGCTTTCAAAGGAATAGGTTTGTTATTGAATGCAGGGGTGTACTCGAAGGTGTTCTTACCAAATTTGCATGCTCTGCATGAGCTACATTTGTAAAATCCTTGTTTCAATGTTAACCAATTTCCTTTGGCTGCGGGCGCATGTGTTGGTATTTCAGGGCTAATCCTCACTAGAGCATTGTTCATGGACATGGCTCGTCTGAAGGTGAGAGTGGGTGTCGGAGGTAGACATACCCCAAGATGGTATCTGTCATGACTATGGGCCAATTACTGTTCATAATGGACCTTACCTGCTTCTGTTGACGACTGTAGGTAGTTATGAGGTGAACCTCAGATTTGGTTCCACCTCTGCTTTCCTCACTAGTAGGTTTGTCATGGCTAGACTGGGGTTCTATTTCTACAGATAATAAATTTTCCCTTGGGATGTTTCTCACTTTCTCTAATGCTTGTGTAATGGTAAGTTTATCATACCCTCTTTCATAAAATCTAGTCTTCGCCTCATCTATGCAGCATTGAAATTCTTGATCAGTACTACATATCCTGTACAGCCACAAGAATTCTCCATACGGAATACTTTTTATCAAATGGTATGGATGGAAGCTTGCCGCATGCAGGGCAGAATTACCTGCAGTTCTCTTGCGGTGTAAAGGTGTTACTACTTTGTTGCTTGCTATTTTGATATGTACATCAAGAAAATTGATAGCTGCGCTGTCCATCTCAGCATTAAATTGTAAGTTAACATTGTTGACATTGATCCTAGCCACAAATTCCTCAGCCTCGTCCCTTCAACAATTCCACATGATAAAAATATTGTCAATAAAACGCATCCAGCTAACGACATGACTATCAAATTGTTCCTTGTGTGCCACCTGAAGGACCTGCTCCTGCCACAGCCCCACGTGTAAACACGCGTAGCTCGGGGAGAAGCAGGCCCCCATGGCTACACCTCTCAGTTGTTGAAACACTTTGTTGTTAAACATGAAATAATTGTTATGAAGACGGAAACCAATCATTTCTAAATTCATTACATTGTGCTTATAGCAATGGATGGGTCGTTTGTTCAAATAGTGCTCCACGGCTCTAAGTCCATCGGCATGATTGATACTGGTATATAATGACGAAATGTCTAATGTAATCAATAAATACTCATCAGACCAGAGAACATTTTTCAGTTTGCTTCAAAAATGGTTAGTATCACGTATGTAAGAAGGCAACGTTCGTACAAATTCTTGCAAATAGTAGTCAACATATTGCGATACTTTTTCCTATAATCCTCCTCTGGCCGAAATGATGTGTCTGCCTGGAATAGGAGTGACCTTTTATGGATTTTTGGAATAAAGTATATGACTGGAGTTATTGGAAAATCATTACGCAAAAACATAAGTTCATCATTGGAAATGAGCTTATCCCTCTTCCATTTCATTAAGTGTTTTCCAAAAGTCTCTTTGATTATTTTCAGTTGTAGAAAGTTGGGCTTTTTATAACACTCTAAATCATCCAAATGTATGTGTGCTTCTAGCATATATTCATTCTTTGGCCAAAGAACTACGTTCCCACCTTTGTCCGATTTGTTGATGATCACAACATTGTTTTTTTTGTAATTTCTTGAATAGTTCCTGATATTTCTTATCCTTGTATTTCATGTTTCTTACTTACCGTTGAGTTTGCACTTCTTTTTCTTGAGTACATCTATAACAACATCGTGGAAGATATGAATGGCATCTCGAGACATGTTGGGGATGAATGATGACACAGGTTTTGAATGGACTTGAGGTCACTGCAGTTGGAGCAATGCCCACTTCAACATATATATGCACCACTGGGTCTCGTTTTAACACAAACATAGATTTGAGGCGTTACCTCAAACTCTTCTGTTAAAGGGGTTTCTCAAATTTGTTAAAATCACTAACCATTTTCAGAAGCCTTGTGATTTTAGTGAACAGATGCCATAGGCCAGCAGTTACCCTGAAAACTGTTCCAGCTCCAGACTCCATTGCAGTTCACCATCTGCCATTTTTGTGAGCAGATCAATATCTTGGCCACCGTCTGATATTGAAGGGCGGGGTCAAGGTTGTGACGTTTACAAACAGTTGCTGTTATTACATAAAAAAATGTCCCTCCTCCATTAAAGCTAAAAGATTGCCATTCCAAAAATTGGGTTATGGTTGTAAAATACACCGGAAGCACTGATCTAGTAATTTACTTATAAACATCTCTTTGATTTGCTGCGTTGTTTGTGCAGCAGCTGCATCCAAAAACATTCTCTCACTTTTGACTAAGACAGTCACCTAGCTGGGCTGTTGGTACAGCATGGGCCCCTGCCTCCCCCATCTGCTGGTGCTGGAACAATGTTCAGAGTTGGGGTGCTAGTCAATAACATCACCTTACTAAAGGCATTGGGGATATGTAACAGCCTGTCTGCTGCCAGACGAAAACATTAGAAAGAACCCTTGATTGGTCTTTCTCCATCTAAACGATTTCATATGTAATAGGGATGCTGCAGAACCTCCTGCAGCCCTAATTTCATCATCACTGTGGGTGGTGGGTCACCTGTCCAATATCAAGATCTCCTGCATGCTTGGCAGGCATTGTTGCACTAAAAGCATCATGCAAAATTGAAAGCCGATGAGGTTGCCATATTTTTCTGGTCCACTCTTCATTCTTTTTATTATTCAGAAACAAACCCCTAAAGTCACAAGTTTGTTCTGAAATGCAGAAATAAAATGTCCCAGTCGCACCGGGAGAGTTCTGCTTGCACATTAGAGACATTTCTTTCTTTTATTGCCAACGAACATTGCATGGCAGTCCAAGGCAGGAAAATTCACTAATGATAGCCCAGTGCGCAATAGCCTGGGACTGCCACCACTGTGACCCAGTGGTCCTGTGGCTGATTGGTCCCAACAGCAAGGTTTTCTGACATCTGAGGGCTTTCCATTGGATGGTGGCAGTTTCACCACCGCTAAACAAGGCAGAGGAACCGTGTTTTTTGGCGAGGGGCAAGTTATTGCAGTTTATGGCTGAGTTCCGCATATGCCTAACTATAAATGCTGCCCTAGAACTTTCATTACACAATAGCAATTTACAAGTACACTAGACTCCTGAGGTAACTTATGGAATAAAAGCAAACATTTGAAAACCAGGCAAACAAAATCTGCTTGGACCTTCCAAAGCGAGCTCTAAAAGTACTTCAGTGGCTTCCACTGGAGGCCCGGATTGAGTTCTGGGTCCTCTACACACTGCATAAAAGTATTTTGAGTCAAAGGCATAATATGCCAGAACACACGGAGAAGTTGTCATGTAAATATAGAGCAACTTGTATTCAATGACTGCACTTATAATCAACCAATAAACTCTTAAGCATCTGACACATACTTCAAGGTTCCTTAAGTCCATGATCCAAGGCTGTGAGATGCCCCAGAGAGCATGTTTAAGGGTTCAGGCTATCAGATTTGGCCCTAATGGATCTTTAGCTGAATTAGTAGCAGATCTGGAGTAGGGATGAAGAAAATCAGACTCAGATACAAACTCCACTGCTACAGCACAGTGCTCCGAGGTAAGCTACACAAAACACACACCTCTGAAACATTTCCACACCAGAGTAATTAATATGAAGGGACTATAGATAACTTACATTTTACAGAGCAACTGTTCATAATCTGAGAATACCACAGTGACATCAAGAAATGTCTATTGAAATGTAAACTTTGGTTTGAGCATTAAAGTTAAAGAGTTGGAGTGAACTGGTGTGAGGATGTTAAATGTTTCTTTTTTTAATCTGTAATTGCTGTTATAGCTACACCGCTGTAATTTCTTGTCAAAAAAGGATAGTTTGTGGCACCTTTGGGCCTTAAACAAACAGAGCTTGTGGGCATTTGTGGGATGCCCAAATGCTGTCCCAGTAGGAAGACATAAGGACAAGATGCTGAGCTGCTCGGTTTAAAATTAATAGACTATGTCAGAGGCTCTGATCTCAATTTTGATAACTGGCCGAAGACATTCATGTGACTTTGAACAAATCAGTTTATTTCTCTTTCCCTGAACATGTAATCATGTGCATTGTAGAAATTCAATAGTACAATATGCTTTTTTGTATTGTTTTAGTTCCATGGCCATATCCTTGTTTCTGAAATATGGCTTGAACTGAACTGCACTCTTCCATTCTCCTGTAGTGGTCTTGGTTTTCCTTCGTTGAAGGCACTACAGATAGTGGTTTTGTGGCGAAGCCTCATGGGGTAGTGGCAAGGATTAGGCCTGGGTAGAGGTAGTGCGTATACGCAGGCCTAAAGAGACTGCATAATGTATGGAAGCCCCTAACATGGACACTCACAGTTAAAAAGTAACATTTACTACTTTCACCTAACAACAGCAAAGATCTTAATAGGAATGCCTAGGTGTGTGCTACCATGAGTATATATTCCGCCCTAGATGTTTATTATGAAGCTGGCAGTGGCAATTACTAACGTTTGAATTTGTCTTGCTGTTATTCATTTGACAGATATGGTCTACTGATATTGAATATTAAACCTGGTTTTTCTACATCCCACAGGTCACCTTTCATGTGAACACATCGTCAACATCACTCAAACAAACCTTCTCACTATCCAGACCAGCGACTTGAAGGAGCACTGTAACTTGGAAAGCCTCCCCTTTTGCCCAGACTTGAGAGAATGCTTTAAAGATAAATTAAAGCTCTGTTCTATCAGTAATTCTACAAAGAAAATGTGTTATTCATTGGAAGGTATTGGAAAGTACTTCATCGAATGTGGGACGGATAATACAAAAGAAGTGGATCTCACAGAAAAAGGTAGGCATTCTACTGATATAAACCTTTACCAACTGCTTCACCATCAGCTCCACCTATTATAAGTAAAATATACATACAGAACCGTTTTGGTGTTGTATCTGGAAGATATGTAGGATGCCTAAATCCGGCATCATGAGTCCAAACGGGGGGAAGGGACGCCTGTAGTCACACTTATTCCAAAGCTACTCCCTTGCCGAATTGCATAGCGATAGCCCGCCCACAGCTCTGAAGTCACTTATTCAGCATGCAGTTGCTTCACAATTAGAGTATTGACATGAGTGGAATCAGGGTGCAGTAATCCTTGGTCCTAATGAAAAGCCTTGGGGTAGGGCTTGAAACATGCAGACCACTGAAACTCAGGAACATAATTCCATTGAGTTTCACTTTCTCCCCATTTTCTAACCATACCAACCAGAGGTATAAATAAAATTATTTTTCCTACCTGTTAGGTATTTTTAATCTTCCACACAAAAAACACCCCCACTCCTATTCCTTTCATCTTTTTCATCTATTAAGAACAACACCAGAAATGGCTCCCATGTAGGTCACAGCACGCCCCATTCCGCATCGGAACGGGAAGAACCCAATAATGAAGAAGGCCACCAAGGGGAAGCTCTGGTGGGTGAGGGTTATCTAAAGAAAACATTCTGTTTTCCAAAACCAGAAGTGGAAGTCAATCTTAAAATTGATGGACGGGTTCTCTTTGTTTTTTGTTAAGTTCGATAGGAGGAAGAGTCCTTTTGTCTTTCTCCTCTACCCCCCCTTTGATTCATATATATCTGTTCACATAAGCATTAGTTCTTACAGCATTTCCTTCAAATTAAATGACAACTCAACTCCTGCAAATCTAAGACATGGTAATCATTAACCTGAGCCATCATCACTCCACTACTCATTGCAGTGGCAGTAGATTTGAACCTGAAGCAGCACCACTACAATGCCCATCATATAAGGAACAGTACTTGTACTAACACCTCTATGTATAGTGGATATTTTCTACAGACCAAACAATATCTGGATCTGGGCAATAAAGCTCTTTACATTTTGCACTTGATAGTTAAATATTAGGCAAGTTATAGTTCAATAGAACCCATTCTGCAGACGTTCATGGGTTCTGGTTGACTGCAGGCTGCTTGCAGAAGTACCTTTACCACACTTCCCACAAGTATGATGGTGTATTTCCATATGTTGCCAGTGAACAGGGTAAGACAAAAAAGTTATTCAGTCATTATACATGTTTTTTTATGGATACTCCTGATTGCAGATTCCTCACCTTTAGAATATTACTCGGGTGCCAAACTAGATCCATATGTTTTACAGCAGTGCTTCTACATGCCGCTAGGTAGCACTGTGCTGCTCTGCATCCACCTTGTTCCGCCCCTCGAACCTGCCTTGTGTTCTGCACCACACAAGTAGCCCAACCCAAGAGCTCAATCAGGACGAAAACGGTTGTGGGTTGTTTGTGCTACAGTTCAGAGAGGATCTGGCTTGGCAGTTTGCCTGTTCCTATTTGAACAAGGCAAACACAAGAGATGATGGACGGTGCGCTGAAACTTTTCAGACACCCACCCCCAGTCACAGATCTGCGTTGAATCCATCATCGTTCTTTAGCTCACTTCGCCACTCTATTTCAGACCCAGCTATATGCAAATCAGTTTTGACCCTTATCCTTATGGGAACAGTCCAGCCCGAACTGTCAAGCCAGGTTTTACCTGGGCCGGAAACAAGCATCCTGGGACCTGATTCGGCGTAACACCCCTCATCAGCCAGGCTAGCTTGAATCCAGTGGCAAAGTGAGAAAGGGACCCATGTCTGGGCATACCCTGCCAACTTAGGGTGAACAAAGCAAACACAAGGAGATGATGGACGGATAGTTCACGTTGACAGGTAACATGAGACTTAGGGACTAATTAGGATGTGACCAAACACAGTTCGGTCGCATTCCTACATTTTCCTATAGGAGTATGTATTACAGCCGTAAACCGGCCGTAATATATGCTCCCATAGACAAATGGAAGGTGTGGTTTCATCCCTGCACTCCGTGGCAAGCACCTCAAAGTCCATGTGGACTGCTCGTGCCGTGGAAAGTTCCATGGACCACCCCAGGGTCAGAATGTTTGTCATGGACATGTTGGGCTCCTGTAAGATGCGTTCACGGAGCTTCAGTGACGCGCACCCCCATGTGAACTGCGCTCTAACTTCCATACCCTTCATTAAGCAACGTACAGGAGCTGGCTACCTCCTTCAGGCAGCTATAGAAGACATCCACTGAGTCATTTGGTTTCTGCCTCACCTGGCGGAGGAGGAACCGCTCATAGTTGGTGTTAGCGTAGGGTTCAAATTGTGCAGTGATGGCATTCTTCAGCATCGTGTACATGTGAGAGGGCCCAGTTTCAACCACTGATTTGGAGTCTTATGGATGTCAGCTCCACCCAAGTGAAGGAGAAGGGTCCGCTTCCTCTCATCTGCAACTTCCGCGGCTTCAAAATACGTCTCAAGGTGTTTCACCCACGCTTTCCACTGAGCGGCATGTGTCGGTGGGGCCACGGTGACCAGCTCCAGTGTTGGGATAGAGGACGTGGCGGAGTGGTAGCTGTATCAACGGACAGGTCCAGAGTATCTTCACATTCAGCTTGCTTCGGCACACCTTTGCCCAGTGGGATAGGGCTGCAGAGGCAGTTAGGAGCGGGTTGGTACTTCCACAGTGGGGTAGGATATGCTGCCAGCGGTTGCTTTCGACCAGAGTGCTGGCATCCATGGTGTGCTGCAAGGCAGGCTGTATCACTGCAGGCGTGGCCTCTAACGCTCCCTGCTGATGCGGGCAGTCAGGCATCAGGCACATGGAAAACACCTGCCTTGGGCCTTAGGAATCTTTAGGTGGTGCCTGGGGGTGCTCTGGGTCGATAGGAGGGGCTCCTTGAAATTTAATATAGTGGGTCTTAGATGCCTATACATGGCGTCTGGGGTGCTTTTTAAAAGTCAAAAGGGCAGTCATCCAGGGGAAACCTTGGGGAGAAGAGTTTCTGTGGGAGCAACAGACACAGCCAGCCCTTCAGGTATTGCCGATTAGCTTGTATTTATGCTTGGGGAGCAGGTAGGCGGGACTCTCTCATGCGCATAATAACTTGCTGGTGCAGGCCGCTGTAAATGGAGACGTGGCGGCTGGAAGACAGACAGAGCCATCTGTGGCAATGAGGCCTCTCGTGTCTTAGCAGGCTACGGGCTGGCTGCCAGGAGTAGAGGTGAGGCCGCAGGGGCAGGGCTGCAGCTCTGATGGGCCACCAATGCGAGACCTGCAGTAGGCCAAGGAGCAGGCTGTCAGATGAGTATAGCAGCAGGTCAGACCGACCGTCAGCCGGCAGCGGGCAGGCAAGGCAGGCTGGTCCTGCGAAGAAGAAGCCAGCACAGGAGGCAAGGCAAGGCGAAGGCATGCATGGGGTCGGTGCAGCCTCCTCGTCCCCAGTTCAGAGTGCTGCTGCCAGATCCGTTATAAAAGAGACACAGACACATGTTTTGCTGGTGACCTTGTGGCTCCAAACTGAACCCTGCCCACTTTACGGGTTCCATTTATGCATTTCCTGACGCAAGACATCAGGACAAACTAATTGGCATGACGCCCACAGGGAAAAACCCTGAACTCCCACCTAGTGCGCTCACCCAGTGACGCGACACTACAGGAGAGAGGCAAGGTGGCAGACACTGGTTAGATGTTGCAAAAACACTTTTGAGATCAGAAATATAAAGGTGGGGTGGAGGAGCGTAATAACACCAAGAAAGCTGGATGGTGCTCTGGAAGAGGAGAGGTAGAAAGGACCCTCTCCAGTTGGCAGAAGTGCGAGTCGAAAGTGAGTAACCCAGCAAGCTGATCGCCAATGCAGCAAAATAAACACTGTGTTGAGGAAGCTGGCAAACAATTGCAAAAACAAGCATTAAGCGGGGACGCTCCTAGCACCAGAGGCGTGTGAATGGAAAATAACAGCAAGCTCAGGGTGAGGTCTGTGTGGTACGACCCACTGGCTTCCAATTCAAGAGGCCATATCAGGAGCAAGTGATAGGTCGGGCGGAGAAGTGCATTCGAACAACATATACACTTAATTCTCAATGCCTGCTGCTTATAATATGCCTAATATAGCAATAGTGGCCATGAGCCCGTTTTCTTTAGCCCCTCTATCCAAACATAGCTTTATTGTAATAGTCACTACAACAGATAAACAAGCATTTGCAATGCAATTGGTCTCGCCTTTGGGACCTTATATGTATTTAGCTATGCAGCACATTAGCCTGTGTGCTGAAACATCAACTGTTCTTTAACATGGATGGAAAGTAAGCACCAAACTGCGTGACACGCCAGGTATGGGAACACATAGAGAGAAATATTGCCTTTCAGCGGGAAATGGTATAGTCCAAAGCTCTGTTTTTAATATAAAATCAGGGCCTTCGGTGGTCTACGGGTGCTCGTGGAAGACAATTTCTATGGACTGGAATCTAGAGAATGCTAAAGTGATTCTGGTATTTTACTGACCTCTGCTGGTCGTTTTCTATCAAGAAAGTTAAATAGAGGCAGTTGCCAGAAACATAAAAAAAAGACAGCCCCTCAGCAGAAAGCAATTCTGGTATTTTACTGACCTCTACTGGTCGTTTTCTATCAAGACAGTTAAATAGAGGCAGTTGAACAAGCAGAAAGCAATTCTGGTATTTTACAGACCTCTACTGGTCTTTTTCTATCAAGACAGTTAAATAGAGGCAGTTGAACAGAAAAAAAAGTCCCTAAGCGGACGCAGACAAATCCTAGGGCTGATCTCCAGAGCCCACAAAGTACATACACCTATAAGTATATACTAAAGTATATACAAGAGGTCTCGAATGCTTGACCTAATAAATATATACTAAAGTATATACTGACCTCTACTGGTCATTTTCTATCAAGACAGTTAAATGGAGGCAGTTGAATAAGCAGAAAGCAATTCTGGTATTTTACTGACCTCTACTGGTCGTTTTCTATCAAGACAGTTAAATAGAGGCAGTTGAACAGAAAAAAAAAGTCCCTAAGCGGAAGCAGACCAGTCCTAGGGCTGATCTCCAGAGCCCACAAAGTACATACACATATAAGTATATACTAAAGTATATACAAGAGGTCTCGAATGCTCGACCTAATGATATTTCCACCCTAAAACTTTGGTACATTGTTATTCTTTGTCCAGATCTCAGCACCCATATTCGCATAGGACCACTCTGACCAAATAATCAATCCGACCTTTGTTAAACGACTCGTATGTTCATTACTATCCATGTATTTAAGGATAAACAATATAGAGTCACAGATTACGTTATATCTGGAACCATAGCATGTATCTCCAACTCTTCTACACATGATCACAGTGCCACTTTGTATTGGCAACATTTTTAATGAACAATTCACGTTTGCTGTGCATCACTGAGATGTTTCTCGGAATAAGTGAGTGCAAATTATTTTCACATTTAAGCCTTTCTTTAAAAAAATGATGTGAAAAGAACCCTAATGTGCGCATTACTATGTATTACCAATTGCAGCCTTGAAAAGCCCAAAGCTTGAGTGCCAACGGAGGAAGTGAAACACCTGTTGGCTGCACACCACAAAATACTGACTAGAGCAACACAACAAGAATAAAGAAGCATACTCTTCTCTATTTGGAGTTTATCTTTTCTTATCAATATCTGATTTATCGTGCATCGAATCCTAAAGGGAACTGTATGAATGTATAATTATAGAAGATGGCATTTCCAAACCTTTGAAAACCTATTGAAGGGCAAGTTGGCCTTACCCACAGCATGGGAATGTGTGAGCACACTGAGACTAATGCGTTCGCACTGATTAGGGCACTTAGAAGAATCTTAGGGTCCAGGTGCCCCATCTTCATTTACACGTGATTTTTTTTTGCAAAGAATTAACCTCTTACAGAAATATCTATTCTGTATGTGCCACAAAAGCTACCTCCATCAATTTTGGGTTTCAGCAAGCACAAAATCGGTAGAGGCAGCAGTTCTTACAAGAGCGCACATAGGAAGAGATGGGGTGAAGTTTAAACAAAAAGAGGATTTGGTGGAGTATCAGTCATATTGTTTTATTAACCTGTATGCCCCGAATTTGGCAAGGGATCCTTTTGTACAAGGACTATTCAATAACACAGAATGGCATTTTCTATTAGAAGGAGGTCTCAACATGGTATGGAACCTGGACTTAGAACACAGAAGGCAACTCAAACGCATGTGGCATGTCAAATATCCTCAAAAACAAATTGACAGACCCTGGGCTGGTGGGTGTAAAGTCATGGGCCCTAGGCCCACATACTTTGGAAATCATGTCACAGACACTGGGGTGATGCTTACTTAACTGGCCACGAGCACATGCACTCGGGCCCTTTTATTAACAGGCCCACGTCACTCGTGACACCTGTGTTGGATGGATGTGGGGTGTGTGTGTGTGGCCAACCCTCAAAGGAGTGGCTGGTAAAACTGGTGCCTGCTGAGACACTAGAACGTGTCCAGCAGGACACTACATTCCTCCCAAACTTTATTAAAACCAAAACAAGTCCAACCTATGGAAATAAAACCATGTACACAAGATACCACTTAGTCTCTCAGCCTCGAGAGGCAGTCTGCAGGACAATGGTGGTCCTGGGCCCTTTTATTAACAGGCCCACATCACTTGTGACGCCTGTGTTGGATGGGTGTGTGTGGGACCAGGCCTCAAAGGAGTGGCTGGTAATACGGGTGCCTGCTGAGACACTAGAACGTGTCCAGTAGGACACTACAGTGGGTGTGTGGAGACATTACCACCCAGGCGAAAGAGACTTTGCTTTCTTACACGTTCATAACACAGATTCTAGCATTGATTTCCTGTTTAGTTCCTTCCCGCCCCTCAGTCAAATTACAGACACAAGAATCTCAGACATCTCTACATCTGATCACAATCACATAGAAATTTCTGTAGGAGAGAGGAACATCATTAGAAAAAATAGGCAATGGCTATTGGCCATAGTTATGTTTAGAGCCCTGGACCTTAAGAAAGGAAGAATACATACCTTTACATCGCATGCGATTGCAACGCGGTCTTACAACGACCCCGTTGTTACATCGCAGTACCATTACAACGCAAGTCGTTACAACGACTTGCTGTAGGGGGCGCGCTGGACTTAGGGATAGTATAATTTACTATTCCAACTCCAGCGTGTGCAACAGTAGGGAAGGTGTTGGAATAGTAAATTATACTATTCCTTAGTTTTGAGCGCCCCTATAGCAAGTCGTTGTAACGACTTGTGTTGTAATGGTACTGCAATGTAATAACGCGGTCGTTGTAACGATCGCGTTGTAATCGCATGCGTAACAACGCATGCAATGTGATGGCTGTTTCCTGAAAGGAATGTCTGTGAAAACAGAAATATTTCATGACCTATATTCAGTGACACATCTCCACAGTATTGGACCCTTTCAAACAAGGATGGGGGGGAGGGGGTTGCAGTAGGGCTGTCGGTAGGAAAAGCCCAGGAACTGAGGCTTTTAGAAGACAAATTAACACAAGAATTACTAGAGCTAGAGGACGCTAAAAAAAAGAATCTTGCACACAAAAAATATGAAAGACAAGTGACCATGGGCAGTTGACAGCTGAAAACAAATGAAAAAGAATATAATGTTTTTTACTTTAGGTGGGGATTTGCATTTAATTCAATCTTCAGAAATATGTTGTTAATTCAACTGAGCAGAGGCTGCCCTTTTGTAATATGGGCAAAACAGTTTTGAAGAAAGCATTGAAAAAGGGTCATTATTAGCCAAAGAATTCTCATTCAGCAGGCAAGGTCATATATTATTACCTGGAGTAGTAGAATGCGACTCTTACCCAGGCTTTGCAATGTGTGGAAAACAGAATGAGATGCATCGAGAAATGAATTGATTTCTACATGGCTGATAAGTTGCTTATTGATAAGTTTTTCTACTAATTTGATGGGGAACAGTAACAGTGAAATACGCCACTTATTGTCTGCACCTGTGGGGTCAGCAATGGGCTTTTTTTGTAGAAGGAGGACTGCGGCATTTTATGTTATCAAATTTGTAAAGTGCGCTGTCACCAGTGAGGGTACACTTGGACTGAATAGGTGTGTGTGCATAACCCCACCTATGCTAGGTATGTTAATTGAAAATGTCACACACTAAGAAGGGGGAGAGGCAAAATTCCACTACTGAGTGTCGGAGCACGAACACTCGATAGGAACCCCTGTACGAGTAATTTTATTCCACCCTTTTTGTGTCTTCCCCTTCAAATTATCGAGTGTGAGTTACATAGGGGAACCCTTTGCTTGGAAGTAACAGATTCCAAGGATACCTAACCCAGGTACGGAGGGTAACACACATTTTTGGGATCCGACGTGTCCTGAGGAATGCCGATGTGACCCAACAATGTGGGCACTTATCAAACGGCAGAAACATGTCGACACTTTGGCAGTAAGGAGGGGTGAAGGAACTCTTTATCTTCTCCTATCACCACCATCCTTTAGGTTTTTGTACCTAGCCGTTGGGCCCAGGAATAAATTGTCGAGAGGGGACACCGCTGAGCTAGTTTTAACCTTCACTGCACTTTTCTTTCGGTGGTGATCCCAACATATATTCTTGTGTTTGTATTGTCTTCCCCTCCCTTTGCTCCAACCCAGGTGTTGGTCTGCGCAGGGGTGTATTGAAACAAGCCCAATGATGAAGCATGTCACAATTTTGTTAGTGAGGGCAGTATTTTCTCACAGAGCACGTGCCATCCTTGAATTACATTTCCCTACTCCTCCATGTTAATTGAAAAGCCAGGTCTCCATCTTCTTGCTGAATTCAGGGAGAGAGGAGGAGGCTCTGATGTATAGTGGGAGGGTGTTTCCTTGTATTCTGTTAAGTAAAGCAGCTCTTTGAGTATCTGTGGTATTAAGCAGTGGCGGCTGGTGAAGTTTGGGAGTGGTGGGGCTGGGCTTGGACTTGGGGTGGGAGACACAGCATTATTGATGCATTTCCAGCACACTTTTTAAAAATAAAAATAAAAAGCTACATAAGATAGTGCCCCCAAATAAAGAGTTACCATAGTCCAGGTGTGATACAGTAGGCACCTAGACAACAGATCTCTACCAGTTAGTCGGAAGCAAACATAGAATTTTTGAAGAAGTTGCATATAAAAAAGCACTAGATGCCTCTCTTTTGGATTTTAAAAGAGAAAGAGAGGGCAGTGTAAGCTGGGCAAAATGCTCTGGTCTGATGTAGTGACTGTTTACATTTTCCTTTATTCCAACTGTTGTCCTGAATTAAAAGCTATTGTTCCAGTCTGAACAGCCCTCACAGTTCACATCAAATGGATGGATACGTGTATTTACAGGGCAGCGTGTAAAATTCAGAGCCCATCCTGCTGCTATGGATTCAAGGAAGGCTTGCATGTTCCAATAGCTGAGTTCCAATAGTTCTGAGATTTCCAACAGGAGTTCAGACAACTTTCTCTTCCTATACACAGATCTCCAGAAGTCTGACAGACCTTAGTAAGTTGACCCAGAAACCCCTTTGTATTGTCTACATGCACCAGCAGGCTACCTAAAGGGATTTGTGCCTGGATAACATCTAGGTGGATTAGACACAGAGATTTGTTGTCGGTCATGGAGGCAGGCCTTCAATTACTGTTTGTGAAATCCTATTCTTAACGAGCTGATGCATGTGAGGCTGTTCAGATCAGGGCAGGCCTGATACTAACTGGTAGTGGAATTACTTCAGGATGGAGGGTCTAGGGGAGGCACAGGAAGAGATCATCCTACCTATGTATAGAGGTGCAGATTGTGAGACACGTTTAATTGGGGCTCTCCTGTTTTCAATAAAGATTCACAACTTCAGTTTGTAATCCAAAGCTATGATAATTGAGTTGTGCGAGAATTGTCTGTAGTATAATAAAATAACCAGAGGTTGTATTTCACCACACACACTACGAAGCATGTAGTTCAACAATGAAAGCTTCACGCATGAAAAGAGAGCTTTGTGTACGGGCTGTAATGACAGTTGCAGATACTGCCTTGGAGTGCACAGGACTATAAATAAGCATGACTTGAAGTCTCTGCAAAAGATCAAAGAACATACTCGTTAATCAGGTGAAATGACACCAAACAAAACCTCTCACCTGGTGATCCACATGGTTGCGGCCTGGGAGCACCATGTGCCACTAAACACGTTGTTTATTGCATTCTCCATTCATCATAAAAATAAAATTCAGATAAAAGCAAACACCCGATTCAGTGACTTATGACCAGATTCTCGGTTCATGCTAAAGTGCCACTGGAAGAACCGCGACGGCAACCCCTCTTAATTACATGTAATTGAGCTTTTCTGGGATAATGTGTCGCCTTCCTAGAGTGATTCTAAAAATGTCAGAGCGATTTAGCTGGATGGGAAGGTGGCGATGCTTCTATTGAAAGTTGTAGCTAAAAGGTAAGTCTGGATTCCTTTCCCAGAGTCCAACCCCACACATCCTCGTAAGGCAGTGGCTGACCTCTGATTGCTGCGGACCATGAGTCAGGGCCATACAGATGCTGTCTGACCACGGGTGAGCGTCTGGGTCCCAAGGCTGGAGGAGGCGAGGCCTCAGATGCGCTGTCTGCAGTTCAGAGGTCACCTACAACACAGGTTCCTGTCATCCACCCTGCCCAACCACGCACTCAACTTTAATTGAATGCCAGCTTGCAATCCTTTGTGCCGTCTGCCCTGCCAGAAGTGTGCGTTGTCTTTTTTTGTGGTTTTATGTTGCATGAACTCGACCCCAAGGTTTTGGAGCGCGTAACATGAGCGCACGTTACATTACACAAGGACACATTCATTCTTTATTTCACCCATGGGGAGATTGAGTGATCTGCCCTGAATCACAGGATGTTGAGCGACCAGCGCCGAGACTTGTACATGGTTACCTAGTCTTCTGCATGTGGGACCGAGTAACTCTTGGAGTGTCAGGAAGAAAAGCCTACTAACGGGGCTCCACTATCATGCAGACAGCCACAGTCTGACAGGCCCCGGCTCTCAAACTCTCTGACTGCGCTCTCACCTGCCTTCCACCTCCAAAGAGGATGTGTGGAGCCCCGTTAGTTGTTTTTGCTTTCAGATACTCCAGGAGTCGTGCTGCTTTGCTCTTTTTTTCCCCACTGGCCTGCCTTGGCTCGTACATTACAATCAACTCCCTTCACTGTCCTCGCAGTAAGAACTCAGTTACCCCCACGCCGGTCCTCCAACACAATACTGGCGCTTACACCCTTACATCCTCCCTGAAACACATACGGTGGAATCCCTATTCTGTATATGCTGGTGGAGAAATAGAATACCGGGTTGTCAATTGACCGATATGGTTAGTGTGTGCTTTTGCAAAAAAGTGTTTCATTTACCGAAGCTCCAGTCCTCTTACAAAAAAGTATTCCATACAAAGATATGCATGATGAATAACTCTATAACAAACGTACTGAAAAGCTTACAGTAAACATGTATCTGCAGTGTGCACCACCTTCGCTCCATGTCGCCAGGTCCACGAGCCTACTCCTGGCTCCCAGACAGTGTCTCTGAAAGTCAAACACGCCTCACATGGCCTCCCTCATAAAGTGCAGAGTGGGAAGCCAGCACTTCAAGCCTGCGCAGTGTGTCTTCAAGAGGCCTGCTAATAAACTGCACAGACTTGATTTCTCGACTTCCCTCCTGCCTGCAGCCTGTACCCCACCCTTTCCCAACTCGTCACAGGATGGGACCCAGGACCACCCCCTGTGACGAGTTGGGAAAGGGTGTGGTGACCATGCTCTCCACTCCCTGATTGACGTGAAGCCCCAACATTACAGGGCTTCAGTCTACAATGCCCAGGGCTAATTTCACCCTCACGTCATCGGGGGTGGAGACTGGGCCTCGAAGCTATGTCTTTGCGGAGCTAATGCCCTCACAGGCCTCAGGGCTGTGAGATCGTCAGCCCTGCAAATGCTGGAGTCTCGAGTCAGCCCAGGCCCTGGGCAGCAGGTGTAATGCATCACTAGACATCAACGTCACTACAGACTGCAGTATCATTACACCGCGAGAGGCAGCCTCTGACCCCAGCTATGAGGCAGCCTCTGACCCCAGCTATGAGGCAGCCTCTGACCCCAGCTATGAGGCAGCCTCTGACCCCAGCTATGAGGCAGCCTCTGACCCCAGCTATGAGGCAGCCTCTGACCCCAGCTATGAGGCAGTCTCTGACCCCAGCTATGAGGCAGCCTCTGACCCCAGCTATGAGGCAGCCTCTGACCCCAGCTATAAGAAAGATGAACGATGTGTAAGAAGTATACATGCTGCAATTCATTAAAATAGCAAACACATTTAGACTCTTCTTTTATTTTAGTAATGGGCCGAAATTAAAGGGGGCGGAGCCCCAACGCCCTCGACGTGAATCCGCCACTGGTATTAAGCATCTTTAGCTTTAACCATGTTAGCCTATGACATAGTATGTATTCTATGGTGATGTAGTGGTGTTCTGTCAAAGGTCAGTTATACGCTGGCTGGAGAGGGAGCACCACCTACAGTCGTTGTCTGATCAAATAAACATCTTTATACCGTCCGAGAGTACCAGATCTTCATTTACAATAGCGTTCCACGCTTTAGGAGCGATGTAAGAGAATGCCCGTCCTTCTATTCTGGTTCTGTGTATGCATGTTTTCAGTGCTTAGGGATCATTGAGGTGCTAATAGAATGATTACAAAGAATTGTTAGAGGACCTGTCTGGTTGCTACTGAGGGTAGGGATGTGTGGGTGCGGGCTAGGATAATCTGGACTCAAGAGTGGGAATGTATTTTAGAACCTCTTTTAAGATTATGGAGTTCACTTCCCCCAAGAAAGCCCTATTAGGAGCACCTGAACATGTCTTCATAAAACCAAGGGAGCTTAGTTATGATTGACATTCGAAGTCTGCTTGTATTTTATCCACAAAATGAGTGAAAAGTGCAGAGTATAAAGCCTGCTGTGAACGCATATCATTGTGGCATGCTTTGGGTTGCAGAAACTTCTTAATTATAGCAAAGGGGTCACCAGAAGGGTTAGAAGGGCAGTCATGTTTTCTGAATAGTAAGTACAAGAAGGCCTAACAAGATGTTGATAATCTTTAATTACCTCGATGTAAACCAGCATGTTTTGTTTGGAGGAGGAGTGCCGCAAGATCAGTTCCAGGTATTTGCATTGGCGTTTTTATTCTGCAGGTTTACAGAGCACCAAAGGACTGCAGGGGACTTAAGTTATGTATAATTTTATAAGAGCAGTGCTATTGAGTGGAATAGTCATACAATTGTTGACATTTCATGTTTCAATCAAAATGTCTATACTCCAGTGCTTAATTTGTAAAATATTAAGTGCGAGGGCTCTAACCAGGAGGCCACTCAGCTTGCACCACCCATCGCCCTTGTCACTGCTGCCAAAACAACTACTAACCATCTCTCTCCCATGTAAATGCGACAGTTCAGATTATTCCAGGTCCCCAAAGCTAAAGGAATGGCTGGGGAGGCAGGTATTAGCAATTTAAATGTATATTGTATTCATAAACTACCTGTTCTGCTCATCTGTAAATTAGATGAGCAGCGCCACCATGTGGTAGACTGTTCTATGTATGGTGTTGACAATTAGGTGCCGGTGCTGAGAATCGGAAACCAATTAAGTGCCGGTGCTTAGCACCGGAAAGCCCCGGCTCAAATTAAGCACTGCTACTCGTATCTAAAGGTATGACGTTCAGAGCATACCAGCAGTTGTCACGCAAGGCTTTAGCCGACGGGCAGGAGTTGGAGCCAGGACTACTATAAGAAGAACTAGAAGGAACAGACCATCAGAAATGGATTGGATTTGTAATCCATCTGAGTCAGTGGCAAAAAATCGAATAGTACACACAAAAAGAAGGGGTGAGGGTATGGACTCACTTACCCCGAACCCCCTGTCAATACTTAGAACACCAGAAGGAGTAGGGAGCAATAAAATCTCTATGTCTCGTGATGGCACGTGCTGTGTGTGCTAATACTGCCCTCACTCACACAAATGTGTGACATGCTTCATCATATCGCTGCTTACAATACACCCCGGCGTAGCGTGCCCTTATGGATCTAGCGCAGCCCCCTTTTATCGTTGTCTTATGACACAATTACCGCTAACTTCCTTGCTAGCTGTAACCGGGGCTGGTCTCCATGCCAACCGGACGCGACTGGCACGTGCTGATGGACGCTAGGCACCATTGCCTGACCGGGCGCTCCAGCACACATTACTACGCGCCCCTGGCGTGATTCCTTTACTGACCTGATTCGGGGCTGGTCTCCATGACAATCGGACGCGGTGGTCACGTGTTTAGGGACGCAGGCTGTCACTGCCTGGTTGTGCGCTCCCGCACACGTCACCACGCACCCCTCGCGCCCCATGTGACCGGAACTACTCTAATCCCCTAAACTCGGATAAAACACACTCGCTCGACTTCACCGCCATCACACTACACGGCGGATGAAGGCGAGCAACTAGCGGAGGAGCACCACCCTTGGAGTAGTAAGGAGTGGAGGGGGGAACGATGAGGGCATGGTATTCGTTACACTTGACGCCATGCTTTAATCGCCATGCGAGAGGGCAACGATGGGGGCAATGCAATGTAATATATATTTTTTTTATGCCATGCCGACACCGCTAACTCATGTCTAGCCGGCATAAGTAGACCACCCTGACCGGCACTTTCTAGCGGGGCGACCTGTGTTCACAGGACCACGCTGGCGTCACTACCCATAGATTTGGCACCCATCCCTTAACCATAGGATAATGATGCATATTGCGCGGCATATCGGGATCTCTAATCCCTCTTGATCAGCCCCGATTAGCGCAAATAGGTAGGGCTGCTAACGTTTGTAGTACTATCTTTGCATGTACGTTGGGCCTACCGAGGGGCTACCAATGGCCTACATACGAGAGGACTATACAACTGGACCACCTTCTCTCATTTTTTAACTGAACCTAACAAAGCCATTGGATGAATACTAATGTGACTGTCTTTCTCCCTGTGATTTCTTTTCCCCTGATAAAGAGTGTGACTAGAGGGGGTCTCTCCTCGCCCACCGCCAGTTCAAACCTGAAATAGGGTTAAACTCGGTGAGTAGGTACACACCGGACCCCTATTGGACGGTGGATGGACAGTGTGGACAATAAGCATGATGTTTGCATTGCTGGTATTGATGTTTATATGAAGGCCTACTAGCCTTTTATTTTTACGGAACGCCCAGTTTAATGTACTTTGATAACGTGAATTTAAGGAGGGTGATGCACCAATGGTTTCTTTTGGGGCAATGAATGATACACTACAGTGAACTCATGTGTGGATAGATTAGTATACACTGAGTATACAAAGTACAAGGGAGAAGATTACTCCTAACTCCTTGTTTCTTCTTTTTTTCTCTTTTCTCCCCATTTTTACTGTTGCTCCCTTACAGTAAATCCACTATTATCCTTGAGGAAATCCCTTAATATGGAACAACAGGTTTTTAAACATCCTCTTATCTCTACCTGAGGTGAGGTTATTATGTTACTGGGACTGGTAGAGTCCTGAGGAAGGCCGGCGTGACCCTACACGAGGGGCACACACACACAGCCGAAACATGTCGACCACCTTGCAGTAAGGAGGGGTGTTAGGAGCACATTGCATCTCCCAATCACCACCATCCTTCACATTTTTAACCCTGGCCGGAGGTTCCAGGAATAAAGTCTTAGGCACAGCGACACTTCCGAGCTAGTTTTAACTCACATCACACTGCACTTTCACTACCGCCGTTCCCAGCCACTGTGAAATAAATTGTTTCTCTCTGTGTTGTATTGTCTTCCCCCACCCTATTGCTCCACCCCATGCTTGGCTATGCCGGGTGTATTGTAAGCAGCCCTATGATGAAGCATGTCACACATTTGTGTGAGTGGGCGCAAAAAATCGAATACCATGATATGTGTGAAATTAGAGAAAAGCGTGTCAAGTAGAAGACTCTCTTTGTATGTGGAGCTGGGAATTAATGAGTAGAGTCCCAGCAACTCCATGCCCTTTATGAGTATAGGTGAGTCTGGGTCCTTTGTACCATCTAAATGGAAATTATATGTAGCTAAAATAAAAAATCCTCAGGGAACCTGGGCAATCCGAGAGAAAGACAAACAGAAGGTATTCAGGCACCACTGCAGGACCCAGTATTGCAAGGGTCTAGAAGACCTCAAACACTCCTCAAAGGCTGTAAATGGGTAACCACTTAAGAAGATATTAGGGAAGAAATGAGGGGACCTATAGATATCCCAGAAATCAGGAATGCAATAAAAGGTATGGACATAAATAATCTCCCTGTCCCGGATGGAATTCCACTTGGTAACTGCATACTGTTCTTCCAAGAATTGAGCAAACATCGAGCAGCCAAAAATGACTCCCTGTAGTTGAGAACAGACACCTTGAACAGTCCAGGAAAAATGGGGGAGGATTGTGCATCTTATACGCAAATTGTTTTATTAACCTACAATGCAAAGCTTTTTACCAGATGACTCAAAATCATTATACCTGGTCTGACAGACCCATATCAGATGGGGTTAATAATGAAAAATAGACAAGGAAGGGATAACATTAAAAGACTAGCTCAACTCATAGAGAAAGCCCACTGATATACATCTCAGTGATGCTCAAAGGAGATATGGATCAAGTGAGTTGGAAGTTCCTAAAGGAGACCTCAATAAAATTGAAAAACATGAAAAGCTGGATTATAACCAGTCAAAAAAAACCACCCAGAGCAGCTATTAAGATTAACGGCCTGAGAACACGATATTTCTCCGTCCACAGGGTACTAGACAGGGGTGCCTGTTGTTCTCTCTCCTCTTTGCCATGGCGGTGGAATCATTGCCCATTAAAATTAAAACTCAAAAAGCTATGAAAGGAGTTCTATATGCAGAGAAAGAACATAAGCTCTACTTGTTTGCAGGCAATGTGTAGCTGACTCTGTCAAATCAGGAAAACTCATTAACTCTGGTTCTGAATGATGTAGACGCATTTGAAGGGATCTTAGGTTTTACGGGTAATGTCCAAAAACTGGTCATCCTAAACTTAAATCTACTCCAGAGTGAAACTGCCATGTTGCAATCCCTGGCTCCCATTATATGGTAACTCACTCAAGTAAAGTATCTAAGCTTGCAAATTAGGAAAAAAGTCCAGGGTTGGAGAGATGAGATTTTGTCCGAATTAGTTGAGCAAATACAAGGAGGCTTGTGTAGATGGGGCCTATTATATGTCTCTTGGACAGAGTGTATAAATGTTCCAAAAAATAGTATTATATCACACATTTGTACCTTTTCCAATCCTTACCAGTAACTCTTCTAATAGCCAACTTTGAGGCGTTGCCAGAACTGCTTTTAGCATTAGTTTAGGCAGGAAAGAATGCTCAAGTTCCTAAGAAAATCGAGATGTCACACAGGAGTCGTGGAGGATTGACATAGCATGACCTAGTGAAATATTACAGTGCTGGCACTAATACACATAGTGGTCAAATGGGCAACCACAGAATCCGAGAAAAAATTATGTTTATGAATAATGCAATAGTGGGAAGATCATATGTGACTTGACGTGGATAGAGAAGTCTGAATCATCCGCGAAACATAAAGCCTGCTCAGTTAGGTGCACCCTGGAAATATGGGATCTAATAGCACTAAAAGGGGGCTTGACTACTTTGTCCTCGCCCTATACTCACTCCCGAACACCAAAACCGAGACTTCCCAGCAGCGATGGGCTATTTAGCATTCCATAAATGGGAAGAAAGGAAATGTAGAACCCATAAAGATATGTTTCACCAAAACAAGATTAGATCATTACTTGATTGTAAATTGTCCTAACAAATTAGCTGCAATACTGGGAAACATGTCATGGAACCCTTCAGGAAAATAACATAACCTCAGACATAGGAGACCTTATACTCTTCGAGAAATGAATATAATAAAAAGTAGGATCTAAAAAAAAGTATACCAAATATATACAAAACACTGCTGTAGAGTGTAATAGAACAGTCTTGGAAGAAAAGTGAAACACTGCATGTATGGAAGGACCAAAGAGAAACTGAACTTGAAAAGGCCAAATAGGCAGGGATAAATGGATAGAAGAAAATTAATAATGCGCAAGCTCGAGAGTGCACACGTCATTCACCCAGGTTTAAAGTTGGAGGTGAGGGTAAGTTATGAAAACGTGTTTTTCATTATTTGTTTCTCACAGGAAATGAGAGTTATGCAATTGTATGTAACACATACTTTTATATGATAAAATAATTCAAATTAAATGAATTTGCCTACTAAAGGGAAGGGTAAACACCAAATTAAACTAGGTGCTCCGGTGGGGGTGGGGGGGGGGGGGTGTGACGCAGCTTTCCTGAAAATGCGCACTACTGGTGTCCAGTACTGGATTCCAAGCAGGAATCCTTTGTCAACGTGATTCTCACCTTGCCATAGGTGCCTCTCATACTGTTTGATTCACCTGAGGGGGGGGGAGGTGCCTTGCACTCACTGCACTTGCAGCGCTCCTCCGTCAGAGCTACTCTGTCTCACTGTCCCAGCACAGTCTCTCCTGGGTTTTCTCTACAGCAGCTTTGGTCACTCAGGGCTGACAATTCGTGGTGCAGCTCTGCGGTGAGAGCTCTCCGGTATGGTATCACGTGGACCGACAGTGATTTAATGGTCAAGCTCCTTTAAAAGGGTGCTTCCTGCTTCATAAGACCTCCACTTAGGTGTCTGTGCTTGCAACTGCCTTGGCGATCTCTGACTCAGGCACACGTGGGGTTACCCGTCCTCATCGCCATTGTAGTGTCAGGCCCTGGGGAGCAATAACCACATGGGCACTGTACTTTGGATCTGCGCATTACACTGGCCCACATCAGCACAGCTGTAACCCTTTAATGACACTCAAAGGTCATCAGGAGCAAACCAAACAGTTCCCCAGTAGGGTATAATACAACCCAAACCACCAATACGAACTACCGAATTGTACATGCACAAATAAAATACTACAGTCATGTACAAGAGGATGGAACCCAAAATGGGGAATATCTTGTCTAAAATGTATATGACAAGTGGAAACAAGCATTTGCAATGCAACAGGTCTCGCATCAGTTAGAGTTAGAGTTATTGGCATTGTAATTGCAATTTTGCACGTATCTAAAAAAATAAATGAAACGCTCAAGTTGGGTTACCGACATGCGCCATGGAGAGCTAACAACTGGTATACCACAGCATAGACGCTATCATCTAGAGGATAACGCAGCGCCGCAGGTTGTGAAAGTGGAATCGAAATAAAGCTGCAAAACATATTTTCCACGAACGTTAGAAGTCACACACTAGCAAAAGAAATAAAAAGGTCCGCGACTTCTGAAAGTGAAAGCAATATGTATCTAAAAATGAAACGCCCAGGTTGGTTAAACGACATGCGCCATGAGAGCTAATAAGTGGGATACCACAGCAAAGACGGTATTTAGAAGCCACACACTAACAAAACAAATAAAACGGTCCGCGGTTTGTAAAAGTGAAAGCGATATGTAAATGTTAAAGCCATGTAGAAAATGAAACGCTGAGGTTGGTTAAACGACATGCGCTATGGAAAGCTATGGTGTAGAGGAGAACGCAGCGCTGTGCCGCTGATTGTAAAAACGCCATAAGTGCCGCATTTTAAATCGTCGCACCACTGTTCTTAAAGTGAAGGCGAAAAATAAAGATGTAAAACATTATTATGACGAACGTTGCGCCACTGATTGTAAAAGCGAATGAACATACAATATACGCCATATAGTGTCAAAACATTACGTACCAGAAATGCAGCTTTGCTGCTATTGTCACTGAAAGTATATGTGGATAATAATACGGAAGCAATATATACATGAAAGCATGTAACTCCGTGCAAAATCTCAAGTCCGGGTGGGCGAGGCAAAAGGGAGACAGGGAGGGAACAAACAAGCCTCACTTGCAATGAAAAGCGAGCGTTTATGACGCGCGCCAATTAAAAGCATGGGTGGAGCTTCCACCCCACTTCCAAAGAAACCCGACAGAAAACCGACGATAATAGATCTCGCAAAGCGAGCAGCGCATGCGCTGCAACGCTAGGCAAGACCTAAAAAGGAGACACACTGATAGGGCAATTCCAATGTATTGAGTCATGTTCAAAACGGTACCCTAGGACGCACCCACAACTACTCAAGTGGTACTAGAGGCAATGTTGACTCAAACCTACACCCACGCAGCCTTGAGAAATTCAAAACCCACAGCAGGTCATTTATACATAGTGCTGTGGGGACACACAGAAGCAATAGATACGGTGAATCACAGTTCCAAGACAAACGAAAAAAATGGAAATACAAAGAAACATCAGACATCAGTTGTCAAGCAAAGACAGCAGTACCGTGAAAATCTTCACATGACACTTGAGTATCTATGAAATACGTTTAAAAAGTCAAAATATTTCACAAAAGTGTATGTGAATGACAAAAAACGTAATGTAGCGTCCTGTATTTCAAGTGATAATGGAGCAAGCTCTTAAATTTGAGGCCTTTCTCGTTCGCATTCACACCTCCTTACTCCCTCAGCAGATCTTACCACTCCATCCCTCTTCTTCCATCTTGTGCTTCTGCAAAGGCACTAGAGAGGGAAGGAATATTTTTATACGACACTGTTCTATCTTCTCAATCTTTCCGCCACACCGAAAACCACAATCCATTCAGAATATCAGATTATTTAACCAATGTTTCTTCCAGATCGATCATTGACTGTGCCTGGGGTTGGTGTTTGGTGCCTGAGGCCACCTCTGTGGCATTTCTGCTGCCTGAGGGATGGATCACTGTAACACAATGTAGTCTCCAGGTGTCGCAAACCAACCATTGTACAAGCGAGTTCACTTTACCCCTAAACATTTTAAATAGGTGGCTGGTAAGGCATCGTGAAGTGCCAAATTTCACATTTATTGGAAAATACACATTAATGTTCTTAAAATCTAGAACGTTTTTTCATCTCCTTCTTGATGTCACAAATAGTTCAGTTCTACTTCTCTCTTCAGATTGATTGCATGTATCATTACATTGTTTTATAATCCTATATCTGCATGATGGTATGTGTTCAGTATATTGGCTTTTGATAACAATAACTCTGTGTCTTCACACTTCAGAGAGTGGATTACAGCAACATGTGTGTGTTGCACAAACCCTTAGTGCCTCTCATTCCTATGACAAAGTGCCACGTCACACTAACAAAAGGTGAAGCTTGGATTTAATGCACTGATTTAGAGATGCACAAAGCGATAAAAGGCAATTCTCAAAGCATTAACGGTGAGTTTGTTTCCATTTGTAGATTGCAAGAAAATAAATAACAGCTTCGAAAATGCCACACCAACGCCCGTTTCTGGTAAGTTTTTTCTTAGCTGATGTATGATGCACTATCCATATTCCACACACGCACATATTCATAGGTTTCTGTGTCTCCTTAGATTGAACTCTATGGCATGCAGTGTGGTTTATATTGGAAAATGAATGACTACTGGGCTACATCTAGTTTTTAGGTCTGGCACAGAGGCCGCTTTACCAGTCTCACTAGGCTCATGTTTAAAAAAATATTCATAATAAAAATACCTATAAATATTCATACAAACATGGGCTTCTGATCAGCGTTTTCATGGATTGGTCTTTTGAAGTGTTGTTCACATTTTGCTCAGGCCTACTACAGCATGCAACAATGGCCCTGTTATCCTTGTGTGCTAAATCACTCTCTTCTCAAAGTCTTGGGTCTGATCAGATGAGTCCGACTCGGAAGCTGCAATTTTTTGTGTCATGGCAGCTCATCATGCACATAATGTATGTCAGATTCAAGTTACTACTGAACTTTATATCAAGATGTTGTTGCTAAAATTCTGTGAGCCGAGCATTCTTCATCCCTGTTGCGTCTACTCTAAAGAGCAAACACATCTAAGCAGTGGCAGCTCCTCTGCTAAGGCGGAGGATTGTCGCCCCACTGTTTTTTTTGCAGTGACACAAAGGGAAAATAAAAAAATTTCAAGGAGAAAATTTTATTTTCTCCTACTTCCATCCTCATCGCGTTAGGGGGCGGTGGCAGGGGAGGAATGGTAGCAGCCTCCTAAAGTCTCGAGCCGCCGAAAACAGTTTTGCGCACTTCGCATGTTCTAAATGCAGGCTGCATACAGCCTACATGGAGAACATGCCCAGGCCCCCAGTCAGTGTCTGAGCACCGAAACACGGCGCTCAGACCAATCACAACACTGCTAAGTCAGCGTTGTGATTGGCTAACTGGGAGCCTGGGTGTGCTTCCGGTAAGGCAGAGCGAGGGGAGGACTATACAGGCGAGGAAGCGGGTAGAAGGTATGTTTTTAACATTTTTTTTATTCCTGCTTCCTCCGTGTCCTCCCCCCTCCTGCCCCCATCCTCCCTACCTCCTGCGTTCTCCCCCCTCCCGCATCTTCCCCCCACCTGCGATCAGTGCCGCCACAGCTGCATCTAAGACAGTTCTCGATACTGACATCTTAGAGGGGTGAAGGGGATAGCCTTGTGGAAAAGTTTATGCTCAAAACTGTAGGCCAGAGTTTATTATGGTGACAAGCTATTGGCCTGATTGGTTCACTGGGAAACGTTATGTCAGATGTCATAGGTCTTGTCTGCTTGTTATGAAATGTTATGACAACGGCAGCAGTTCTAACTTATTAATTGTGAAAAACATTTGTTAAAACCAGTAAGTCTTTACCAAGCAGTTGTTATTACATTGTGTTACAAGATATAGATAGGCATTTTGTTACAAGTAATCTCACAGATTACCATAGTAGACAAGGGTGTTGGCGTGAAGTAAAGCCTATGGTAAAGGGTAAACGCTTCATCATTGAGAAAAGGCACAACTGATTTCATAGGCTTGATCTGTTTATTATGAAGCGTCATGACAGAGCCAATAGGCCTGACCTACTTATTGAGAAAAGCATGTGTTAAAGACAATAGGTTTTAAGGATTTATTGTTATTGCACTGTGCTAAACCTGTAGGCGGGTATTTTGTTAGATGGAAATTTCACAAATTATCATAGTGGGCCAGGGTTTTGATGTTGGTGATACACCCAGAGAAACCAGGGTGATTGAAAATATGCACTACAATAATCCATGTTAGGCTCTCTTAGAAGAGATCATTTTATACTTTGCTGACTGTAATTTTTTCCTGTTTGTACTTTTATGCCTGTATGTTGTATAGTTGCCCTGTGGAAAGCTTACATTCAGTACAGTAGGCTTGTGTTGGTTAGGGTGACAAGCCAATGATAAAGGTTATAGGCCTGATTGTTTACAATGAAAAGTTACAATAAAGGAGGTAGGCCTGACATATTGATTGTGAAAATCATATGTTAAAGTCAATAGGCATTTAAGGGTGGATTGTTATTTCTCTGTATTAAAGCTTACAGCTAGGTATTTTGTTATATGAAATGTCACAGATTACTTTTGTCTGTAGTGATTTTGTTGTTGGTTACTGCCTCTGACAAACCCTAGGGGGAGAAGATTTACACTGCAATAATTCTTGTTAATATCTTTTCTTAGTTGTCTGCCAGCATCTTGTAATAAAAAAGCATTAAATAATGTGTATATCAATATATATATATATATATATATATATATATATATATATATATATCTCACACATCACCTCGGTGTCCAAGGATTGACGACGCCGTGTTTTGACAAATTTCAGGTTTTATTTGTCAGTTGTTTAAACAACTGACAAATAAAACCTGGAATTTGTCAAAACACGGCGTCGTCAATCCTTGGTGACCGAGGTGATGTGTGCATAATACCGGATCGAGCTTGGGTGATCCGTAGTGACGACTCGCCCTCTGTTCTGGTGTGCGGTGGCTGTTACACAAGTAAAGGAGGAGAAATATATATATATATATATATATATATATATATATATATATATATATATATATATATGTATATATATATGTATATATATATATATTTATTTATATATATATATATATGCAAAAAAAGAAGCAGAGAACTCAAGTTTAGGTGGAAAGCAGCTCCAGTATAGAGCACTCTCAACACCAACGACACTCTAAATTTGCTCACCTCAAATGTCTGCTTTTCTATCAAAGTCTTTAAGCATAGGATTAGCACAGTGCTATCCTTGCTGAGCTGTAAAATGGCCAAAGCCTTTTACCACTCCAGGCAAAGTATTACAGCTTTGGATTTATGCATACTTTATGCGTCACTCTATGCCTGAAAGGGAATTGTTTTTATATATATATATATATATATATATATATATATATATATATATATATATATATATATACATATATATATCGTCCAAAGTGTCATCCACAAGCAGAGGCGCACACAATGACAGGCGGACTCCCACTACCCAGAAGAGTCCTTTATTCAGCAGAAAGCGGCAACACACAGAATATTCCCTTTAAATCTTCCCTACGCGTTTCGGAGCTCCTGCTCCTTGCTCACGGGAAACACGCAATCAGCAGATACGAAGTGGGTGTGTCCCTTAATTACCCTTTATATTACCCTCTGATGGGCTTTCTTGTTCATTGACCTTCTGGGACATGCAGTCCTTTCGTTACGATATGACCCTGAATGGGTTCTGCCTTTAGCATACTCCAGGTAAAACTCCCAATGGAGCCTTCAGTGTGTATGACGCTTTCAATCCACGCACTGCCATCCTGCATAACGGACCCTGATATCAAAATCACAGTCCACACAATCGTATATATATATATATATATATATATATATATATATATATATATATATATATATATATATATATATATATATTAGCTATGCAATAGGCTAACCCATATATGTGAGGTACCATTTTCATCAAGAGAAGTGTAGAAATGCAGGATGGTAAGACGTTTGCCTTTATCTGCATTTCCCTAAGTTTTGTGTGACATATGTGTGGAATTTGAATGTTCCCACAAATCTTTTGACTCATGCAGTGCATTCTGGGTAAGAAAACATGCACAGTTCTATGCAAGGCAAACAACCCTAGATTCCTTGTAGTCTCTGTTTTTTGGAAACGTTCAGGGTTAGACGAGTTACATGGTTGCTGGCTAACACTGGATAAAAGTCTTGCAACCCTCTTCATCCAAACAGAGCACAAATTGACATTATCTGGGTATTGCTTTTCTACCTAAATGATGGAATCCACAAAAGCCACAACACTCTAGACTCCGCGGAGTGTCTACATTTTAGAACTACTGGGAAATTGTACGTTTCTATATGTGCTAGCTGATCCAGGGATCAAATACTTCAGCCACACCCTACAAGATACTACTAACACTGACTATACATGGGTTCAGTGGCATTCCATTCCTCTCCCATACACAAAGCACACCCATACAGGTTGGGTAGACCTTTAGTCAGGAGAAGAATTCAGGGTGTAATGTTCCTTCCTCACTAACAGGGAACATAAGACTTAGAGCAGAGTTGCAAAAATTCCACTGGTGGAGAAATCATGACACTTCCCCACTTCATTATTTAGTGATTTGTATTCTCTTGACTATGGGAGAGAAGTTGTATAGGGAGTTAGCCCTTACTCACAAAGTGTGGCATGCTTCATCATCTGATCCTCCTGCTGTGAAACTTGATTTTGTTGTGTTGTTTGTCATTTGTATAGCACACAAGTGCCACTACTGTTGAGTGATCACAAGCTGAACTGTATGCGTGGATGGGGAGGTGTGTGTAATATTACTATTTAAGTACTATTGGGTGTAGTGATTTCTTATTCACTTCTATCTTGACCTTGTGCCTACACCTGAGATCCTCAAGTTTAGTATAGAATTTCACGATCTCTTCCTGACCCTGTTTTGTTCTGATATCTGACTAATATTGTGCGAGTGGGCAAGTGAAGCTTTACTATTAATGTCTCTCCTTTACAGCCTATTTAGGCTCAAAAGCACTTATAGTTCTTGTGCCTTTAGAGTGATAACTGTGCTTGGCACGAGTCCTCCTTAGGGAGAAATTTGGCTCCTTACCACAGACTGCAAAAAATCAATTCAACTTTACCAATATCCAGCTCATCCACTGCTTGGTAGCACATTTGCCCAGTGTCCGTGGACATCTTTAAGACTCAGTTCCTCAGACAGTGTTAACATATTTACTTTTGAAAACTATGGTAAAGATCCAGGGGCAGGCTCCCTAAAAAGCATTTTCAGAAAGACCGAGAACTTTACTTAGAATTTGTCAGACAGGGTACTCTGCCAAAAATGTGGTGTACGTCCCATGACTCTCCTAATGTAAGATACATTTCCAAAAAGACTTAGGATTCTACTTAAAATTTGGAGGACAAGGTACTCTATCAAAATGTTGTGTACATCTCGCCTGTCGCGTGTACAGTGCTATTGACTATAATGCACTTGCAATACAGTGGATGGAACTTCAGCAATGTTTTAACGGAGTACCCTGTTTGCCAAACTCTAAATAAGGGCCTTAGCCAAATGATGCATAAAGGTATCAAGCAGTCTACAAGTAAGACCAATGTGCATCCATTTAATTGAGTAGGTGAAAACACAGTGGCCAAAATATAATTTATAAAGAAAAAACAGTATCTCTGATAGTAAGATTGTGGGTGAGAACTATTAGAAGATTTTCTAAATTAGAACAATTTGAAAGGATGCATAGGCAAGCAAAGCAATGGTTCATAGTAGGTATATATCCATGCACAGTCATTTAACGTAACATCTAACTCTTTAAATTGACTGTTCCATTTCAGTCAGTTTCCCAGAACTTCACCTTGTTCCGAAAACTTCACTTTTTCCCAGAACTTAACCGTTGTGTGACATAAAGTGAAGCAAGTAGAAATGCCTAGGCCTGACTTAAATGGGCACTGGGAACAGTAGTAACAAAGCTCCTACTTAAATTATCTAAAGTTATGTATAGTATTAATTAAAAGTAATTTAATTATATATGTATACGAGTTACAGTAACTTTACATTCTTAAATTAAAAAGGGTATTACATTTTTATTTTAAATAAATGTTTTATTTTTAGATTATTTTAACAGTAAATTAAATGTATTTATATTTTTAAATAGTTTCAATATTTTAATTTAACATTATTTCCTATTTGGTTTTATCTTAAGTCCCTACCTCCATTATTTTCTATAGGAGGATGTATTGCAGTACCAGTAATTGGCCATCTGTAGTGCTGGACTTACTCCAGCTCTGAGCCGTAGTACATGTACTACTGTTTTAGTTTTTTTTTAGCTGTGACTTTACAGCCAAACTTTGAAAGTGCAGTTTACGAATAGCAGTGGGCTTTCTCTCTTTTGGGTGGTTGTCTGTCCCTCCCTATACCCCTCCTTAGCCCTACCTAAACCCCTCCTTACTTTTCCCAAAGCCTCTCCCATTTGCTAATAAATATGCCCTTTTTTCCAGCCACTCCACCTGGTCCCACCTACATTTACTACTAAGGGGCCAATTATGATCTCGCTAGGAAAGCCATCCGTACGACTTGGAACCGGAGGGCTTTTCCTAGGGAATTGTGCTCCGCGAGTCCAAGCAACCAATTCCGATGCACCTGTATGGTGACGGACTCGGTTTGCTCGGACTCCCATTGAACTCTATGGGAGCCTGTATACCGAACACGTACACAGGCTTCCATAGCAAAAAGGGGTGGGTGGGGAAAAACGTACACCCTGTGGCGGGCACCCCATGATGCCTACCACACTGTGCATGCATGGAAAGGGAGGACCCATGGGTACCCCCACAGGACCGATTCCGAGGGCCCTGGGTGAAGGGGGGCCTGCAACAGACCCCCCTAAGTCCAATTCCCACAGCCGTTTCATCTTGCTGAGACCAAGTCGATACGGCTGTACGAATCATGCATCATACTCGTTCGTTCGGAAGCTGGCTCCATTGACTGACAGGATCGGGTTCGGAAACGATTTGGTCGACGCAGACGAGATCTTCGCATCGTACGGGGTACGATTCGGTAGGAAACATAGGCTCCGAATCGGATTTGCTCATTCCGGAACCTGTATGGAGGCCTTCCTAGCTAGATCGTAATCGACCCCTAAGTAGTAAACTTACATATGGGAGGATCTCCCCAAAGAAAAGATAGGAGAGGCAAAGATCTGCTCTCTTAGGTTTGCGCATTGTATTTAGTAGTATGTAAGAAGTACTAAAAAATGCAATTTGTGAATTGGACCCTATGTATCAGAACCATCCTCAGATCTCTTCCACTATTTGGCTTAATGCCAGGATAGCATTTAACCACTGATAGACCATGTTTGTTTCCTATCTAAAACCTTTTTCCTCCAATACTGTGCACTAGGTAGGATCAGAGGCACTCCAAGATATGTGTATGCATTGATATTTCTGGTATGTTTGTGTGTGCGATGTGAGTAGAAATTGAGACTTTCAATGCAGTTCAAGTGAGAGTGGGGAGCAAAAGTATTAAATAAAAATCTGAAAATGCAAAGATGCAAAAAGTCACAGTTAGCAGACAATACATTTAAACCAAAAAGCAAATTAGTCCAGAAAGCAACCCTTCAAGTGGAAACTAACCTTCAGGGAAAAATAAAAGATAAATTGCTATATCAGTAAGGCAAACTGAAATATTATTTTAATAGCAATAATCTAAAAAACAGAAGCAGCAAAGCATAACTGCACAGACGATCATTAGTGGGCAAGCTCCCATGTACTTTCAAATTCATAGGGAACATTCACCTGAAAGAGGATGTGGCAAGCAGGATTTGCAGTTGCAAATGTACATGGGAGAAAAGCACTCAGCAAAGTGTTTTCCATTATCAGTAATAGGTGGCATCATGATCAGATTGCATGTAATTCCTTATTCGTGAATGTGCAACTGTAATGAGCTGCAAAATGCACACCCACTAATTTAGCAGCTAATGCTTTTGCAAGTGTGGGTTCAATTTACACCCAGTTTCTGTGGACCAATAACAATCAAAGCCTTAGTAAGTGAAAGTGTTTGTGCTTTACTGGCAATCACTTTGTTGTGTTCCCATCCTGATTTTGCTTTTGTTTTCTTTGTGTGGGTTGGATCTTCTTTTATAATGTGTCCTTCAACCAACATGGCAACGGACGACTGACTCCACTGCTCCGCATCGACTGCAACGCACAGCGGAGTCGTGAGCTGGGATGAGAATCTCCCTTGACTAGAAAGGGGCAAATGAAGCCCCAAAGAGGTGGCCTGGCGAGTATCAACCACTTCGGGGGCAAGAGAACATCAATATAAGGCACCAAAAGCAGGCCACCTAAAGTGAGGCAAGATAGTGAACACAGACTGCTTGTTGTACAACACGTGTGCTGAAAAGATGTATAAAGGTGGAGTAGAGTAGAGGAGCATAATAATGCCAGGAAAGCAGGAGGATGCTCAGGAAGAGGTGAGGTGGGAGGCACCCTCTCTGGTTTGCAGAAGTGTAGGTCAAGAGTAAGCCGGCTAGCTGACGGCCAATGCAGGAAGTTTGAAACCTTTGCGAGGAAGCAGGGTCTGGGAAAAATCACGAATCACTCAAGGTGAAACCTCTGGTTTATCAAATAAACACTAAGGGGACACTACTGATTCTCCAAGGCACATGAATAAAGTGTAGCGACAAATTCCGGGTGAGGTCTGTGAGGTAAGAACCACTGGCCTGCAATTGATGAGCCCGTGACCGGAGGAAGTGGGAAAGAAGATGGAGAAAGCGGAGAAAATCACTGAGACACAGGCAATAAGGTGAAGAAGATTAGCGGCAGGAAAGCGGAGCAGACCGATAGCCGACTGTAATAGGACACCCCAGAAAAGGAGAGACTTTAGGCAAGTGAGACTACTGCCATGGCTGAGCTATGATGCAGGGTCCCAAGTAAACATTGAAAGCTACTAAACTGAATAATTGAAAAGCAGTGGCGAGGGAGCGGAGAAAGGCGACAAAAATAGTGCTGATACTGGCAGGCCAACCAATAATGAGGTAAAGTTGAGTGATTAGCAAAGGAGACCATAGGATCGTGGAAAACAAGAATTCATCCATGCATGTTGGAGGAAACCTCCAAGAATGTTGTCCCAAGAGTAGCCCTGCAAGGGAAGTAGATCATGGTGACAGAAAAGAGGATGAACTATTCAGCGGCGGCTGCTCCATATGGGCAAATGAGCGTCGCCCTGCCTCCGTTGCAGGTGCAGCAAAAGTGTGAAATAAAATGGTAATAAACTGAGTTTATTACCATTTTATTTTTTCCTCTGGCAGCCCGAGCTGAGAGGGCAGGGTGGGACCATTGCTGCAGATTGGCAGCAGAGAGGATTGGTGACAGCAATTTAAAGTATGCATGACACTTTGGCCGGCCATCTTGCGACGACCAGCCTGACATGCGCACTTTAAACATCTCCAAACCTAGCTGTCTTAGACAGCCGGGTGGAGAGAAAGCCCATGCACCCAGTGCCTTAAAGAGCGCTGATCCAGCCCGCTCCAACCAATCCTGGCGCTTCTCTCATGCTGATTATCAGCATGAGATCAGCATCTGTACTAGTTAGGGGGCTTGCTCCAGGGCTCCGGAAGACTGGAGAAGAACACCAGGACCAGAGGAAGCTCAGGCAGTAGGCAAGTAAATATTTTGTTTGTTTTTCATATATTTAAATAGTATAATAAACAGTAACTAAATCAATAACATGTATTACATTAAAGGTTTTTAAAGTTAACTTTAAAGTGTATCTTTAAAATGTTAATGTATTGCATGACAGTGATTTAGTGACTGTTTAAAGCTTGCACGCCGAGCATTTCATTTAAATTTTGTTTGAGTCGGCAGTGGCTTCTCTTTGACCCACTGATAGGCAGTGTGAGAAACTTGCACTCCTTCAGCCGTAACTCCAGAGATCTCAGTCGTGGCTTGTTGCACTGTTTATAACAAATCACGATTGGGAACTTTGCCACTGAGCCTAAAGGCATTGCTGTGTCGCTCAGTGCCTGTTTGCTCACATACCACTTACTATTGTCGCCAGCCGCCACTGATAAATCTACAAGTGCTGTGACCAGAAAAGTAGGTGAACCCAATGTAATTTTGCAATTCTAATACAGATGGGTAATCTGAAAGCTGACCATATCATCAAGGCTAAGTAAACCAACTGGAAAGTACATTGGAAAACACTGCCATGAAAACGGTATGCAGAAATATTGCTGGGCTTCCAGTTCAATACAGGCTCATGGCCTCTGCCTGTTGACGAAGACAAGAATCCCCCGAAATCAAAAAATATCATAAGACATAATTTCCCTCAATGGCAGCCGAGTGAAAGAAGAGAGATTTCAAAACCAAAGGCCTGTTCTTAGAAGCATCATTCTCTAAAGTGACAGAAACTTCCCAAAACAACAAAACACCAGAAGGAGGAAAGCTGCAAGCAGACAAGATAGCTAACAAGAGGAAGAGGATGAAACAATAACAAAAAGCTTTATGAAATAGTTTCAAGAGATACAAGCTGAAATTGCTCATTTTAGAACTGAACCAAGGTTCAAAAGAGGTATTGTATTGTAATTGCATTTATATAGCGCTTACTACCCCAGGCGAGGCTTCGAAGCACTTATTCGGCGAGTAGCACACTACTACGGAACCCATAAAGGATTAGTGTTGAATTAGTATAGTGAAATATGAAAGTGATTTAAGTGGTGGATAGGTTAGTCAATTATTTGGATTCAGAAGGATAGCGGAAGGATAGAAGAGGGAAAACAGGTTTGCATTTATATAGCTCTTGATACCCCTTATCGGGTGTTGAAGTGCTTTTTTGGCGAGTAGCACGCTACTCCGAAACCCATAAACGATTAGTGTTGAAAATTAGTATAGTGAAATATGAAAGTAATTTGAGTGGTGGATATGTTAGTCAGTTATTTGGATTGAGAAGGGTGGGGGAGGGATAGAAAAGGGAAAAAGGTTTGCATTTATATAGCGCTTCTTACCCCCTGATGGGGTGTTGAAGCACTTTATTGGCAAATAGCTTGCTACTCCGTAACTCATAAAGGATTAGTGTTGAAAATTAGTATAGTGAAATATGAAAGTAATTTGAGTGGTGGATGTTTTCAGTTATTTGGATAGAGAAGGGTAGCGGAGGGATAGAAGAGGGAAAAAGGTTTGCATTTATATAGTGCTTGCTACCTCTGATGAGGTGTTGAAGCTGCTTTTTTGGCGAGTAGCACACTACTCTGGAACCCATAAAGGATTAGTGGTGAGTTAGCATAGTGAAATATGAAATTTGAGAAGTGAACATGTTAGTCTGTTATTTTGATTGAAAAGGATAGTGGAGGGATAGAAGAGTGAAGGATTTAGACTTTTTTTTGTTTTGTGTGGAGTTCATAGCAGTAGGAAGAGGCTTTGGGAGGAGTAAAAAGGGATGTGGAGGGGAAGAGTCGGAGGGAAGAGTTTAGAAAGGCTTGTGAGAAAAGAAATGAACGATCTCGGAAGTAGAGTAGACACCCTACAAAATCCTTTGAGGAAAGAACCCACACACTTGAGGCTTACAGAGCACACATTATAAACCAGGTTGAATGTGTCATCAACTTTCATAAAGAGAAAGAAGACCTAGAAGTTGTTCAAAAGTATGTTGAGAACCTGCTGTATGGGAAAGAGCAGAGGAAGAACCCATTAAAATAGAGAGAGCCCACAGAGTGGGTGGTCCAGGAACTCGAGGCCTCCCAGATATGACAGTCTGTCTTCATCATTACAAAGACAAGGAGCGAGTGATGGAAGCTGCAAGGAAAAGAGACCAATTTTTTTTCCACAGAACAGAGATGCAGATCTTCCTTGGAACTTTAAGCAATCACATGCCTAAAAAGAAGAGCTTTCTCTCCAGAAACATCGCTTTTAGGTTGAGCATTCGAGACCTCTTGTATATACTTTAGTATATACTTATGTGTATGCACTTTGTGGGCTCTGGAGATCAGCCCTTGGACTTGTCTGCTTCCGCTTAGGGACTTTTTCTTCTGTTCAACTGCCTCTATTTAACTGTCTTGATAGAAAACGACCAGTAGAGGTCAGTAAAATACCAGAATTGCTTTCTGCTTGTTCAACTGCCTCTATTTAACTGTCTTGATAGAAAACGACCAGTAGAGGTCAGTAAAATACCAGAATTGCTTTCTGCTTAGGGACTTTCTTTTTTTCTTTTTTTGGCAACTGCCTCTATTTAACTTTCTTGATAGAAAACGACCAGCAGAGGACAGTAAAATACCAGAATCACTTTAGCATTCTCTAGATTCCAGTCCATAGAAATTGTCTTCTACGAGCGTCCGTAGACAATAATATTTTTTTCATATCTTGTATTTTCAGTGATGTGACCACCGAAGGCCCTGATTTTATATTAAAAACAGAGCTTTGGACAATACCATTTCCCGCTGAAAGGCAGTATTTCTCTCCATGTGTTCCCATACCTGGCGTGTCACGCAGCTTGGTGCTTACTTTCCCTCCTTGTTAAAGAACAGTAGATGTTTCAGGACCCAGGCTAATGTGCTGCACAGCTAAATACATATAAGGTCCCAAAGGCGAGACCGATTGCATTGCAAATGCTTGTTGTGAAAAGGGATCAAATATAAATGGGGTTTTCCACTTCAACTCTCCTTCGAGTGACAATGAAAACAACACTCCATGAAATCTATAACAGAAGCCTATGGCATTCTTGGACTGTGCCCTCCAACATAGCACCAGCGTGTGGAGTAACAAGCTAGGGTCCAGATTTATCATAATATTGCATTATCCATGCGCCACACATGGTGTTGCAAGGACAATTCAATCCTAAAGTCAAATTTACCAAACAATGTCCCAAGAATAGCCCTGCAAGGGAAGTAGATCATGGTGACAGAAAAGAGCATGAACTATAAAGCTGCAAGTGCTGTGACTAGAAAAGTTAAATTAACCACGCAATGCAAGGTCACCTTGATTGGCCTATGTTGCTTGGTAAATCTGGAGTATTGCAAGACAGCGCAAATCGCTGCCTTGCGTTACTTTGCTCTGCGTTACTCTGCTCAGACAAGGTGTTCCATGGGTGCAGCGTGCGTATTCCCATGCAACCACCCATGGATTTTAAAGCAATTTCACAATTTACCAAGACTGGTAAACCTGGGAATGCGTCAAAATGCTTTGCCTTTCCAGGGGATGCACAACGAGGAGAAATATGATTCCTGAGCACGCTTAGAAACAGGAAATGGCCTTAGTGGATTGTTTTTGTGCAGGAAGGCATACCTTCCTGCCAACAAAACAATCCTGCCTGCAACACAGGCACCCTTGCACCATGATGCAAGGGTACCTGCATTGATGCTAGGCAGTAGATTGTGCACCAGTGGAGGCAGAGAGTAGGAATGCACCATATCTTGGTAAATATGGTGCATTCCTGCCCTCTCCCTTTCAGGCAGCACAGCAAATTGACTTGTTGTGTTTGCATTGCATGAAAGACTGATAAATCTGGCCCTAAATTACCAACCCTAAGCAGTACAAAGTGGAGGATCGCGATTTGGAAAAGACAGTATCATGCCCACATATGAGAAGAGGGCCGTAGGGCAGTGATAGAAGAACTCCAGAAATCGAGGATGAAAGATTACTAGAGAATAGGTGAAACACAGTACTCTGAGGATGCCACTATGTTGAATTAACCTTTGCAGTCTCTAAACTCTTGGTGAGCTCCTAGGGTGGTGGGGCATAAGGGGCTTGATAAAACTCACATTACTATTTGGAGCAACCCAAAGCATGCAGTGAAGCGGGTGAGGGGAGGCACTTGCCAAATGTTGGGACTAATCAGTGCCCTACACATACATCTCTGTACTAAGGGGGGGAGATAACAAGGTTTGTTTTATTTACCAAGAAAAGATCAAGAAAAGTTTGCATTGGCCCATTTGGCCAGAGTTAAATACTTAAAAGCGTTTGAGAACGTTTCAGGTACCAGATATCAATATGAAATAAAGCATGACCAAGGAAAGAGCAAGGATTACACTTCATTCATGACAGCACCTAAACTATCATCCTTAAACGTGAAAGGATTAAAGTCTCCAAACAAGAGAAATCAGATCTGGAGCTACATAAAAAAACTAGATGGGATTGTCTCCTCAAGAGGTTCACAGCCCAGTATTAATTAGCCCTTATTCTTACATACTTCCGGTTTCTTTGTCTATGGCCTGCATATAGGAGCGTTTCCCGAAACATCATACCAGGTATGGCAATGGTTTACAAGGCACAAAACTGTACCCCTTATTTTCAATCTCACTTTAACTGATCACACGTTGAACCCTTTTCCCCACATTATGCGATGACGGAATTTGTACAAGCAGTCTCCCCCCTATATTGATGAGTCTAAAAGGGTACCCATCTATCTATATCACCTTCTCCTGAACAGCACTGTCCTATAATTTCCAAAGCTTCATGTTTCACCTTGCTCAGTGATGGAATATGCACAAACAGTTTCACCTGCGTACCTACTGGTATAAGAGAAACATGACTATAATGGCAGCTCTTGTCTGATATATTCCTAACAGTATATAGGATTTGTCGTCTCAGCTTTGCTGATACGCAACCCTGAATGTACTGTGCCTGAATTTCTTCAAACTCATAGCTCAGACTACAGGCACTGGCCAGCTCTTTGAGATTTGCCAATAAACATCTATAGACTCATCTAGTGTCTGTCATACGTGCTATGGGAGGACCTTTCATAGTCTGGATTTGCCATTAGTTCAAATGGTTGTTCAGAGCAGTCTTTATGGTATTATACATGATCGGTGAACAAGCTTGTGGTAGGCTTCAGGAATGGTTTTAGACCCCCTCTCTGGCTAAATGTTGTAACAGAGGGTTTTCTAATTGTCGTCTATGGCTGTTGCCCGAAAAGTGCATTTCTAATCTTTCCACCCACTGCTTCCACTTCTGTGCTTGGGCGGATGGTTGGCTGGTGACAGCGAATGGCTCTATAGCTGCAATTTAGGCAATGGCATGTGTCATTGGGACTGATCACTGTTATCTGAGAAGTTTGTGCGTTTGCAGCACACTCTGGCTGGGGTTGGTGCTAGGGACTTGGGTGGCTTTGCTTGGTTTACAGTTCCCTTGTTACAGACTCCACATTATCAGATCACCTGTCGGACCATTGCCGTTTCGCTCCCCTTTTCTCTGATTGAGCCTTGTTCAATTAATGCCTGTGATTTGTCTCTTTTGTTTCTACTTCAACTAGGCCCTTTCCAGATCTGACTTTGACCTGCCCATAGGCCTGGCTTCCGGTCTCTTCATTCACTTGTGCGCCCCCTCAGTGCCGCTTGCACTTTTCGCACTTGCGGCACTCCTCCTTCGCAGATACTCTTTCTCACTGCGCCTGTGGTGTTTCTCCTGGGTTTTCTCTACAGGAGTTTTGGTTCCTTGAGGCTGACAATTTCTGGTGCTGCTCTGCAGTGAGAGCTCTCCGGCTCTAGGTCACATGTCGTCCCTAGTGTTTAGAGGACCTCTCTAATTTAAACGGGTGCCTCCCACTTCATGACAACCCCAGCAACTGCCTTTGCCGATCTTTGACTCGGACACAATTGGAGAATCCTAGTCCTCGTTGCCATTGTAGTGTCGGACCTCAGGGAGCTATAACCATTTGGAACCTGTGCTGTGGATCTGCGCATTACACTGCCCTGCCTCAGTGAATCCTTAGCCCCGTTATTATCGCTCAGACGTCATCAGGACCAAACCAAACAGTTCCCCAGTACGGGTAATTCAACCCAAACCAAGACAACTATCTATTTGCGCATGTACATATACTACAATCATGTACAAGAGAATGGACCCAAAATGGGGCAGATCTTCTTAAAATGAATGTGGAAAGAAAATAAGAGACACACTGATAGGGTAATGCAAAGTACTGATTCATGTTGAAAAGTGTACCCCTTGCTCTAGAAAGCACCCACAACTACTCAAGTAGTACTCAAAGCAAGGCTGAATCAAACTTACACCCATCCAGCCTTAAAGGAAGTCAGACGCCACACACAGCAGGTCATTTGTACATACTGCTGTGGATCCACACTGAAGCAATAGATGCAGTGAATCACAGTACCAAGACAAATGAATAAAATGGAAAAACAAAAGGAACACCAAACACCAGTTGCCACTCAACAACAGCAACACATCCATGCAATGATGTTCTTAAAATCTGGCAAGTTTTTGCATGTCCTTTTTGATGTTGCGAAGATTGCATATATCATTATAATTAGGATAAAGTCCCCCATGGCGTACATTATAAGGACCTTAATAGTCACCGAGGAGTTTCATGACCATATTAGATTATGGAACTCCGAAGTGACTCGCAATATCCTTATCATGTACGGCAGGGGGTACTTTATTCCTCATAATACATGGTCGCACACACCATCCCCTTTACCACAAAACCACTTAAATCCTTGGTGCATGGCTCTTTCATATGAAAGAGAGAGCATGTTTGCAAGCATGAAGAATAAAAGAGAATTTGTAGTGCAAAATTAAAGACATCAAGAAGCTGCTAGATATTTGTTGCAAAAAGATGTTACAGTCAGTTAAAAACATGCTGGTTATTTTTATTTTTTAAAGGTGCAGCAGCTCGGAATGAGTAAAAACATACAGAAATATTCTACCATTTTTAGGTCGAGCCTGAGCCAGCGCGCAAGTGCTGCTCTGGCGATCTGTTGTAGTTAGAGTACGGAGGAGAAGCCCCGCCCACATTTTTCATTGACTTGTGTCTTTGTCCTTCGTAAATACTGCTGTTTGATTCCTTAAAAGGCTTGTTAGTCCCTCTTTAGTACGGCCATGTCGTCATTTGTATCCTCCCATGGCTACTGGCCCCATTACTTGGTTGTTACACGGTATGTGTACTTTTTTTTTAATTGAGCCTGGACAATGTCAGCTGCTTGTTTGCAATGCCATTGGTCTCGCATTTAAATGCGAGACCTATGGCATTGCAAATATTTTTTTAATGCACTTTGACCACTGATTCTGGGACATGTAGTCTAGATTTTATAACGGTACTAATCCCAGAAGGAAATTAAAAACAAAATGGCTGAGTGTACTACTATTCACGCACTGACCTAGGAAACCTGAAATCACTGGGAGCTGGATCTACTAAACATTCATCCGCTTACGCCCTGTCGAGCGCACCATGGTCCACTGCCAGTCACAACGCTATTAGCGACTCCTCTTTTGATAGTGCCTCCGCTGTCTAACACAAGTAGGAGCAAATGATGTGATGATGAAGAACACACTAAACTGTAACGTACTGATGCCTGATTGCTAGAGACGCCAGAGAGAAAATTACAATTCCTCTAATGGAAGGCAGAGGCTACAGACAGCAGGGAAGCGTGCTGTTTTTGTGCGCATGCTTCCCGCGCATGCGGTAATGGATCACTGACAAAATATCGAAGGTCAAAAAATCGACCTACAAAAATATCGGAGCAAGAATATCGATGTCAACCATATCGATATCCTATCTACAACATGGTAAGTACAAAAATATCGAAAAAAAAATATCGATGTCAAAAATATCGTCATCAAAATATCGTGGTTTTTTTTGTTAAAAAAAATATGTAAAATAAACTAAATAATACTTATAAATAAAATAAACATAGTTAAAAATATTTTATAATGTTTAAAATTACTAAGTAACATATATAATTTAATAAAACATTAATTAAACATATACATATAATATATAATATATATACTTACTTAGGGGCCCATTACGATGGCGGGCGGAAGCACAACCGCCGTGCTGGCGGATGCAAAAACCACCAGTTACCGCCGGCACGCAGCAGTCCACACGCCCGCCCAATTACGATGCGAAAAGTAGGCCAAACACCACCGGCAAGCCAGCAACCCCGTCCGCCATCAAAGTGCGTCCGCACACGTAGCGGCGCAGCCCAATTGACACACACCGTCCGACGAAACACGTCCCGCCCGGCGTATAAATTACGATGCCCCAAACAAACGGCTCCCCACGGCTAAGAGACACCGTACGTGAAAGAGAGGCGGTAACACGGACGCAGAGCACGGACAACGAAGAAGCGGCTCCCCGAGCATGAATCCAGCACTGCAGGCCCTCCCCATGCTTCTGCTGATGCACCACCAAGGACGCAACGTACCGCGGAGACGCAGGTAGGCACACACACAACAAGTGCACGCAAACAGCGCACACAGTGCAAGGGCGGAAAAAGCGGACAACCCCCCACCAGCGCGTGTACACAACACATCCACCATCGCATCCACATATGACACACAGGCCAAATCGTAACATCGCAGAACACATGTGTACACACCACCTGGGACTAGGAACCAACCACCCCGTCACGGCCCCAAAGCGCCGATGACGCCGCCACACATGCGCACAACGCAGAGGCCAACCGCAGCGCCATGCATGCGTCGCACACAGACACAGGGACACAACCAAGCAGCACACACATCAGCCCCACCCCGAACGCACATGACACGTGACAGGCCGGCCACAGACATGTCCCCAACGCCCAATTCACGGACAACACCCAACGCCACACAACCGACGCACACATGTCAGTGAAGACACGCAACAGCAGGACACACCCCAGTGTAACAAACATGGCGTAGCACACAGCGGCGGCAACACCAACTAGGAGAAGCAGGGCTCCCTTCGGGAAGAGGAACGCCAGTACCACACTGAAAAACCCATACCACCCTGCACATATGAACAAGACATATGAAACGGAACACCAAAGAGCCCGGGGACCGACAACAGGTGGCCCAAGAATAACATTCACACACAAGGCCCAACGCAGAGCGGAAAGGCAGCCTGCCGCCCACACAAGGGAGAGCAGACAGCACTGAATGACCTTCCATTCCAACTCCGAAACCACAGCCCTACGACAGAAGCCGGTGAATACAGCCATTGTCCAAGAATAGACCAACACAGGCATGCCGAGGAGACCGACCACAGGGCAGATAGCGCATATCACAGAAGCACACAACGGACGGGGAAGAAAGAAGAAAACACTCCCCCATGTCGGCCACATGCAAGTTAATTGGAAGGAGTCACACAGCACTGACCTTGAACTGTCTGAGAAGCATGTGGGAAGAGGGCCCGTGTCCTCCAAACAAGCCAACAGAACACAAGTCCTGTCTCCCTACGACTACACAGAGCTCACAGCAACCCCGGAGCGTGCACATTGCAGACTGCACACACAGCCGGAGCACGCCACCTCTACGAACCGCTGCGAAATGGCAACCGCAACACACCTACCCAACTACGCTCGAACAGCTCAAGCTGTACAAAACCAACCTGTGCCATACATTGGGATGCGATCTCCTGTCCCTGCTGAACGTAAGTTACCGACTGACTTACCGCATCACATTGTTCAGCTGCGTCATGCCCGTCTTCTACTGTCGGAGGTGTCCCTACCAGCATCCCGTCGAGATATGCCTCTCCAACCCGGCATGTCTGAAGGCGGACCTGCTACCACTACTCCTCCCTCTGGACGCACACGACAGGGCCTGCTCTGCCTATGGGGGCATGGCGTATGTGGCCAACATCGCACCCGCACTGAAATGGGACCACTGTGCCTCCACACGACGGATCATCGATAACAGCTACATCGAATGTCACCCAGAATGCCCCATCATGGTCCTCCAAGGGACAACCTACGAACAACACCTTGACAGCCACCATCCGCTTCATTGGCTGGCAAACATGTACACCACCAATGACATGGAAGCCCTGCTGGACGGCATCGCATACCTGACAACCTGTAAATACGTCGGACCACAACGCAGGTTCCCGAGTGACCTATGATGTCCAACCCCGCACCCATGCTTAGCTTCCGCACGGACTGGCCAGTCACCACCACAACAGCCATACCAAACGACCGGCAACTGTAACCACACCATCAACGACATCGCCATGACATCGGATATGACCGGGACATGCACACTGTTCCCCATCACATCCAGGAACACCGCATGCATCGTGGGAGGCAGTGGCATGGGCTCTGTGTATCGCACCCACATGGACGGAACTGCACGAACAACCAGGACACGACATGGATCCAGCACCCATGGACACACACACCGCTCAGTGGACATGAATAGGTCGCCTGGAGTCTGTGGGTGCTGCACCCTCCCACCCCCGCCCCGGGAATCCCATACCAGGACCTTTGCATGGACGTCAAGTGCATACAACAACAACACGACCCCAGTGACTGTGACATGTCCAGTAACCACCACAGTGCAACAACAAGTGGCACGCCGCTGCATGCACGCAAGCACATGCCCTGATGTCATCTCACATGCACGCGTGCATGAGGAACAACCGCAGCAAACCTGTCACATGGAACTGAGATGGACTGTGCCCATGATGCCAAGCGGTCTGGTAGGCTACATGTATACCGTCTGTGTCAAAGTCCGCACCTCCGCAGCTATACGTAAATGTACATTAGCACAGCCTTGGCCAAGCAGATGTCACTCTGAAGCCCACATCCCACATGCAACAGCCAATCACATGTAACCCCACTCCCTATCCCATTTGCAATCATGCTCAGTATATCCTCAACATGTATTCCGCTGCCAGTAGTGTCCACTATACTGCATCACAGAGGACAGAAGACTCAATATAATGTTTGAAACCAAAACTGTCTCCGCTGACTCATTTCACAAGTACGAATGAGAGAGGATGAGAGTATGTGAAGTACACGGCAGTCGTGACATGACCATGTAGTCCACTGGTATTGGATGTCAACGCAAATGAGTAGCACAACTGTGGAAGACACACATGTGTCGTGTGAAGTCGTATGGACGCAGTGCTCAGGTGGGTGGGTGCGACGGGTAGATGCGCACATGCCAAGTTGGAGCACGCCGTGTTGGGAGGGGTCATGAACAGTACACCACCGCTTCCCTGGGCATTGTGAGAGGACACCTGTCGGGGGGAGTGAACACGTGTGTGCATAGCAGCCGGGCACACGTACAAAGCGGTACCAGGCGCACCTCAGCCCACCCTCTGTGGACAAGCTGGATCCTGTTGTGCGCCCGCAATGCCCCTGACAAGGCACACACAGCCCCAGTCGACCAGGTGTAACCCCAACATAGTCAATCCGCACAGGCGATACAGGGCACGGGATGGCAGTGGAGCATGGTGTGTGAGAGGTCTCCTCGCGCTCCTCCTGGTCATATCACGCAGGCAATAGAACCTCAACGTCTAGCATGGCACAAGTCAGATGGAAGTGTAGGGGGACGCACCACAGCACGAGCAGCACTGACGTCACGCGAGGTGGCTCGCACCATCCCATCCATTGCCCATCATACCAACCACGCCACATGCCATTGCGACTAAGTGCAAGCGCGTGCGCCACCACCCCGAGCCCTCCCCAGAGAGGCCAAAGAGTGAATGTGTGGGCCATCAGTCACAGACGGACGCGGCCTGGACGCAAGGGCAGCCACAGCCACTGGGTGTCGCAGGTGGCGGATCCGGAAGGCGAAGACTGTGATGCATAGTCCATGCAGGCCGGGTCTCCATTTGGGGCACCACGCAGGTGGACGGCGTCCCGCCACACATCATACCCTGAGACAGCCCACTCGTGCAACTGGACCCACACATACACTCCTTGCCCTCTCTGGTGCGAGCTTGGGGCTGCCTGTGCAAGCGCTAGCCTCGCAGGTGAGCATGCATATTGGGGGGCGAGGGGAGGACATGAGGGCTGGGGCGAAGATGACTGTATCACTGTCAGTTAGTACAAGGGATGACCCAGATGTGGAAAGGAAGAGACGTGTCCCGTGTGTACTGCAACTAGTCGCCAATCCAACTACCCCCCCTGTCCGGAATGTAAGCCCGCACCTAGGCCCGCCCATCCGCCACATCGAACATACCACCAGCACGACAACCTTCCCATTCGAAACACTGACTGGGGGTGGCGACCAGTGAACAATCATGTGTAGCCTACCCACGCGTACATGTGGGCCCTCCATGATCCATGTCACCTGCGGCAAAGACATGACATGCGCAATGAGGGAAGTGAGGAGAGCTGTCCGCCCCACGCACAGAAGGTGCATCAGCTCCACAGACCCAGCAGCGAGTCCAGCAGGGGTCACATGTGCAGGGGCAGCTGTGCCTGGTGTGAAGGCACATGCATATAGACAGCACATCGACCAATGTGTAGTCTGCCCACATCCACAGTCCATCATCATGCGGACATAGGAATTGAACACAGGGCAACACATCTTAGTTGGTGCACCCACCGTGACCAACAATGCGCAATCATCGACGTACCCGCCCTGTGCATGGCCCCCCACCCAACGGAGGCACATCCAGTGCCACCATCCCACACACACAAGCCTTCCACGGAACATGCTGTGTCCAATGGTCAGTACAGAGTCAGCGCCCATCTGGTGGATCCTGAACAGGAGACACATGCACACACATGCCAGCTCCCACTATGTACGTCTGCCACCTGGCACGTGCAATGTAACCTCTCACCTGTGACGTGTGACTGCAAGCACACAGCCGTCTTGGCATGGGGCTGTCAATGTGGACACCTGTCAATGTTTCGGGAGCTGTGATCCGTACAGTGCTGTACATAGGGTGCAGTGCTGACACCTACTACTGTCTCATATCCCCTCGTGCCACAGGTCCCACTTGTTTTGGCCGCTCAGCCTGTGCCCACATCGTCGTCGTGTGCCATACTCATCCAGCCTCGGAAGCAGTTCCATGCTCAGCAGACACTCATGTTGCCGTGGCGTTGCCGCTGACGAATATGCAGTCAGTCCCCATCAGCACGCCCCGCAAGTCATTGGGGCCTAGATCCCCATGTGCATGCACATGGCAGTGGTATGTCTCACTAGCCATTGCCATTGTTGGGAGACCTGTGTAAGTGTATTGTGGCCGTGCCGTCCCAGCTTGACAGCTGGGCTGTGGCTCATGTGCGTGCTCAGTCATGTCAGTGATGTGTATGCGAAACTGCTATGTGTTGTGTTGCTTTGACATGTGTCCTCTGCAATTTCCCTAGGCGGAGACCGAACATTGACCGCCCATACCAATTGCTGGTGGACATGGA